>JARHVA010005898.1:952500-1015000 GCA_037957365.1 Torreya grandis
TCATAAAATAAACAAACTTATTCAAGTTAACATAGTTATTAGTGATGATAATTAACTCCTATATTATATACTAACCCTATACTACATGCACCAACTTCTATAAATAATGACACAATAATTTTTATAAATATGACTTTTACCTATGATTTTATAACTTAACCAATTTGAAAATTCAAATTTGAGATTGATAGAAACCACCAATTGAGCTCTTTATGGTAATTTTTCATCTCCTAAGCACTCTAAATGATTGATAATGACTAAAATGAATATTTAAGACCTCAAAACACCTATTAAGACACAGTTACAATCTCAAACTAGTTCATATGCATAATGTTCCTACATCAACAAACACTAGAATTATACACACACACACACACACACACACACACACACACGAATTTTATCCCATTATTAAGTATATGGAAATTAGATGCAAATAATATAAACAAACTTAGAACAAGTTGTCCAAAATCAATGTTATCAATCCCTATCCTATCATACTTCTTCATACAACCATGTACAACATTACTAATCTCAAATTACTCAAATTTATAGTCTCAAGCACACTTAAAGAATTCAAACTAGCATGCATGCTAGCTTCATTTGCACTTACACCAGCATTTAGGTGGGGATAAATACATCAAGCTTGATCTTTCTTCAGAGTATTGGTATGTAAGAAACTCTCATCATAATATGGTGTTGAGAATGTCTAGCCTACCCATCTAACATCACACTTTGTTACTTTTACTAACTAGATGCCCTAGTAACATGGAGGTTTAGGGTTTTCATATAAAATTAGTCAAAACATTTCACCTACAAGGAATGAGAACTCATGTACATAGGAGTAGGTTTGGAATACTCAAACATAGGTGCACCTAGATGCTCAAAATAGTCTTTCACATAGGACACTAGCACCAAAATAAAGACACTAGTGTCATTGGTGCTACTATCTAATTAGGGAATTACTATCTAAGAAGGGTTTTGACACCTGGATCTTATCTATGATACTTAGATTAGCCTTTATCCCAGTTTTCAGCCTGTAGATCTTCTATCTCAGTTAATTTCTAAGTACTTGTTTACATCATTTATTTATATTTTTAGAAAGGTCAAACTAAGTCAATTCTATTAAAAACTAGTGGCTATATTTATTGCATATTTCTACCCCAATTTACTATACTCAAATCTTTTAATAACTTAGGGCTTAAACTCCACAACCCTAAAAATACCTTTAACAACCTAGGGCTTAAAATCAATAACCCTAAAAAGTTAAAACATTTGGTAAATATAAGTTGCTTAAGGCATATTAATTTAAACCCTAGTGACCCATTAGGGTTTCCCTTCTTATTTCTATAATATACTCAAATTTTCATTTGTAGCCTATCATCATGATTATCATGATAGATGAGATTTTATAAAATTTGGCACAAATTCTTTTGGTTTGTCTTGTATGACTATTACATGACATATTTAGAAAGATGCACATGTATGTAACTCCTTTCATGGATCATGTCAGAGCTCAAATTAGTTTACACATTGGTCTACCCTCTCTTGATTCCCCCTTCTATGAGGATCATTTATACATAGCTTACTTTGGGTTACCTTTGAGTACTACTCAATCATATATATCTCAAAATAATCCTTTTATTCCACCTCCACCTAGACTAGTTGATTACCTTCACTCACATCTTTCCTCTACTACTCACCCTTGGTAAATAGTAAATCCATAGTTTGAGTTGTTACTAGATGAAATAGGATGCCTCCTCAGCCTATACAGGAACAACGTAACCCCACCATCCTTAATCATATAAAAAAAACTAATATGAGACCTATAGATCAACATAGATGATTGGATATTATGGATTAGTTGAGAAACACACTATATGAGATCTCCATATTGGAATTGCTTCAATAAGCAACTATTTTCAAAGATATTCTTTCTCAAACACTCAAGCATACATCTTTAGCTCGTGACATAGATCCATCTTAATTTTCATCTATAATGAACACTATCAAGGACATTAAGGATGTTATATATTTTCCAATGAGTATTTTCTATCATAGTCATTTATTCATTAGAATATACCACTCTTCATTCAGGCACAAATCAATATCACTGCTATTAAATGAGTTTTAATTGATAATGGCATAGGATTTAAAATATGAAACCTCACATTTATATATATTATGGGGGTTGATATAACATTCATTTAGAAGACATATAATAATATCAATGGTTTTGATGACATTCTTAGATAAACATTAGCTTCTATTACAAACCCTGACCTACATAGTTTCAGGTGATGCTTAATCATTTACACTACAACCAATTACTTAGGAGACCTTGGATACATGCTATGGAGGTAGTACCCTATACCTTACACACATGCATCAAGGTTTTACATTATGGATACTTATACACTTGTCTAGTATATAATCAACCATTCAAATATTATAGAGTCATTGAGCCTACCACCCTGAGTACATCTTCAAATGGGACACCTTATGTTCTTATAGAGTCCCCAAATCAAAAGATTTTGATTGAGAATATGCATACATATGATGTTGGGCAATCCATAAGTACTATTACTACACCCATTCTAGATCCTCCTACAACATAGTTACCTTTACCCATGATGGAGGAGGACCCTCCTTAATATAACTACCACCACCTAGGGTGGATGATAGGATTCTCACATAAAAGTTACCATTAATTATTGATTTAGAGGAAGTATACATCTATAAATATAATATAGATTCCTAGGCCACCATAGAGGATGATCTAACACCCATTGATATTGATGATTACTTATGTGGATTGAGCTTCACACGAGTGGGCCCTAAGATTAAAAAGATAATTCTAAGGCACTCATGCCTTTTTTAACACTAGAAACACCATTAGTTCATAATATATAGATACAATCCCACCTACTCAATTACGGTTAGAGGTAGATCCCTCCATTAACTCAGTACATATGGCTACATCTATGGATATCAACCTATTTATATGGATCCAATGAAGTATTTAATAGGATAGACCACATCAAATTTTATAGATATTACTTGATAGATGATTGATGGCATTACCCATAATTAATCATAGATCTATCAAAAAATTATCATAGCAGGAAGGTCAACACTTTTATCATTTTCATAGGCTTATAAGACATTATACAGATACATGCTCAACATTAAAATACAAGTTGAATAATTTCAAGGCTTAGGGTGCTATTCAAATTACATAACCTCCACCTCCACCTGTATAAACACCATGATAGACTCTTCATTTAAATATATGTTAATTAAATCATTCATTAACTATCTATATTTTTTTGAGTAAAAAATGCATCCCCCATGTTGCTATAGATGATTATTTTGATCCTAATATTTTCACTTTGGCATTTTTACAACACATAGGACATTAGGAGAATGAGCTACAACATGTCATACATTTCTAGGATTACATAAAACATATCACACTACTAGTTTCATGTGGCCCTAAGGTGTCTAACACATTATTCTTTGTCATGAGCACATGCACTCATATATAAGTTACACTTGGAAGTATATGGTTACAGGTGATGGATGCCATAGTTAATCGATTATATATATGTTTAACATTTAGCCATGAGGGTTACATGGTATTCATGCTACATGATGACACATATGAAAACCATAGGTTTCATATAAATACTTTGTAATGAAATTACTTCAAGAATGAAGTATAACAGTAGAGTTATATCCAAATATGACTGAAATATATCCAAATATATGATAATAGATAAACCACTTCGAGGGGGCATCCTCCACAAGCTTCAATAAGAGTAGAATTCACAATATGATGATAAATGATTACCCACTACCTCCTATTTATAGTCTAACTAGGCCATGGTTACTCCATAGGCCGACCTACTAATATAAAGAAATCATAGATAAATGTAATATAATGTCAAAGAGGGATAAGTAAGCCACAAGTTGGCTAATACTATCCTCATACATGTGATAGGTTAGGGGCGTAGCATGCCCTTCCCCTTCAAACCAATGTTGTCCTCAACATTGAACAACTCTAGATGTTGCAAAAATTCTTCACCTTCCCAAGTTGCATCTTCACTGCTTTGGTTTGTCCACTTGATCAAATATTCTTTAATCTCTCTAGTTCTCAACCTCTTAGTACATGTTTGGAGGATCTTCTCTGGTTCCAAAATGACTCGTCTTTCTTCATCTAGTTCTGGGATCTCTGTCTGGGCAGAAACTTTCTATCTAATGACCTTCTTCAAACAACAAACATGAAATATTGGGTGTATGTGAGATGAATGAGGTAACTCGAGCTTGTAAGCCACAATTCCAATTATTTGTAGAACCTGATAAGGGCCATAATACTTTGGAGCAAGTTTGTTGTCCTTTTTCTATTGCTTCAAGGACATCTACTTGTAAGGATGTAAACGAACAAATACCCAGTCACCCACCTCAAAATTTTGCTCACTCTGGTGTTGATCTACTTGTTGCTTCATCCTATTTTTTGCCAAGGCCAAATTCTCTCTCAAACTAGCCAAAACCTATTGTTGATGTTGAATGTGCTCTTCCACATCTCAAACCTTGGTGTGCACCTTTAATGAAGAAGTGATGGAAGGTGGATGGTAACCATATAGTGCTAGAAATGGAGACATTTTAGAAGAGGTATGGAAAGATGTGTTATACCACCATTCTGCAAGTGGTAGCCATTTAACCCAATGTTCTTGTTTATCTGATACAAAACAATGGAGATACCTCTCTAAACATTTGTTAACCACTTCAGTTTGTCCATTAGATTGGGGGTGGTAAGATGAGCTATGAGCTAGCTGAGTACCCAAACAAGAAAATAGTTCACTCGAAAAATTACTAGTGAAAATAGGATCATGATCACTTACAATTATTTTTGGGGTTCCATGTAATTTGAGAACTGCTTCCATAAAAATAGTCACAACTGTACTTGTTGAAAATGGGTGTGAGAGAGCACAAAAATGGGCATATTTTGTAAGCCTATCCACAATGACCAAAATAAAATTCTTACCTTCAGAACAAGGCAACCCAGTGATGAAATCCATGGAAACCTCCTCCCACCTTTGACTAGGAATTGCTAATGGTTGTAACAAACTTGGGGTCTTAATTGTTTCACCTTTATTCTATTGGCACATCAAGCATTCTTCCACAAAATTTTGTACATCTCCCTTGAGTCCTTCCCAAAATAAATCTTTCTTAATTCTATGATAAGTTTTCAAGAACCCTGAGTGTCCCCCAAGTGGAGATGCATGCAACTCTGCAAGAATCTTATGCTTAAGCTCTAAATTTTTGCACAAGTATAACCTACCCTTATACCATAGGATATTACCTTTCCATTCAAATTTGTCAAAGGATAAATTATCTTGCTAGAGATTTTGAATCAGAACCTGTGTATCCTTGTCTTGCTCCCATTCTAACCTAGCTTCATCCACCCAATCTGCTTGCAATATGGACATTGCACAAAGTAATGCTTATATGGATGCATCCCATCTGGATAGTGCATATGCCACTACATTATCTTTACCCTTCTTGTAGATGATTTCAAAATCATAACCCAACATTTTGGTTACCCATTTTTGTTGTTCCTCAGACGATAATCTTTGCTCCAAAAAGTATTTGAGACTATCATGATCGGTTTTCACCTTAAAGTGTCTACCCATCAAATAAGGCCTCCATTGTTTAACTGCATGAAGAATAGCCATCATTTCTTTCTCATAAACGAGTTTTTTTAGATTCTTACCTTTGAATTGATGACTTTCAAATGCAATGGGTCTTCCTTCCTGCATTAGTACTACCCCCAATCTAGACCCAGAAGCATCACATTCAACAGTGAATGTTTGTGAGAAGTTTGGAGTAGCCAAAACTGGAGTGGTGCACATAGTTACTTTTTGTTTCTCAAATTCTTTGGTGGCATCATCATTCCAATGGAAAGCATCATTCTTTAGCAATGCAGTGAGTGGAGCTGCTATGCTACCATAACCTTTCACAAATCTTCTATAGTAACCTGTTAGTCCAAGAAACCCTCAAAGGTTTTTGAGAGTTTTTGGCATGGGCCATTCCATTATCACTTTGATCTTCTGGGGATCAACTTTTACCCCTTCATGAGAAACAATGTGATCGAGGTACTCTATCTCTTGTTCTCTAAAAGCACATTTATATGGCTTCGCATAAAGTTGGTGCTTGTCCAAAACTATCAACACCTGTTTCACATGTTGCAGATGTGCTTTCCATGTCTGACTATAAATCAATATGTCATCAAAGAAAACTAGCACAAACTTCCTTAAAAAAGGCCTAAAAATAGTGTTCATCAAGCTCTGAAAAGTAGATGGTGCATTTATAAGACCAAAGGGCATTACCAAAAACTCATAATGGCCCTCATGTGTTCTAAAAGTAGTTTTATGAACATCTTCAGCCTTGATTCTAATTTGATGGTACCCCAAGCGAAGATCTAATTTTGTGAAATAATTAACACCATGCAACTCATCAAGTAAGTCATCAATTACTAGAATAGGAAACTTATCTTTGATGATGTACTTGTTGAGTTCCCTATAATCTGGGCACATCCTCCATGTGTCATCCTTCTTCCGCACCATGACCATTGGTGATGAATATGCACTTTGGCTATGCTTGATGATCCCTGCCTCCAGCATCTCATGGACCATCTTTTCAATTTCACTCTTTTGTGCATATGGATATCTATATGGTTTGATATTTGGTGGTTGACTACCTGGAATTAGTTGAATGGCATGATCATGTTCTCTTTTTGGTGGTAGTCCTTTTGGCATGGCCCCAAAACTAGATGAGTGGTCTTCAAGAATTATTTTTAGATCAGGATGTGTAGATACCTATGTGGGTTGAACTTCTATGGAGCATAATCATGCAATAATTCCCTTTGCCCCCTTTTTTAGCATCTTGGTCATCTAATGTGAACTAACCAATTGTGGAGATTTTGCATGTAATCCATGTAGTTCAATTTTCTTACCTTCAAAATGAAAGTGCATGAATAGTTCTTAGAAGTTCATCTCAATGGTACCTAAGGTTGTGAGCCATTGGACTCCCAAAACAATGTCTATGTTACCCATGGGAATAGCAAACATAGGAGAGTTGAGATTGTACCCACCCATAGTAAGCTTAATAATATGGCATTTGCCTGAACAATTAATTGTGCCACCATCTGCAATCAAGACCTAAAATTATGGCACTGGGTAGATGAAATAGTTCAATCGAGTGGCTAACTTATGGTTTATAAAGTTATGTGTGCTCCCTAAATCAATCAACACTGTCACCTTCTATTTCTTAAAGAAACCCACCACCTTAAGATTTTGTGGAGTGCTAATACCTGCAAGTGCATGACAAGAGATTATAGGTTGGGAATCTTTAGGTACCTCCTCTATATCTTCCTCATCATCATTGGAAGCATCATCTACTTCTTCATCTTCATTTGGTCCCTCAATGTAGAATAACTTCTTCTCAACACATCTATGTCCTTTACTCCACTTGCTATCACAACCAAAAACATAATCCTTTTGCACGCTTTTCTTCAATTTGTTAAGGGGCCAATCTAGTAGGTGGAGGAAATGTTGGTGATGATATGCTATGATCTTTAAATTGAGTGAATGGCTGCTTCTTATTGGATATGAATTTTTCCTCAGCTCTACGTGCTAGGATAATAGATTCAGAAATAATAAGTGGATTAAACATGCGTACCTCATGTTGAATGTGGTCCTTAAGTCCACCCAAAAATAGGTCATTCAAGTTTGTTTCAGAAATTGTCTCCACACGTAAGGATAGGTTCTAAAAATGATGAAAATAATCCTTGACAGAGCTAGTTTGTCATAATTTTGCTAGTTGGTTGAAGTAATTATCTATCACATTATTTCCATAGTGTAATTGTAGTTCCTCTGTAAAAACTGACCAGGTGACATTGATAGTCATCTTTTTCTTTTGAGCACACAACCATCGATACCAAATGAATTGATCAGGTTCAAGATAGAAGGATGCCATGGTAACCTTTTGTCCACTTGGAATCTAATGTAGGTAAAAAAAACTCTCCATTTGGTTGAGCTAATTGAGTGGATCTTTTCCATCAAATTTTTGCATATCCACCTTTGGTAATAGGTTCCTCTATGGCCATGGAGTTGGATTTGAAGTAGACTGGTTAGGAGAACCACCCTAGTTGGTTTGTGAAATAGATTTAGCTTGATGATTTAACTGATTAATGTTCAAATCCTTCATGATATCTCCCAAACTATCTTGTATGGATTGCATATTAGATTGTATGTCTTGCACCTCACTCTGAATGCCTTGCACACTATAGTCAAGCTGGCTCACTTTGTGATCTATGTCAGAAAACCCTCGTACAAAGGGTCTATTACATCCCCCTTATAACTCCATATCATCCTTTTTAGGAGTTTTACCTGGAGTTTCAACACCCTTTCCTCGGCCCCGAGTTTGTGGACCTGCCATAAAAGGGTTTTACGATGTTGACCCTTATTGACACTTTTGACCCAACTTTGACCAAGCAATTTTGGAATTATTTAGGTCTCAAATCAAAATATAAAAATAAAAAACCATATCCAAATTTCTCTAATATTTCCAAAAATGTAAACAACTTAGAAAAATTCTTTGAATTGCGCACTATAGAGCAATTTTATGAAAAACCATAAAATACAGATAACTTTTGAAAAACAGATCCCAATGATCTAAAATTTTAATGGAAGCTTAATCTGATTATTTCTCACCTTAAGTAAAAAAAGTTCAGAGAAATTAGTGACCATTTTTTATATATCGCAAAAAAAAAAAAAAAACTTAGTGTTTCGCCCAAAAGATTGCCCAAATCGTAGCTCTGATACCACTTGTAATGAAATTACTTCAAGAATGAAGTATAACAGTAGAATTATATCCAAATATGACTGAAATATATCCAAATATATGATTATAGATAAGCCACTTTGAGGGGGCAACCTCCACAAGCTTCAATAAGAGCAGAATTCACAATATGATGATAAATGATTACCCACTACCTCCTATATATAGTCTAACTAGGCCATGGTTACTCCATAGGCCGACCTAATAATCTAAAGAAAGCATAGATAAATGTAATATAATGTCAAAGAGGGATAAGTAAGCCACAAGTTGGCTAATACTATCCTCATACATGTGATAGGTTAGGGGCGTAGCATACTTCATGGTCTAATGTGTTTTACTCTAGGATCACAGATGAGGTGTCTTACATAGTAGAGTATCATGCTATTCAGATGCAAAAAATTAGGACTAATGCTAAGGATACATTTATACACATATCATGGTATGCTAATCACAATTATGAGGACTTATTTGAGTTTAGACATATCCAATATCTGACATTGGATGATCTCTAACCTAATACACTATTTTATTATCTACATCTCATGGATGTGCTCTTGGGTCTATAGAGACATTACACTATAGTAGTATATTATCTCATTTATTTACCACATTTACTTGTACATAGCTTATATCCAAAAAATAAACAATAATATAATATGTTAAAACACAAAAAATATTCAAATATTTACTCAGAACATATAAATTATAGATAGATTGTATACATTGTCATATTTACACTTCATATATTTTCTAGACACTACATATGATAGATATCTTAGTATAATTAATTTTTATCATACATACATGTTTCACTTATTATTTTTGAGTGTTATTAGAAACTTATAGGACCTAGGTCCACTATACAGATCTAGATTTGCTACTATTTACCCACTAAGGGCATATATATAGATACATAGCTCCTCATTTGATATATTCACCCATTTTGGGGTATCCTCTACACAGTTTTGATTTCCAAGTTATATCTTTCTAAACTCTACATCACAAATTTAACATTGTTATATCTTGATATTTATCATCCTACACCTACTCATATTTTGTCAACTACTACTACTTTATACTCAGCTTATATACATCTATGATCTTATACATATTATTACCAAATGTTCATGCATAATTTCATTTTTAGCTTTCCTAGTTTAGACTTGATTGTGTCTCTATGCTTCTTCTATTTGAGGGCATTTTAATATGTCATTGTTCTATTGATCTACACCACTTATTTTAATTTTATGTATGCTTTGGATATGTGCCCATGCATTTGTGTGTGCCTTACTAATTGTGTATATAAACATTTGAAGATGTCATTTCATGTGGATATAATACAACTTGCTTGATATTTATGTATATGGGCATTTGAACATGTTCTTTTATGTCTTACTTTTTCAGATTTAGTGACATGTACCCATGTCCTTTATATTATGTCCCCTTAGCCTACTTTTCATGCCTCATATATGTGTCATGTATTCTTTATTGTATTAATCATGGCCATGACACTTATCTCTTGTTTTTTACACTCTAAAATTTTATATTCCATGAAGGACCTCATGCATCTACCCTTCCTATTTGGGTGTTATGATGGACATCATGCCCCATCCCCCTAGGTAGCTTCTTTGTTATTACTTAGATTTAATATTGATATAAATTACTATGTTGGATATATATTCACTAAAGGTGGCAGGGGGGGTGAATTAGTGTGAAAACTCCTAGTTAATTTCCATATATAATTCACTTATCAATCAAACAGATCTAAAGATATAACAATGCATAAGTAATTATTCATATGAGCAAGAAGTGAGATCACAACACATGAGCACAAGATTTATGTAGGAAACCATTTAAGTGAAGAGAATAAAATGATTAAATTTTTTTAATAATATACTATAATAAATTAATCAATCTTTAAGTTGGGCACCAACCCCACAAGGAACACCAACCCCTCAGTCAAGTACCAACTCAACTAGTGCATTTAACAACCTTCAAACTGCAAGGAGGATTTAACCCCCTAGGAAAATAAAACCCAACTCATATACCTTGAATCTCTGATCAACCTTAGACACCTATTTCTTACTCAAATAAATATGATCTCCTCTTATTTTTCTTCTCAAACTTTCTTCTCTCTCAAACAACCTATTAGGCCTTCTCATTCAATTAGCTCTTTCCTTGGTATAATTAGGTCAAGTGACCTTTCTCAACACCTAAAAAAACATTATTATATAATCATGAAATATTTATATAAATTATATAATAATATTCAATCCCTTCACCTATTATAAAAAACTCAAGTATCCTTTACTCAATAGCTCAATATTCTAACTAGTCAAAATATGCTTATTAGGCCTTGACTTTATACTTGATTCTTTATCTCACCCATATTGGTTGGAAAAGCAAATAAAAATACATGAATTATGATTTAAATGGATCAATACAAATTTTTAAAAAATTTAAAAAAAATTACATAGGTATTTCATTACCCTTAATGGCTAAAACCACCATTAGGCCTAATAGAGACCTGATGTAATTAGAACTTCCTTAAGCACACATTTCAATTAGACCTCCTTTGAACACATTTAACATTCAAAAATTGATGAAAAAAATTAGATGAAACTTTAATATAACCTTCATAATATATAATTATTTACCCAACACCATTTGGCTATTTTCACTCCTAGAACCATCTAATTAGGTCTACTCACCAATAGGCCTTCTCATTGCCAAAAAGTCTGTCTTACAACTTTGAACCAAATACAAAAAATTCATACATAAACCACATATAAAATAAAATTTAAATGATATTAATTAATTAAAAAAATTCTTAATTTTTTTTTAATTTTCACCACATATGCCAAAATCCCTTAGAAATGCTTATGTAGATGGCTTACTCAAAACCACCAAACACTATCAACAAACAGTCAAAAACATTTGACTCTCCAAAATTGAACATGGAATTAAAATGAATAAAATAAAATTAGAATTATAATATAATATATTAATAACACTTTAAATATATTTTTATCCTTCAACTTATTACAAAATGATTTAGGAACATCCTTTTCACACACACATAGAAAGTTGCCTATAATACCAAAAACATAGTCAAGAAAATCAAGTCATAGAACACCTATGGGAACACTTATGTGATATTAAAATGGGTTTTTTTTAACATTTAGAATAATTATATAACATTTTTAAATATATTTTTCATGGTCATATATCAACATTGGTCTTATAGACCAATCTCACTACTTCACTTTACACAAACTTCACTATGTTAGATAAACCAGTTTGATGATAACTTTTTGATTAAGTATAAGAATCATCAAAAAATTTAAACTATGGGAATATTATGGATAGGTATTTAATAATTAACCCATGCATTAGGATCAATTCCTAGTCCTATGCAACCAATCCCTAATCTCATTCTCATTCTTGCCTAGTTTTCTCACTATTTTGCTCATTAGGCTAGTTTAGTGATAGGCCAAGTTCCATGACTAGATTAGAAATTTTTTGGTAAAATAAACTTATAAATAACTTTAATTATAATAAAATATAAGTTTTAAAAATCATCCTCCATCCATTTTCATGCTTTGACCTAGTCAACCCTACCTACTACATCAAAATTCTTGAAAATAAGGGTTTTCCTATAACTTTTACTCACTATCAAGACAAACCAAAACCGCATGAGGAGACTTGTAAGAGTCATTTACATGTTAAAAAAATAAAAATAGGTCAAAATGACCATTATGATCCATAAAAAGTAAGATATTTCTTATCAGGTCATTATAAGGGTTTTGAGAGAGTTTTGACTGGTTTCACTTTTTAGCAATTATTCATAAAGGATTTCCCCTCATATCCAAAACAAATAACAAGAAAAATAAGATACAACCTTAAATAAGTACCATGAATTTATAAATATCTCATAAAATATTTTCACTTGCCAACGAGCATAAGACTTTTCTTTCCAGGTCTTCAACACCCATTATGTGCACCTAGGAAACCTTATCATAGGTTTTCATGTTTTCTCCTTTAGGTATAGACTTAAAAATTTGTTCAGACACTTAAAATGACCTATCACACATATATAAATTATTTAAAGATATATTAAACCTTTTTAAATGATATTTAAACTTTGTTAGGCCACTATATGTCACTTTGCATACTAAGCCTGATATTGGTAGTCATACATAGACTATAATCATGCCTTGAAACCTCATGTACTATTTTTAACACTCCAAACTCATGTCATGTGACCTTATATCCTACCCATAACATAAAAAAAATTCTCACATAGGTCTTAAATGGTTCAATTCACATGCTACCAAGCCTATGTTATCTCACCAGGTCTTTCAAATAATACTTTATGAACTCAACATCAAGAACAATAATGACAACATAGAATGACATCAATGACAACTTCATGAATACCTTTTAACACATTCCAAACATGATATATATATATATATTTACACCCTTTTAAATTATATATATAACATACATCATACACTAAAAACTTATTCTTAGATTATCTTACATTATGATTTCATGTATGCACATTATATTGATTTATTACACATATATCATATATGCTATGGATAACAAACATTTTGTAGAGATTTTTATTTTGATGATATTTATTGCATATTTTTAACAACTCCCATAAAAATATGGGGAATTCACTAAGGTTTTTCATAGATATTAGGTTATCTGAATGTACTCAGAGTATAATTTTTAGCATAGACATAAAATAAATAAATTAGTTTTAGGAAAACATAGTGGGGAATAGTGGCACATAGACCAGTTTTAGTTACATAAAAAGTAGTAAATTTGGACATTAGTTCCCAAATTGTGACACTAGATCCACAAACGATACTATCCAAGATATGGTGCTATTTTCTAGTATCTTCTATTTTAATAAATTCTAGATTGATTAGAAAAGTATAGTAGGTACAATCTAGGTTTGCATAGGTTCAATTACAGATTACCAATTTTGGATTAGTTTAACATAGATTCAATCTAGTTTTATTAGATTGGGGGAATCATTTTCATCATGATTATTCCCATTTTAATTTTATATACTTGGATATAAATTATTACAACTCAATCTAGAATCCATATACTTAGATATCAAATTTGGGGGCATGTGCATGACACATTGATTTTGTATGCTCACTTATGCATCAATTGATCATATGGAATGACAAAATCCATGTCATTATTTAAATTATACACACTCAACACCATGTTTTAACTTACACAACATATTTATGCCTTACTTCATTTGTATTGGTTAGCATTCACAAATAGCCCATAGTTGCCTAATATTCTCGAGTGGACCAAAGTTATTTAACATTTTAGATTTCTTGAATGATCTCAATGCTGACATATATATTTTCAATTATAGTTACAAATATTTAGTTATATTACATAATATAGTTATATATTCATCTAATACACATGGGTAGGTAATGATGGATTCATAATCTACTTGACTTCTTGAGCCACCTAGATGAGAGGGTTGATCACACCATTAGTCCAATCCAAGATATTCACAAGTCAAGATCCACCAAGAAGGGGTGGGAAATGGTGAAGTCAAAATAAGATTGAGTTATTGAGACACCCACTCACACCATTAGTTTAGTCCAAGTTATTCACTAATTGATCATTATCTACATGCATACACATAGGTTAGCACTAGGTTTATGCATTGGCTCACATACCCAATGAAGTGTGTTCATTCATTTCCTTTTTTTAATCTCCTTACTCATTTTTGTCTTTAATTTTTATATCTCATAAGTAATAACTAATCTATGAATGTTTCATTTGTAGGACACAAAATTGTTCATAATTCACATACTCATATCTAGATTCATGGGTTTTGCCTCTTAGCTAAGTCCAGGTATGCTTCTTTTTCCTTTATCCTAATAATTTCATTTTGTTAAATTTTTATAATAAAAGGGATCCAATGTAATCATATAAAAATGAAATTGAGTCCTAAGATTGTTACTTGAGACCACCTATCCCTAGCTTAGTCCTAGACCTATCTTAGGTCCTATTTAGACACCTATCGAACCTTTGTGTAGGCAAAACATGTTCCTAAACATCTTTAAAATAGTCTCAAACCCTCACTTTAGCATCTTGGCCCTTAGTGTCTCAAGTTATACCACCTAGATGCTATCACCATATTTTGGATAGTAGCACCAAAGGTGATAGTGCCTTAGTTTGGGCACTATTGTCCTTTTACCACCTTTGGCCACCAATAGATATCTTTTCAAATCAATAACCACTTAGGGTCAACCTAGACCTCTTTTAAGACCTACAAAATAACTATAAAAATATATATACATTAATTTTATCCCATTATTCACTATATGTAAATAAGATATAAATAATACAAATAAAGTCATAACAAGTTGTGCATAATCAAGGTTATCAATCACTATTCTACCCTACTTTTTCATATAGCCATCTACAACATTCATAAACTTAGATTACTCAGATTTATAGTCTCAAGCACACTCAAAGCACTCAAATAGACATTCATACAAGATTCATTTTCACTTATACAAATACTTAGGTGGGGAGTACTACATCAAGCTTGACCCCTTCTCAGAGTATTGGTATGTAGGCAAATATCATCAAATCAAGGTGTTGAAGATGTCTATCCTACCCCACTAACATCACAATTTACTAATTATCTCAACCAGATTCCCTAAAAAAATGGATGTTTAGGTTTTTCATAAAAAATCAATTAAAATAGGTCATCTACAAGGATTTAAAACTCATGCACATAGAAATAGGCTACACAAACTCAGACACAAGTGTACCCAGAAGCTTATAACAATCCTACATAGAAGACACTAGCACTAAAATAAGGAGACTAACACCATTGAAACTAATATCCAATTAGGGTGTTATTGTCTAGGAAATGTTTTAACACCTTAATCATATTCAAAATACTCAAATCAACTCATGTCCCAGTTTGTATTCCTAGATTTTCCATCTCAATCAATTTCAAACTTAGTACTTGTTTACATCATTTATTGTTATTTTTAGAAAGGTCAAACTAATTCAATTTTACTTCAAATCAGTGGTTTTATTTATTACATTTTATACCCTAGTTTACTATATTCAAGCCATTTAACAACCTAAGACTTAAACTTTATAACCCTAAAAAGTTAAAACACTTTACCTGAAAGTGATGACCCATAAAATAAGGTATCCATTTCTTGAATACATGCATAGTAGCCATCATCTCTTTCTCATATATTTATGTTAGCATATGTTTTCCCTTTAGTTGGTGACTTTAAAATTCTATTGGTATTCCTTATTTCATGAGTATATATCACATGCCATATCTTGATACATCACACTCCAAAACAAAAGATTTTAAAAAATCCATAGTAACCAAAACTAGAATTGTACACATAACCATTTTTTACTATTAAAATGCCTTCGTATCCAAATATGTGAATTGAAATGATTCTTAATTAAATAAAGAGGTGAGTCAAGATACAATGATACCATAATTTTTGACAAACCTATGATAATAACTAGTTATCCCTAAAAATCCTCGAAGGTTCTTGAGGGTCTTGGGAACCTGCCACTCCATAATCACTTGGATTTTTTTAGGATTAAATTTCACTCATAAATGTGAAAAAATATCATCCAAGTATTCTACCTCTTGGAAACCAAAATCAAATTTTAAAGGTTTGGCATAAATTAGATGTTGTTCCATAATTGAAAGTACATGTTTCACATGCATTAAATGGTCATCCCAATTTTTACTATAGATAAGGATTTCATCAAAATACACCAATAATAAATTTCTCAAAAATGGCCTAAAAATAGTATTTATCAAATTATAAAATGTATATGGTGCATTTATAAGGCCAAAAGGCATGACCATACATTCATAATGGCCATCATGAGTTCTGAAAGCTATTTTTGATATGTCCTCATTATGGATTTGAATCTGGTGATACCCAAAATAGAGGTCTAACTTGGTAAAATAAATAACACCATGTAATTCATATATAAAATTATTAATTAATAGAATAGGAAACTTATCTTTGATGGTGTACTTGTTGAGTTCTTTATAGTCTAGGCACATCTTCCAAGTGTCATCCTTCTTCCACACCATGACCACAGGGGAGGAATATTTGTTTTGACTATGTTGGATGATTCTTTCCTCTAACATCTCCTATTACATCTTTTAAATTTCACTCTTATAGGCATATTGATACCTATAGGGACTTATGTTGGGTAGTATACTTATTGGAATGATCTTGATGGCATAATCATGTGCACAACTTGGAGGAAGTCATTTTGGCATGTCACCAAAAATAATAGAATGGTCATCTAATACCATTTACAAATTAAGATGTGTAGAATCCTTAGTTGATTGAACCTCTATGGAAAATAAGTGTGCCACAAATTACTCAGCACCTTTTCTAACAATCTTTATCATCTGATGAGAAATAACTAGTTATGGATATTTAGCCTATAATTCTTGTATTTCAAAGGTCATGCCTTCTTAATAGAACCTCATAAATTATTATTGAAAATTTGTCTCAATATTTCCCAAAGTTGTGAGCCACTACACTCCCAAAACAATGTCATCTCCTCCCATGGGGATAGAAAACATAGGGGAATCTAACAATTAGTATCCCATAGCAAGCTTAATGCTATGGAATTTTCTATAATAGTTGATGATACCATCATCTACAATCATGACCTAAAATTTTAAAGTTGGGTAAATGAAATAGTTCAAATGAGTAACCAACTTGTTGTTGATGAAGTTATGTGTACTCCTAGAGTCAATTAACATAATCACCTTCTATTTATTGAAGAAACTCACCACCTTAAGATTTTAAGGAGTAATAATTTTTGAAAGTGTATGACAAGAAAAATTAGGTTGAGAATCTTTATATTCATCCTTAGGATATTCTAAACCTACCCCTAAATCCTCATCATATTATTCCTCCTCACCAGCACCTTCAATGTAAAATAGCTTATTTTCAGCACATTTATGTCCTTTTCTTCATTTTATATCATATCTAAAACATAAAACTTTTGAATTCTTTGATTATATTTTTTGATGTGTCAATTGGGTAAGTTGTGTAAATGATGGTGCTTTCAAAAACATTAGTGAAAGGTCTTCATTTCATCAACTTTTTTTCCTTAACCAAACATGCCCTTAGTATGGCTTCAAATACATTACTACGATGAAACATGTAAACTTCCAATTGGATGTTATCTTTGAGGCCACCCACAAATATTTCAATCAATTTTTATTTAGTGATGTCTACCACACATAAGGATAAATTTTGAAATTAATGAATGCAGTCCTTTATATTTCCTTTTATTGTAACTTGTCTAGTTAGACAAAGTAGTTTTTTAAGACATTATTTTTATAGTGAAGCTAAAAATCCTCAAAAAATACTGACCATGAAATTGAGACACCATTATTTTTCTTTTGATCACTCAACCAATGATACCAAATAAACTGTTCAAGTTCTAGATAAAGAGAGGCCATAACCACCTTTTGTGAATAGGGAGTCTGATGTAGATCAAATAAGTTTTCATTTTGAGTAATCCATATGACTGTATCATTACCATCAAAATTATGTAGGTACACATTTAGAAACAATGAATTTATACCATGGTTGGCATTCTAATTTTTTAGAGGAGGAGAACCAAACTAGAATAGTGGATGGTTATTTTGTAATTATTGAGTTGAAAAGTTGGCCAATTTCTTAGTGATTTGTTTTAATTGATATAGTAAGCTATTTAGGTCCCTTGTCAGCCCCGTGAGGTTCCCTTTAACCATATAAAGATAATTTTTATGCACCATGACCTATAAATCTAACTTAAGTTATTGAAATTATTAGTGCCCAAGATTGCATTGAAGTAATTGGGCCCTTGTCAAATGAAAATATCTAAATCCATCCTAAGTCAAGTATGGATGACTAATTCCTTATCCCAATTTTTATCTTCAAATGTTCACTCCAAGGTTAATTTCATGTTAAAATTGGCTAAGTATTAAAATTGGTCTTTATTTAATGCATATAAATCCTTAGGGTTTTTAAGTTTTTCATCAGGACATTTTGCCTAATGGAAATAAGCCTTTGGGATTTTTATTTGAATAAAAGGTCCAAAGACTTATTTCCATCAGGAAAATTATCCATGATAAAAAGTGCAAAAGAATTGTGAAGTTTTTTAAAAAAGGGCAAATTATTATTTTGTTCCAACCAAAATATTTGTATAAATTTTTTGAAGGACTTCTATCAGACATTTTGTCCATGGCAAAAGTATAAAGGTCTATTTCCTTCGGGTATTTTTCCTAGGCAAAAAGTCTGAAAGAATTGCATTATGTCAGGAAAAAGTAACGTCCTTATTCATTTTAGTCTTTTTGTCTACAACCAAGAGCCTGAAGGGCAATTTCCCTTTAGGAATTTTGCTTGTATAGAAATCTTGATAAATGTCATTTATTTTTGGTGAAAATGCCAAGTCTAAATTCCTTCAGCTAAAGTGTAAGGTCCTAATTCCTTCAAGGAAAGTGCAAAGGTTAATTTATTTGAGGAAATCACTTAAAACAAAATGTCTAAAATAATTATCCTGATAAAGACACAAATGCTAAGGATCAAATTTATATGGGAAAAGTGTTTGAGAGAATTCATTTCTTTGGGAAACTTATCTCAGACAAAATGTTTGAAAAAATTACCCTAATAAGCAAAGGGATTGGGAGCAAAAGTACTGAGAACAAAAAGCCTAAAATAATTTTATCAAAGACTAAAATGCCAAAGATAGAAGTCCCAAAGACAAAATTCCAAATGAAAGTGAAAGTGCCAAATATAAAATTCCCATGATAATTGTTGCCAAAGCTAGGAATGTCACAAAAAAAGGCTAGGTGACCAAAATCTCCAAATAATTTCACCTAGATTGCATAAGTTTTGAGCTCACAGGGTATGATTAAAAGTTGAGTATGTTATTATTGATTGATGGTATGTAATGAAGAATACAAATCCTAATCAATGATATGTAGAAGGCTAATATTTCAAACAAATCCATAGGATGAGAAATACAGTCACAAGTATCACCATCATCGGAACCCTGTTAGAGATCTAACATTGATTGGAATAGGTCAAAAGGTTAAGAAGCATAAGGTGCCACCATGTGGTGTGATGGCTCTAAAAAGACTATTTTAAAGGAATAAATCATGCTCAATCTCATGGATTCTATTCTAATGATGCACGTTTGATTGGGAAAAAAATCTAATGATGCAAGGGCATAATTGAAAAGTTAATGCATGGTCATAGGCTAAAGATCAAGCATGTTCTTAGAGATTGATGGTACACATTCAAGTGTACATAATCTAATCTATAATTCATATTAAGTCAAGAATTGTCAACAAATCCTAGAATTAAACATGATACTACCATGTGGTAGAAGGGCACTAACATGGCAAAGATTGATTATGCAAGATGCAGAGAGCCCATAGAGCTACCAAGTGGTACCATTTTAGTAAAAGAATTATAGACAACCAATAGTGCTTGGTATTTTAGATCAAGATTGATAGTCTACATCAATCCATCTACATAGATCTAATGGTGCAAAATAAGGTGGAATTTTCAAAGGGTCTAGGTTAATTGTGGTAGTGACATGTGTCACAACCACAATGAACCAGACATAGATCTATGGTTCATGTTTGTTTGGATGATTAGATCTGATGGTTCAAGATGATTGTTGAAATTTCAATAAAGTTTAAATGTGTATAGAGATAACTAATGTTGAGATTAGTATAAATCAAAGACATTGGTGAACTAAGAAACATGATGATGCCACATAAGCATGCATGACATGTTCAAGGACCCTGTGTAATATAATTAGTGAAGGCTTCCATCACTACAAGTAACTTGATAATTTACAAATGGTAAATCAATGAGAGGGACTAGGGTTTACCCAAATAAATCAAAATTTGAAAATAATTCATTATTTCATTAAAAAATATGAGGGAATCTCTAAAATGCTAGATGTGAAAAAGGCAAAAAATGTAAAAATGTGAAATGTGAAAAATAAGTTGGAGCCAAAAGGGTAAAAAGGTAAAATGACATAACTCTTTTGCATTTTATCTATTGTGTTTGCCCAAGATCCTCCATGGAAAGATATTATAGGTTTGCAACTCCAAAGTTGGCTACCCCATAAAAGATCATTCAAGGGGCCATGGATCTAGAATATTCCTAGCAAATCATTGTAAGAGCAAGTTATTCCATGGTGTACAAATAGGAAGATAAGATTTCTAGAAGGTTCCAACTATGCAAGCAAGTAACCCAAGGCATCTTCTAGAAATTTCACATAAATATAAAGTTTATTTGGTCCTCTACCATGACTATTCTTCTTCCAGGTCATGTGAAAGGCATATCCTACCATGAAATCAAAATTTTGTTGTAAATATTCATCATTCTTTGTAGAGGCAGTTAGAACATTGATTTTTCTTGTAAATGGATGAAGATTTTAGGCATGGTAAGGGAATATTTTCCAACTCGAAGAATATGGTGGACTTGAAAGTTTATTTTACAATTTTACAAGTTGCAACCCATAGTTCCATATCACAAAATGTATAAATAGAGGGCTTATCCTCTATTCAAAGGGTTGGTTGGCCATTATGTTGGTTTTTGTTGGTCATTATTTTAGATGTCCACTTTATCTAAGTCTAGGTTATACAATTTTTTTGGGATCAATTTTTGTGTTTAGATTTTATCTCCCTTACTAAGGTGGTTGTATCTATATAACAATTAGCAAGATTTGAGATCATGTTTATGTCTCCCTTGTCAGAATAACAATCTCACCATGCTTATCCCCATGGCATTTTGAAGAACTAATGTGTGTAATATTTATGTTCAAATTAATAAAAATTCTTGTGGTTCTTTGTTATTTCCTATAGATGAAGTGTAGTGACATGTTTTGCAAGAATTATTGATTGGATATGTGTGTTTATGCTCACTACTGGTTATCATTTTAAGCATAGATTTAGATTATAAAATCTTTATATATTTTTTCAAGATATATTATTGAATAACTTGCTATGGAACCCTAGGTTTATGTCTTTGACAAGGAAAAGCATTTGAAATATTAGTTTTAGTGTATGTTCTAATCTCTCAAAAATCATTTGGTATTTGCCATTATCTTGCATTTTAAGTCTTTTTTGCATCTTTGCTAAGGAATATTATCATGAAATATTGCAAGACACCCTACTGTTTAGAATCCACCAACAAGACACCCTCCATTTTATAATCATCTAACTTATCTTAACCTATCTTACCCTAAAAATAATACACCCTTTACATACTAAGAGTGTTATTTACCTTCAAATGCATAAATATTGTATACTTAACTTGTGTATGCATTTTGTATTCTGAAGCATAATGTTATAGTTTTATATTCAACCCCTATTGTTGAAAATTTTATAGAATGAAGATTGTGGTCATTTTCTCATCTATCTTTAGTAGCTTATATATGACTTATATCATTTTTGCATTTCATGTGATGAGCCTTCATGGGTGAAGTGTGCAAACTTGTTTATGCCATGTTCATATCCATTCGTTATGCCAAGAATTCCCATGGAGGTTGAATTTTAGAATATCTCCATGTGAGAAAGATACCCCATAGGTCTTCTCACCTTGGTTCAGGTATAGCCAAAAGTAACAAGGATATTACCATACCCATTATAGGCTCCCCTTAGTCATTTTTTGCATTTGGTCCATTCTTGATGCCAAACCCTTCCTTGGATACAATGATATACTAGTGAGTTTTCCATCATTGCTTACCATTTTCTCTCAAGTGTGCAAGGATAAATGTATGAGGTGTAAAATTAGAAACTAATATAAATATCTCTAAAATACGTAGATTAGAAGTTCCTAACTCTATGTCATCTTTGTGAAGAGTTTTAGGCATTTATTTTCCATGACCACGAGTGTTAGGCCCTACCATGTACAAACACCAAGAGGTTTTAGACCCAAAAAAACATGTATTAGTATATGATACCATTGTGATACCTTACCAAGATGAATCTATAATGACTGTTAGTGTGCACAAGGGTGAAACGTTTTGACCCAAAAAAGTGTACTAGTAGAATATACCGTTGAAATCATCTTATAGAGATGAAACCAATGACTACTAATTTGAAAAAGGTAAAAAAATTATAGACTTTTTTTTTCTTTTTTATAAAAAATCTCACAAACAAAACTACAGTGATGAAAAAATCAATTCATCCTAGATCACAAGTTATATTTTTTGGCCTTCTAGTGCTCAAGATGCCATATCTAAAAACATTATACTATAGAAACTTTATGTTAGAATAATTAATGTCTAAGTATTTATTATTAACCCTTGGCGTACATTGGTAAGTAATTAAATAAATAATAATATATTATTTATTTACTCGAGGTGTAAAATTTAGGAAATTAAATAATCTTATTATAGTTATTTAATATTTACCAAGTGTTTATTAATTGAATTTATCAGGGTGGATGGACCCATTATTTTCACAAGGGTCACATCTTCTCATGAATCATTATATATAAGGTTTTACCTCTATTATAAAATATCTCTTGAGCACAAAAACATTCAAGTATTCTTACATGTGGCAAATACTTATTTAAGAGAAACTTGTGAAGAATTTATCTGAGTGAGATGAAGAAGATTTAATGTATTGAGTTTATTATTATTTCTTAATATTGAATATCACATTGTTGTATTTTTTACCTCTTTGAGGTTTTTCCTAGGACAAATACTTGTGTTTTATTGATCTAGGCTCATTATGTTATGCTTTGCTCATTACATCTCGTTTAGATCCACGCTTATTACATTTATATATTTTAACATGGTATAAGTTTAATTCATGGATGGTAAATTATGGAATATTATCATTGGGACTAAAACATCACCTTCTAGATGATATGTGACCCTTGAGCTTACCAATGCATTTCAACAAAAATCATAGGAAGCTTTGTCCATTATCTTATAAAGTGTTTATAATGAATTCCTTCTCCACATTGGTAATAATGAATCTCCTTGTGAAATTTATAAACTTATTGAATCCATGCACGAGTTCACTCATCTCTCAAAGATTATTAATTTAATCCTTGAATTGTTGACAACACCTATGAAAGGTGATAAAAAAGTAGTGAATTTTCTAGCTAAAATTAAAAACATTAAAACTTAGTTATATGGTTGTAATTTTAATTTGATTCAAGATTAGTTGTTTCATTTTATCATTCAATTGAATATTCATGAAAAATTTATAAATTTCATTTCAATTTTGAATTCTAAGTATCAAACTAAGCAAGATATCCCTGACCTTACCACCTTATCTACTCTCTTGATTTAATAGGAACAAGTAATGACTAATTTTTATTTTAAAGATAATGCCACTCAGGGACTTTTCACCTTAAATAATGTTTGTGATAACAATAAAAACCAAAAATCTAACCCTAACTTTGGTAAAGGCAAAATTGAAAACAAGAAAATTGGTAATAAGAATCATAAACCTAAATTCAATGGAAATTGTAATTTATGTGGTAAATTTGGTCATAGAAAGGAAACCTATTATAAAAATAAGGATAAAATTAAAAATAAATCTTCTAAAAATAACAAAGAAAGAAAACTAATCAAAATAAGTAGAAGAATCAAAACCCTAATCAGAACAACAATAAGGATCAGAATATTATTTATTTATATGTTGATATATTTGATTCAAATGAAAATAAGTAGATTTTAGATAGTGGCAAATCTCACCATATGGCATGCTTATCTGATATTTTGTATGATTTTATAATGAGTGGTAGAATGATGTTTTCTATGTACCTAAGCTTAAAATGAATTTGCTATCTTGTTCTCAACTTACTAATGATAATTTCATTGTAACATTGCTTAAAGATATTTAGTCCATTAGAAATCAATTTGGTTCTTTGATTGTTGAAGGTATTCAAAATAATGATTTATATATCTTCTCTCTTTTTACATGTTTACTTTCATTTCATAATAAGAATGAATCTCAGTTATAGCATGAAAGATTAGTACATTTTAATTTTATAAGTTTACATGATATTTCTACAAACAATCTTGTTATTGGACTTCCTTCTATCCCCTCTCATCATGAAACTTGTGAGGCTTGCTTATGTGGTAAGCAACATACTAACCCCTTTCACAAGAATCATGATGCGAATTCCTCACATCCTTTAGAATTAATTCATAATGATGTTTTAGGTACTTTGTAATTTATTTTTCTTAATGGTTCATTATATATTATTACATTTATTGAAGATTATACTAAAATGATCTAATCTTATTTTATTAAAAATAAATTTGATGTTTTTTTCTAAATTTACAAAATTTAAAGCTTATTTTGAAAATGCATTTGATTTGTCTATTAATAGATTAATAACTAATAATGGTAGTGAATATGTTATTAAAGAGTTTGATTCTTTTTGAATTAGTTGTGGTATTAAAAAGGAATCAATAACTCCCTATTCCCCTCAGCAAAATGGTATTACTAAAAGGAAAAATCACACCATCATCCAAATGGCTAGAAAAATGTTGAAATCTACAAATGTTCCTAAGTCATTATGGGTCAAATCTATGAACATTATTGTTCATATTCTGACTAGAGACCCTACCAAAGCCTTGCATCTTTCTACCCCTTTAGAAATATGGATTAAGAAGAAACCTAGTGTGGCTCATCTTAAGATTTTTAGTAGTCTTGCTTTTATATTTGTCCCTAAAGTTAAAAGGAAGAATCTTGACCCCACTTCCTATTATTGCATTTTTCTAGGATATGGAGGTAAGATAAAAAGTTTAAGATTATATTATCCCTCTAAATGTCATATTATTGAGAATAGGAATGTTCTTATTTTTCAAAAATCTTTTTGTGAACCCTCTATAGATATTCCTTATTTTTCTTCTATTAATGACCCTAACTCTCATGTTTATCATTGTGATGAAATGGATGCCCTTGAGGAAGTTGATCTAGTTATGGATAACTTAGAGTCTAAGGAACCCTCTAAGTTTTATGTTCAATCTAAAAGACCTAAATGGGAATAATCCCTAATTCAATCTTATAATGTTGATAATGTTAATAAATTAAGTATAAGTCAATATTTTTATCATTAATTAATGACTATGTATGAGTGTGAACCTCAAAATTTTGAAGAAACCACTTAAGATGATAGATGGAATGTTGTTATGCAAGCTAAATTTAATACTTTAATTAAATATCAGTCTTGGGATCTTGTCCCTCCTCCACCTAAAAGGCATATTGTTAATTATATGTGGATTTATAAGATCAAATATAATTCAATTGGTAAAATTGATAACTTTAAAGCTAGATTAGTTACTCGTGGATTTATTTAAAAACCTGAGATTGACTATATTGAAACCTTTGCTCTTGTAGCAAAAATGAGTACTATTAGACTTCTTATTACACTTGTAACTCAAAATGGTTGGATCATCCACAAAATGGATGTCAAGAATGCATTTATAAAAGGTGATTTAAAAGAAGAAATCTACATGACTCAGCCTAAAGGTTTCATTAACCCTAACAGAGAATATTATGTATGCAAATTAAATAAATCTTTATATGGTCTAAAATAATCTCTTGGAGCTTGGTATTCTAAGATTACTTATTTTTTTAAAGAATTAGGTTTTTATAATTGTTATTTAGATAATGATCTCTTTGTTAAAGTTGAAATTGATTACTGGTGATCTAACTAGTTTAATTCATAAATATAATGATAAACTAAATCAAATGTTTAAAATGATTGATTTAAGCATTCTTCATCATTTTTTTAGGAATGTCTATATTTTGGAATAAAAAATTAATTATTGTATCACAATCTCAGTATGCACATAATCTTCTTGTTAAGTTTAACATGTTTGATTATAGATCTATGACTACTCCTATGGAAGTTGGTATTAAACTTGATCCTAAACCTACATGTGAAAAAGATAACCCTATTTTGTATAGATAGCTTATTGAAAGTTTGATTTATCTAACCATTACTAGGCTATATATTTCATATGATGTTAGTGTTTCTTTTAGATTTATGTAGGATCTTTATTTAGATCATTAAAAATTGGGCAAACATATTTTTTTTATATCAAAGGAATAATTAATTATGGTTTATTATATTCTTTCATTGATAATGCTAAATTATATGATCATAGTGATGTTGACCATGCTAGTGATAATTTATATCACAAATCTACTTTTGGATATGTGTTTAAGTTTGGTATAGGTGTTATCGCTTAGATCAGCAAGAAGCAACCTACTATCTTTCTCTTTTATAGAAGTAAAGTACAAAAGTGCAATGAAAGCTACTAAAGAAGCCATGTGGCTGAGAAGGCTATTGGGAGAAATTTATTTGGATGTTTTTCAAAGTACCATCCTTCATTGTGATAACCAAAGTTATATAACTTTGGAAAAAAATCTAGTGCGGCACCAAAGAACTAAGCATATTGAAGTTCATATGCATTTTATCTGAGATAAAGTCCTTAATGGTGATATTAATCTAAATTTCTATCCTACAGATGAACAAGTGGCAAATATATTCACAAAACCACTTGGTGTTACTAAGTTTTATTAGTTTCATGCAATGTTGGGCCTCTCAAACTTGCCATTGAGGGGGAGTGTGCATGAAAATGCCACTTCCTAATGACCATGTGTTTCTTCTTCTTCTCTATACTTCTCATTTGTAAAGCATTGTAAAAACTTTTTGTGGAAGTTATTTGATTTAAGAAAAAATTGTGTATAAGTTTTAAAAGCATAATTTGTAATGAATGTCTTTATGTTATAAAAGGCTCTAAATATGCTTAGTGATTATTCATGAGAAACAATGAGATGTAATATCACAATCATGCTAACCTAAACTTACTTTCAAGTAGTCTATGGATTATAATTACTTTTATTTCAAAAGATGACTTTTGGCATGATGAAGGTTTTTAAATCCTTCAAATTTTTCACATAGTATAATTCCTTTATGGTGACTATGTATTTTATCCCCACTTATAATTAAGGGGGAGTGTTAGAATAATTAATGTCTAAGTGGTTATTATTAACCCTTAACTTACATTGGTAAGTAATTAAATACATAATAATATATTATTTATCTACTCACGGTGTAAACTTTGAGAAAATAAATAATCTTATTATAGTTATTTAATATTTACCAAATATTAATTAATTAGATTTATCGGGGTGGATGGACCCATTCTTTTCATAATGGTCACATCCCTCATGAATCATTATATATAGGGTTTTACCCCTACTATAAAATATCTCTCAAACACAAAAATATTCAAGTATTCTTGCATGTAGGAAATACTTGTTTAAGACAAACTTGTGAAAAAATTATTTGAGAAGTGAGATAAAGAAGATTTAATGTATTGGGGTTATTGTTGTTTCTTAATATTGAATATCACTTTGCTAGGTTTTTTACCTCTTTGAGGTTTTTTCCAGGACAAATATATGTGTTGTGTTTTATTGATCTAGGCTTATTATGTTATGCTTTGCTCATTAAATCTTTTATAGATACGTGCTTATTACATTTATATATTTTAACACTTTCCCAAATCAAAGCTAGGATACTAGTTGTAATGCATTTACTTATATGATTCACAAAAATATAATTATATATCATAGAATTAAGAATACAATAAGTAATCCAAAATAAAAATTGGTTAAAGAGTATAATACTTGATTATTATGACTAAGCCACTTAGAAGGGAAAACCTCCACAACACTGAAATAAGAATTTTTTTTGTAATATGATAATAAAAGACCAATCACTATCTCTTATATATACTCTACGTATCCATGGTTATGTCATATTTTGACCATAATAGGAACATTAAAAAATGTAATAAGATAATTTGAAGGTATGTAAGCCACAAATCAACCACACATATCCCTAGATGCACTATAAGATAAGGGCTTAACACATGATGTTGTCTTTATAAATGTAGCAAATGACATAAATGTGTGGACTAGGATGAATAACAAGCTTATGTTTATGATTTGGGCTCAAGCCCTTCAATATGATCTTGAGGTCACAAAAGAAAAGGTACAAAGTGAATGGAGCCACCAATGGCCTATAACCTAGTCACAAGATCCACAACCACATAATCAATCCCCTTGT
The DNA here is from genome assembly GCA_037957365.1 of Torreya grandis. Classification (NCBI taxonomy): domain Eukaryota; kingdom Viridiplantae; phylum Streptophyta; class Pinopsida; order Cupressales; family Taxaceae; genus Torreya; species Torreya grandis. The sequence goes on from JARHVA010005898.1 coordinate 981,612, forward strand.
CCTATAGAGGAGCATATAGATGATTAAGAAGTAGAATCAAGTATCCATAGAGAATATAACCCTCAAATCAAAAGGAAAATTATAATAGGCATCTTAGGTTCTCAATTCCCCTCTATATATATAGATGATACCACTCAAGCTATGGGCATAGATACAATGAAATAAAAGTCTACATCTTCTTCAAGGGAGTAGATGAAGAGCATTTTTTTAATAACACCATTACCACCTATTAAAATATTTACTCAGCCTATAGTTTCTTCAAGCTTTTTCTTATTTATTTCAATTACTCCTTATTCTCCTGAGTTTCTTATGGTAAGTTCTCCACCTTACACAAACATCGGTGAGGAGACCTATCCTAAAGTTATCCCTACCATAAAAAATCCAATCACCAATTATTCTATCACTATTGTCACACCAACCATTCCTTCACTAACACCCCCAGTCATTCCTCCTAACACTATTATTACTTTAGTTATTTCATCATCCCATTCACCTTCCACTCCCCCCATTTCACTTACCAAAGGAAAACTAGGGACCTCTCCACTTCCTCCAAGGGAAATAAACTATAATAAAGGCCATCACTTGGTCTTCCCACTATATAATAGGAAGCTAAGGAAGAGGATGAAATGAATTAGATGATGAAATAGAGGAAGAAAAGGAAGAAGATATTGGGAAGGTTATATCTTTAGTTGATTATCCAACTGATGAAATAGTAGAAGATATAGAAGTAGAAGAGCAATCAAAACTAGGAATGAGTGAAGAGGTTGAATTCAAAAAAGTAAAATCCTTGAGTCTTGGATGAAAACAAGTGGAAGGAACCCTAGATGACACCTTGAATCAATAGATACTCAAAAGTGAACTGAGCCAAAACATCAATGAGTTAGTTTCCTCCACTATTTCTTTTGTTGTTAGTGTAGAGATTATAATTAAAAATTTACCTCCATTTATTCTTGGAAGTTTTATATTTATTTTTGATATTGATTCAACTATTATTTATCCTAAATAAATAAGGACTCCCAAAGAAGTGCATTTTGAGAATTTGGTTTCTATTTTCATCTTTAACCCCTAAATGCCACCAATCCCAAAGAAATGGTAAGCTTAACTAGAACTACCAATGCTTAAGTCATCACCCATGCCATCAGATACCATGACTATAGAAAGAACCCATGACTTAACTAAAATTTTGGATAAATTCACCAAAATAAGGGAACCATCTCCATGGTAGAGGGTTGTTAACTCACCTACCTAGTTCCCCATTCAAATAAGTGCATCCTTGGTACCCTAAATAATAACACCCCCAATGAATCCTCCACCTTATACATCCCAAGACAAATGTCTAAATTAAGAAATATGGGAACTCATTATTATCTAAAGGGTAAAGGTAATTCAAGGTATAAATTATGGCAAACATAATTTTGTTGTTACTGAGCTACCCAAAGTCTCCACCTTATTAGATAAGAAAATTGGAACTATCCAAAGGGTTAGGAAGAGGAAAATAGTGAGTCTTAGCACAAGACAAGAGATAATGTTTGATCAAAGGTAAATTTTGTTTCCTTTATCAAATAAACCCAAGAGGGTCCCAAATGACCCCAACTATATGAAGGACTAATGTGCTTTTGTGGATACTATAGGTGAAGCCATGAAAAAGATGTACTAGAGTAGAGAGGATGCCTTGAAAAGGTTACAACAAAGACAAACCATACAAGATCCTTAGGAGATTATTGATGATGTGTAAAGTGTAAATACCAAGATATATAATAATTTAAATAACATTTAGACTTCCATAGTAGGTATCCATTCTAATTAAGTGAATGTCACCAAGTTTTAGCATTACATGAGGGAATTTGAAAATAGATTGAATTTCCTAGTTCAATGTTCTAGAGCTAGTACATTCAATCAATTAAACTTGATGACCATCATGGATTCATCCTGGTTCATAAATTATGTGATTTCAATAAGGTATTCTTCACTCAATTGGCATAATCAAATGAAAAAATTACTAGTACTTTTCACAAGACATGAAAGTTAGGCCTTAGAAATTTTTAGAGATATGCAGGTCACTAATGTGATCACTCCTATAGGTGATCTAATCAATAGGCCTAATTTTATAACCTCCTTTATATTTAGGTATGTTCCTATTTTTTATGATGTATCATTATTGTTGTCATTGATGTCAAAGTCATGATAGATGTGATTTATACCAAAATCAATGTTGAGGCTATGCATGTTGAAATGATGTGTGATAGAGAAGTTATGTCTCTCTATTGAGATAAATTTTTAAGGAAACATGGTATTCTTTCTAAGGTTTTATTACATGTAAATATCATGTTCAAGATACAAGGGAAGCATCTTGATTAAGCTCTAAGTACTGAGGAACACACAAGGTAAGCACATGGGTCAACAAGTCCTTGTATTCTATATGAGTTATTGATATAAACTTATAATATAATAGAGATAATAAATTATATTTATAATGAAATTGTATTCAAAAAATCATGTTTAAAGTATGATATCATTGAGATCTAGCTTATTTATGTCTAAACCCTGAGTACCGAGTATCTTAAGTAGCCTGGTCTAGCTTTGTGAAGAAGATGTATGCATGAAGCATATTAAAACTTTATGTTGTGGATTGGTAAATCATGAGAAATTTTTATAATCCATGTTAACAATGATAAAGAGATAAATAAGATTAATAATGAACTTTCATGTCTAGTTTTGAGGCTTAATCTTTACTTGAAAGACCTAGTGAGATAACATAGGCTTAATAGTATCTGAGTTGAGCCATTTGAGACCTATGTGAGAAATTTTGGTAGGGTATGGGAATTATATAAGGTCCAATGAAATTTTTATATAGTTTTTAAGATATTTTAATAGGTTTCTAGGCATGATCAGAGTCTAAGTATGACTGGCAATATAAGGCCTAGTATGAAAAATAACCTATAGTGGCTTAATAAGGGGTAATATAATTTAAAAGGATGATATATATATATATTAAAATAATTTAAAAATGTGTGATATTTCATTTTTAGTATGTGGACAAATTTTTAATTCTATACTTGAAGGATAAAGTATTTAAACCTATGATAAGGTTTCCTGTGTGCACATAATGGGGTGTTGCAGATTTGAACAGAAAAGTATTATGCTCATTGGCATGTGATAAATTTTCATGATATCATGATAAATTAATGGTATTTTTAAAATTTCCTTATCTTTTTTTCTTGGCATTATTTTTGGATATGAGGGGCAATCCTTTATGAATGATTGCTAAGAAGTGAAACTAGTCAAAACCTTCTCAAAATCCTTATAATGACTTGATAAGAAAGATCTAAGAGGTTATGGATCATAATGGTCATATTTACCTACTTTAATTTTTTTAACATGTAAAATACTCTTAAAAATCTCCTTAATTGGTTTTGGTTTGTCTTGATAGTGAGTAAAACCTATAGGAAAACCCTTGTTTTCATGAATTTTGGTGTAGTAGGAAAAATTGACTAGGTCAAAGCATGTAAATTGATAGAGGATGATGTGTAATAATTAAATTTTATGATCAGTTTTATAACCAAGAATTTGATAATTTTTTCATGTAATTTAGCTTATCGTTAAACTAGCCTAATGAGCAAAATAATGAGAAAACTAGGCGAGAATGAGAATGAGATTAAGAATTGGTTATAGAGGAGTAGGGATGGATCATAATGTATGGGTTAATTATTAAATAAATATCCATATTATCCCCTCATTTCATAATTTCTTATGATTCCTATACTCAAGAAAAAATTTGTCATCAAATTGGTCTGTCTAACATAGTGAAGTTTATGTAGAGTGAAGTAGTGAGATTGGTCTGTAAGACCAATATTGATATATGAAAATAAAATATATATTTTAAAATATTATATATGGATGATAAATATTCACACAAACCCATTTTAATATCATATAAGTGTTCCCATATATGTTTTATGACTTGATTTTCTTGACTCTATTTTTGGTACTACAGGCAACTTTATATGTGTATGTGTGAAAAAGATGTTCCTAAGTCATTTTGTACTAAGTTGAAGGATAAAATATATTTAATGTGTTATAAATATATCATATGATAATTTTAATCTATTTTTATTCATTTTAAGTCCCTATTCAAGTTTGGAGAGTCAAATATTTTTGACTATTTGTTGACAGTGTTTGGTGGTTCTGAGTAAGCCATCTACAAGAGTGTTCCTGAGGCCTTTTGGCCTATGTGGTGAATACCAAATAATTTTTGGAATTTTTTTGAGTCATTAATATAATTATAATATTTTTTTATGTGTAAAAGTATTGTATTTGGTACAAATTTTTAAGACAAACTTTATGGCAGTGAGAAGGCCTATTGGCGAGTAGACCTAATTGGATGGTTCAAGGAGTAAAAAGAGAAAAATGGTGTTGGGAAAATAAGGGGATATTATGAGGGGTATATTGAAGTTTCATATGATTTTTTTAACTTTTTGGTGAAGGCTCAAATTTTTCAAAGGGGGTATAAGTGAAACATGTGCTTAAGGAAGGCCTAATTGCATTAGGTCTCTATTAGGCCTAATGGTGGTTTTAGCCCTTAAGGGTAATGACTCACCCATGTAATGTTTGCTTCATATGTGAAAAATTATTTTTATTTATTTAAATCATAATATAAGTATTTTTATGCCCTTTTCTAACCAATATGGGTGTGAGAAAGAATCACATATAAAGTCAAGGCCTAATAAGCCTATTTTGACTAGTTAGAATATTGAGCTATTGAGTGAAGGATATAGAGTTTTTTATAATAGGTTAAGGGGTTGAATATAATGATATAAATAATATGGATATTCCATGAGTATATATAAAAAAAAATTAGGTGTTGAGAAAGGTCACTTGACATAATTTTACCAAGGAAAGAACTTATTGAGCGAGAAGGCCTAATAGGCTATTTGAGAGAGAAAGAAGTGTGAGAAAAACAATCAAAGGAGATAATATTTAGTTAATTAAGAAATAGGTATCCAAGGTTGATTATATATTCAAGGTATTTGAATTGGTGTTTTATTTCCTAGGGGGTTAGATCCTCCTTGTAGGTTGAAGCTTGCTAAATGTACTAGTTGAGTTGGTGCTTGACTAAGTGAGGGGTTGGTTATCATTGTGGGGTTGGTACCTCAATAAAAAGTTTATTAATTTCTTATAATATAGTATTCCAAGTTTCTCATCTATGGTTTTTATTCCCTTAGAGGTTTTCCCACATATATATCATGTACTTATGTTATTTGCTTTCTTAGATGCTTGTTATGCATTAAATGATGTATGTAAGTGAATGAATGCTTCATGAATATTAATCAAAATTGGAGGATTATTTTTAATATTAATTATTCAACCCCCTCTTATTATATTTACTTCCAAAACTTTGGGTATATTATAACAAATTCAATGATGAATTTAAAGGCACAATATATAGAGCCAATGAATAAGTTCTATAATTGGTTAATTTTCACAAAGATAGGGTAGCAAGAGTTGAAGCTTTAAAAGATGAATTCAAGATCTCAGATGGTGAAAATAAAGGTTAATTAATTAAGTTTTCAAAATATTAAATCCTTCCCTACTCAATTTTGACATTATAAACAAGGATTTTAAGGCAATAGATGTGTTTCTTGAAGATCTTAAGGCAAAGGAGAAGGATTCAACCTCAGTTCCAACCACTCAATTATCAGTCTTCCCACATCAACATAGAGTGCCTAATTTTTAGTTTTATGGTATTACACACTTTTAAATGACCAATTTTGATCCCTTAGGTACCCCTGATGGTTACTTCAATTGTAAGTATGATTACTCTGCCAACCTCTTTAGTTAGTTGTGCCACATCATCACCCTGATAAAAATAACTAAGTACTTTAGTTCCTAGCCTATATACATCACATGTATATTTTATTTTTATATGAATGGTTTTTTATACATGATATCATTTTACATGCATGACTTGCATGATTTTGAACACATTGTTTTATTTTTTGACTTGTAAATTTAGACAAAGTTTGAAGAGATAACGCCTTCCCCATACAAAGACTATATATATTTAATCTCCCAGTCCTAAAGGGAGGATAATTTTGGATATTTAAATTAATTATAATTTTTGAGAAGTTTTTCTAATTTGATTTTTATGTATAAATCTTGATTCTTCTCTAGTTATTTAGATCATGTGAGATGTGCTATCATTTTGGTATATTAGTTTGTTGATTGTGCATGAGTTAATTTTATAATATAGATATTCAATTTAATATATATTTGATTTGAATTCCTTTTGAATTCTAATTATAATCCCCCTTGTATATGTGTAATAACAATCTAATAACTATGGCAACCTTTAATTTTTCATGTTTAAGTTTACTATGTTTTATTTCCCTTTGATTCCTAATTGTGTTAGTCTAATACATAAGATCGAAACACACATTGGTCTACTAATTTATTTTAAAAAATTAGGTCAAGTAAAGGTCTTGAATATTTTTCATTTTGTGTGGTCCACAACCCTCTTTTCTGCCTATCCTTTCCCTATTTTTGAGTTTATTTGAGAATCCTACCCAACTTAGTTAAAATCATCATTCTTCCACCCATTAAAGGTAGATTCAAGTTCATCCATAGTCAACCCATCTATGGTAAATAATATGTATCATTTACTTCTATTCTACCAATAGGTTTTTATAAAGCCAAATACCCTACAACTCATGTCTTGGAGTGAAATATTTCACTGATCCTAAAATGTTAAAGGCAACCTCATAAAGGTCTTTATGGTGTGCATAAAACCCACATAAAAAATTATCATGACCACTAAGTACCTCAATAATTGGGTTGAAGCTATTCACATTTTTAATTCCATAGGTATCACTATATCCAAATAATACTTAATCAAATCAATTTTTACTTTGGAACTCCCCAAACCCTTATTTCTAAAAATAGTGGGAATTTTAAAAATAAAGAGACAAAACAATTATGTGCTAAATTAAAAATCACACATATTATTCACACTTGATCATCCTCAATGCAATGGCCAAAAAAAGGCCACTAAAAAAATTATATACATCTTTAAAAAGATGATTCAATATTCTTTTTCTAACTGACATCTCAAACTTTAACCTACACTTTGGGCTTACCACACTGGCATTCATAATTCTTTTGGGGCAACCCCTTTTCCTAAGTATCCATGTATGAATATATCTTACATTTATAATTTGAGATACCATCCTTACATATTTATCTTCATGGCATCGTATGAGTGCTTTACAACATAAATTCCATTATAAAGCCTGCATTGCCAAACAACATAACAAAAATATCAAAGTTTATACCTTTAATATTGATGATTTAATACTTAAATTATATTATACCTATGACTAAGAGTGTAAGTATGCCCAAAAATGGTGAGGTCCTTAGTTAAAAAAGTTCTTCATCCTCACACCTATCATTTGAAAACTAATGAAAGTCATATTTTCAAAGAATTAACTAATGATCAATTTCTAAACAAATATTTGACTTAAATTTCCAACTCTATTATTACATATCTTTCATATATTTTTATATATTGTGGTGCTAACACTTGAATTTTTTTCAAAGATTCATAAGGTGTAGCATTACATTAATTTAAATATCCTTAGTTCTTATCTTTGGTTTCATTGGTCTTTATACATTCTTTTACATATATTCTTTAGTTCATGAGTTTTCATCATAATATCATCGATAGGACTTGGCCTTCCTCATGAATTATTTTACGTTTCTTATTCACTTTTCATTAGTCAACCCAGAAGTATATTTTGAGTCCCATAATTATTACCTTAAAAAAAATTCATTTTTATACCTCTTTGGTTTGCCTTTTGTGATTTGTACTATAATACCTCAAATAGGAGCAATACTTCCTCACAATTCTTCATTTTATTAATTGCTTCTGTCTACAACCTTAGTTAAGTTTCTTCCCCAAAAAATAAGGAAATTCATAAGAGTTATGTCTTCATACTCTTAAAAGTCAATTAGATTATTTTATTGTATCAAATCTAATGATATATTATCATTCCTCTACTAACATACCCTATTCCTTATGATGATGATTCATAGTTACTTGTCATTGTACCATGTTAAAATTAGACATTTTTAAAAATCTAGGGTAGCTCAGTTATTCCATGTTTATTTATATAGTCTCCCCTATTCCATCTCACCATGGGTACATGAAGGTCAGTTCAAAGAGCACACTTTTATCTAACATGAAAGTATATGAGTATTAGATACCATACCCTCTAATATATTTTACCTAACCACCAAGTGCAATTTTTTTAGTGATAGTAATTTTTAGTAACAATGTTTGGTTCTTATGAATCTTTACGAAGGAAAAATAGAAAAAATCCATAAAAACTAAAATCTAACTCATTCAAATAGAAGTAAATTAAAAAATTTCAAAAGTTAAAATCAAATCGAAATATGTGGTTATTATCAAACACGTCTCTTATCCTATTTGAATCTCAATATCCATAGTTTGACTCACAATAGAGTCAATTTCCATTGGGGTGTGATAGAATAATATAATAGGGTATCATATATATATATATATATATATATATATATATATTATAAGACATCATACCCTATATATATTATTTTGTATTAGCATTTTACAATTGATTTCTTGGAGTATTATTTTGGAATTTAAAAATTGATTATAAGGATATGTTTATAAACATTTCATAGCATGGGGTTAGCGCTTATTTATGGATCAATGTTCCCCATTTCTCAATACCCTTTACATATTTCTCAATCTACTATGAATATTGGGTACTTATGTGAGAATGTAGGTAGCAAGATATATATATATATATATATATATATATATATATATATATATATATATATATATATATATATATATATATATATATATATATATATATATATATATATATATATGGATCAATGTTCCCCATTTCTCAATACCCTTTACATATTTCTCAATCTACTATGAATATTGGGTACTTATGTGAGAATGTAGGTAGCAAGATATATATATATATATATATATATATATATATATATATATATATATATATATATATATCTTGCTACCTACATTCTCACATAAGTACCCAATATTCATAGTAGATTGAGAAATATGTAAAGGGTATTGAGAAATGGGGAACATTGATCCATAAATAAGCGCTAAACCCATGCTATGAAATTTTTATAAACATATCCTTATAATCAATTTTTAAATTCCAAAATAATACTCCAAGAAATCAATTGTAAAATGCTAATACAAAATAATAAGCACACTAAGCAAAGAAGTTGATTACCTAGTTTGATGAATTGTCTACATCTCTAGGTTCTTTTGAACCATTCCATTAATAAAAATATTGTAAGTACATAGATTAACTCTTAAAATCATTAATGTAAATATAAAACCTAAAAATAATATTCTCTTATATTTTTTAAGGGCTCTAAAAAACAATCAACAAACTATCCTCCACCTTCCTGAAGCACTTGCATGGTTGTTTCCCTCAGTTATCCATCAAAAGTGACTAAACTGGATTCCAAAATGATCCAAAATGAACTAAAATGAGAAAAAAATTATACCATTAGGAGTGTCTCTAATTTTTTAACATATCTTTAGAAGACTTCAAGATATAAAAATACTCCTATAATGGCATATTTGGTCATTTTCCACAAACTAGTCTATTTATAATAAAACACAACCAAATTTTCAATGTCAAATAAAACTAAATTTGTGCCTTTATATACATGTTTAACCTCTATATTTATTTTTAAGTATGTTTATCCTTTTGGTCAGAGGTTATGAGGTCAATTCCCTTTCTTCCTAAAGTCGTGCCAATTGTTTTTTAAATAGAATATCCCTATATGTGGTTATAACCGTCCATGTTTAGTGGAATGGCAAAGTATTGAAATAGATAATAGTACATTGGGGGTTCAATCCTCCCTAACCATATTTTACCAACATGGATTTTATAGGATTTTGAATCCCACATTTATGGGGATAACGGTGGATATGGCTTTTTATAGCCTTAAGTTGCCAATGTGTAATGTGGCTTTGGTCATATCTCTTTCACTTTTTCTACACCTAGAACTTACGCATTGGTTGCTGAGAACCTTCAGATACATATTCAGTCTCACTGATATGGCACTTTAATTGGGTTTAACTTTGAGTTGGACTTGGGTTGGATTGGACGAGTTGGTACTTCAAGCTGGGTTGGTTGAATTGCATAATAGTGACTTGGATAGTAGAGGTGGAAAGTGGTGGTAGGCCACATGGTGGCCTAAGGACTTACCACATGGGCCTCTCAAATAATGTCACTATATGTCTCCTCATTATGCCACTTGTCACCACAAAAGACACCAAAAATAATATAGTATATAAATAGTGTAATTAGAAATACTAAAATTACACTAATATACCATGATGATAGAGTCCCCTTATATCATAAAAGTGGGCTCCATCAGTTAAAATCCCCATATGTATCCCTTTTACGATCATCAAATACTAGATTCATGCAAACTCATTTTTTCCATGTGCCTAAGACTTTCCATGTCATCAATTGACCACCAGTTGACCAACTTTAACTAGAACTTTGATCAGTCATATCTAGAGCAAACAAGCTCTATTTCCTAAGTTTTACATGCCATTAGAAAGATCTCAATAATCCCTATTCAATGGTATAAGTTTAGGGAGAATTAGGAATGTTTAAAAATGTCCTCTAGATCAAACCTACCACAAAGAGGCTTTTGGTCTCCAAAATTCCAAATACTCCTTGCATTTGTGTAATGATTCTTTATTTACCCAAAATAGTCATAATATTTGGTGAATTATCTCAACCCCTACACTAAATTAAGGTTAAGGTATTGTCCTTATTATCACACAAGGGAAATCACATTATGTTTCATACAGCTATAGGATTTACAAACAACTACACATATGTATACTTGTATTACAAATGTTGCCCATTTATGGGTCTTAGGTAATACTCCTACATGACATATATGACAAACATAAATTGGAGTAAAAAAGTTTTAAATATAAACATTTACCATAATATAGTGAGACTTAGACATATATGCACATTATGAAAATGTACAATACATTTTTCTACCCTAAGGTGACTAATGTATAATACCTATTACCTGAGGATAATCAAGGGAATTGAAAATAATAAAATTAATTATCATCCCTCAAATCTTTCATTATATTTTTAAAACTCCAATGTCAACTTGGAGACTTTATATAATAAGAGCTTATTTACAACTCACAAATTTGTAAGTAACTGTAAGCAAATATCATTTAATAGTGGGAAGAAAACCAGGTATTTTAAACCTATCTCAAGGTTTCCTTCACCATTTGATTTCTCCCTGATTCATACCTCCACATCTCATCCAACTGAGTTAATTTCTAAAACCAGAATGGAAAACTAAAATAGGAGATAATAAATATAGACCCTTCCAAACACAACTTTTATTAAAAATTCCTTCCCTAGATATAATAGTTAGGAGTTATCTAAAAATAATGTGTTGAAGATAATAAAAGCATATTAATCAATGCTATAGTTATTCTTAGTAAAACTATTCAAATTAACCATATAATCCACAAGGGTTGTTCCCTCTTGATGGTTTCAATTAACTAAATAGTAAGTGTTTTCATCTTTTATAAAAACTATATCTCAATAAGAGTTGGATGATCCATGTTATAGTTTCAAAAGGATTGTAACATAAGTTCACATAAAGGTATATTATATAACCAAATTAATCCACACAATGGTTATCCTAATGTCAAGAATTCAAACCAAAACTTGTGCTACATAGTTACATTAAAAATATTGCATACCTCTTTAAGAACTATGGAATGCACCTGTTGAGTATTGGATAGTAAATTTTGGTGTATTAAATAGCTTCCCATTTTCATCCTGCAACTCTTAACAAAGTTGTGAACATACCAATCTATAACTATTTAAAAAATCAAAGTTCAAAACATATCCAATACTAAACAATGCCTTATTGCCATTTCCATATCTTACCATAGAACCAGTCTTTTCACTTATTCCTATTATGAAGGACATAGGCATCCATACTATAATTAATAATCCAAAATATAAAGGTTACACAACTGGCTATCAAGGACCAAAATATTGTGCCAAAACCAATATGAAATTAGATCTTAACCATACCTCAACATACCCTCTATGTATGACTAGTAATCAAACTACAATTACTTCCTCTTAGAGATAAATTACTAAAAATGACTTATCTTTTATTGTAAAGCTTTCTAAGCAAGAAATTTTTTTCCTTCAACACCATCTCACATCTTAAGTGACCATATGATGTAAATTATCAGTATAAAATAGACTACCAAATGCCAATAATAGGCAATGTCCACTGACCCTATGGAATTGTTAATACAATAAAATATCACTAGAAAATACCATGGAAATGATTTAGAAATCAAACTATAGAATGCCTATAAATAAAGGTGAGCATTAGAATGAATTCTAGAAATTGCTAGTGAAGATATCAATATCTATCCTATGTAAAATTAGGGATAGATCCATACTACTTGTAGATTATCACAACCCAAATTATTATGCTACCAAAACACTACCAAATAATCTCCAGGTGTAACCTTCAAACTAATTTTTTAGTGTAATAGACATGTTGATCATGCCTTATACAACTTTCATATACTATTGTCTAATCAAAATGGATTCTACCTATCATACATGTGAGAAGATGATTTGAGTATGCTAAACTTATCACTCAAATCTTCCCTACAGGTGACTCTATACAAAAAAAACTACCCTCTTTAAGGGGTCTTATAATACATGTATATCCATATTACAAATATTGCCCATATGGATCCTTTTACTAATGTGAAACAAAATAGTAGATGTATACAAAAACATTTCCCATATGGGTCTTATTCAGACATTCTACCTAAAAAAATATTCTACTAGTTTTAGTAAAAATATGAGCATTTAACATATGGAAAAAACAAAAATTCTCAAAAATCCTTCTTTAATAAGTTGAAATTTAACTATGCCAAACTTTTTTTATCACCTAAGATTCCTTACCAAAAATTGAATCCTCGATGTAGGCCTAGCTCCCTCAATAGTTGATTTGTAGATCATTGGATGATCCCTCATACATCTCATCCTCTACATTAGGTTTAAGATGATGTCCTTGTGTATACAAGTCCTAATCTCTCTAAAATAACTTTAACAAGGTTGAGTAACATGCCCTATCTTAAATTGAACTATCCAAATATGATTTATATGAAGCTCTATGCCATCTTCATCATCCATCATAAATTCCTACTGAGTGATGAGATAGAAGTTTCCCAAGACAACCTAATCTATTTCCAAAAGAATGACATCGAGGGTAAGTATGTCTGAGAATCATTTCTTTACCATAAATCTTAAGGTACAAAATCATGTTGTCATACCTTGGATAGTGCCATCTTACATACCAATTGTCTTGGCATGAGGTAGTGGGAAAGCTGGCAAGCTAAGTCAATGTAACACATTAGTTGTCACATAGCTCACACTGATTTCTCAATTGAATATGAGTCTAATGAGCCATCCCTCTAAGAATACTAGAACATGTTGTATGGAAGATCTCACAAAGCATAATATAATGTCTAGGGTTCTAAATGGTATTCTCTATCAAACTAGGGACTCTAAATTTTGACTATTACTCAAAATGATAGGAGCCTTTCCCTAGTCTGAGTTCTTATGTACTGTATGATTAGGATGTTTCACCCTAAAATGTTGTGCTACATGTCTATGTATTGAGTAGTAAAAATAAATAGGTTTTACTAGTACACTAGGATCCTCTCAATTATGTTTCTTCTATTTGAACTCTTCTACCCACTAGGTAGGAAGGGAGTCTATTCTCCTCTAGAGATCAATTATCCTCCAATCTTGTCAACATTGATGTGTACCCACATTCACTACAATCATGATCAATTTAGCCATCTATTGTGCCTAATATAATTAGTGTGACACAACCATGTGCATCACCATGCCTAATAATAATAGAATCATAGGCAAATTCATCCATTGATATAAATCCATTGCTTCAAGCTGGTCCTAAATAACCTGTATTTTCATGTTAATGTACAAATAGAAGCTTACTAACACAATGCAAAAAATTATTACCAACTGGCAAGAACCACTCTGATATGAAAAATGATCCATAAAAAAACACCAACCCCATGCTATGAAATTTTTGTAAACAAATCCTTATAATCAATTTTTAAATGCCAAAATAATACTCTAGGAAATCATTTAGAAAATGATAACGCAAAATAAAAAGCACACTATGCAAAGAAGTTGATTACGAAGTTTGGAAAATTGCGTACATCTCTAGGTTGTTTAAAACCATTTCAATAATCAGAATATTTAAAGTACATAAATTAAATCTTAAAATCATTAATGAAAATATAAAACTTGTAAATAGTATGCTCTTAGATTTTTTAAGGACTCTAAAAAATCAGAAAACTGTCCTCCACCTTCTTGAAGCACTTGCATGGTTGTCTCCCTCTTATCCATCAAAAGTGACTAAAATGGATTAAAAAATGATGGAAAATGAACTCCAAATGAGAAATTAACTATACCATTAGTATCATCTCTAATTTTTGAACATATCTCTAGAAGACTTCAAGATCTGAAAATGCTCCTATAATGACCTATTTGGACATTTTCCACAAACTAGTTTATGTATAATAAAACATAGCCAAATAAAACCAAATTCATGCCATTATATATATGTTTCACCTTTGGGTGTATTGTTAAGGATGCTTATCCTTTTGGCTAGAGGTTATGGGGTCAAATCCCCTTCTTCCCAAAATTATGCCAATCTTTTTTTTAAATAGAATATCCCTCCATGTGGTTACAACTATCCACCTTTAGTAGAATGACGAAGGATTGAAATAGTGAATAAGATGTTGGGGGTTAAATCCTACCCAACTATATTTTACCAATGTAGATTTTATAGGATTTTAAATCCCAAATTCATGGGGATAACAATGGACATGGATTTTTATAGCCTTAAGCCACCAATATTTAATTTGGCTTTGGCCACATCTCTTTTGATTTTGCTATGCCCAGAACTTAGGCATTAGTTACTTAAAACCTTTGGATATGTGATCGATATCATTGAGCTAACACTTGCATTGGGTTGAAATCTAAGTTGGACTCGGGTTGGATTGGATGAGTTGGTACTCTGAGCTGGGTTGGTTGAATTGCATAATGGCGACTTGGAAAATAGAGGTGGAAAGTAGTGGTAGGCCACGTGGTATCTTGAGGATGCACCACATAGGCCTCTCCAATAATGTGACTATGTCTCTCCTCATCCTACCACTTTTCACCACCAAAAACATCAAAAATAATATAGTATATAAATAGTGTGATTAGAAATATTCAAATTACACTAATATACAACGATGGTAGAGTCCCCTTCCATCATAAAAGTAGGATCTACCAGCTATGGTCAATGTATCTAGCCCTTTTATGATCATAAAATATTGGAGGCATAAAAACCCATTTTTTGTCATGTTCCCAAAACTTGCCACGTCATCAATTCACCATTATTTGACCAACTTTGACAAGAACTTTGACCAATCATATCTTGAGCAAATGAGCTCTATTTCCTAAGTTCCACATACCATCAGAAAGCTCTCAATGAGCCCTATGCAATGGTGTAATTTTGAGTAGGATTAGGGATACTAAAAATTTCCCTTAGATCAAAAATGATATCATAAGTTAGGTCCATTATAATTTTATTTATTATATATCCTTCATGGGATGATATTTATACTCCACTCATTAACCCAAATTTGACTGGATAGAGGGAATTATGTATGGTCTTTAATGTTGAAAGTCTCTTAATCTTGATTCCTTGATTTGAGTATCTTATCTCTAATAAATATTCTATTTTCACATTGGTTCCACCTTCATTTCACCTACCACCCATTTCAATCTCCATTTATAGGAAAGATTTTTTTATAAATATTTTCCTAATTTATATAATCCCTATTATTCATCTCTTTCAAACATGCTCAAAATATAATCATTTTCATTCATATATCACTAGAACAAAAGCTACATCTTTCAATAATTGTAAGACACTTTACTAATAATTGTTTTATCCTTCTTAAATTTATCTTGGTTATGTTTGGGACCATGAGTTTTATTTTTCACTTTTTTATGGGCCATTTTGTTTAATTTATTTTTTATTACTTTCCATTTTTCCAATATTTATTAAGTATATATTATTAATTATCATTCATTAATGTTGTTTAATTTTTACTTTTTCTTCTTTGTTTGAGTATGGATTTTTACTTCTATGACATTGATGTTGGTTATATTATTTTATTTGCATGTGTCATTGGTTTGATTTGGATTATTACTTTTCTTACTTATGATTCTTTTTTTGGATATTTTGATCATTTAGTAGCCTTATATTTTCAATTGATTTATTTACCCTATTTTATTCATTTTCCTTGGTATTTTGGTTCTAATTTATATTATGATATCCTAGTTTTCTATTTTTCCAAGTGACTCATTTAGTTATGAAATTTTTCATTTAATTTGATTTTTTGCAATTGATTATTTTTGATATCTAGCCTTGTATCCCAAGGGTTTTTCCAAATTAGTTAATGCACCTTCCATGATCAATACTACAAACATAATAGGTAAATATTTAGTGATAAATATAAGTCAAGGTATGTATATGCTACTTTCAATTATTTTTAGAAATTCATTACATCATATAAATTTTCTATTTTCTATTTTAATTTTCTATCCCAACATTATGCATTACTATGTTCTTTCTCAAATCACCCTTCCATGTTATAAATATGTGCCACATGATGAGATTCAAGTGGGGCATATGTATACACATAATATTTTTAAACTTTATCATTTTAGTGTCATTTTTTCTCTTATAGGAAGATGTCAATTTCCAATCTCTCTGAGTGCACACTATAAAGGGTGCACCAAGAAAGGGGTGGATGGACCATTGGTGTTTCACAAGATTTTTCGTTAACTATTTGATACTTAAACCCATTAAAAACCTCACTTATCCAACTCCCCATAAAAATAAATTATGTTTATCCAATAACTTGATCAATTATCCTTTCAAATAGCTTCTAACCAAGAAAATGTATAGTATTCCTACTAAGACAATTGGGTTGACATTGTTGTAAAAGTTTTGACAAATGTTACTAAACCTAGTTATCCTAGCCAACTGAGTTCAAGGCCTAACAATAACATTTTCCAAAATAAGGTCATTTTGTATGACCTTATCATCTAAAATTATAAAAGGGTTAGGACTTATATATTACTATAAATACAATCTTCATATCAATACCATGGAGAGGAATATTCATATTTCTCACTATTACAACTCACAATTCTACTACATCTACATTTGAAGGAACTATTACTTAGAGTTTTGTCTTGGAAGGAAGATAACTTGTCTTGTGGTATGTTTTTGATTAAAAGTAGGATTATTTAGCCTAGATATAATTTCTATAGTGTGTTCATTACAAATAAAAATCAATCTCTTGCAAAGCACCATTAGTGAAGGAGGATATTGAGACTTGACCAGTTCACTCAAAGGTAAGTATATATACATTTTGATATTTCATTTGATATATAGCTATTGTAAAAGGTAATAGTTTTAAATATTTAAATCCGTATTTAGACTACCTATTTACTTAAACTTAGTATAGGTATCAAGTTTTCTTTGCTTTCCATCTTCCACCTTAATTGATCTAGGCCTCAATTTTCCTACTATGACCCCTTGATTGTTTTGTTTGTTTTAATCATCCCCATTTGTGTTACATGCTTTGATAACACTAAACTAGTTTTATTTCATATATTCATACTTATCTAGGTTTATTGCATAGTATTATGTTAGTGTTGTGTGATAAGTTATCATTTAGTAAGTCTTATTAGATCTAATTTTGTCATGCTCTCAATATAAAAAGTATTGCAATAGATGCTAGTTGATTACTTTATATAGTATTGAATTTATTAAGTATGATAAGCTATATATCTATTTGATTTTGTTGCATATATAATGCTGATAAAAAATTACCAATTCACCTTTAAAAAAACTTTAACTTTTTCAATTATTTCTCCTAAATTCAACTATATTTCCAATCATGCACTTAATTACGAGATTTATGAATAAAACTATATGTTATATGGGACTAAAAACAAAAATAAATCCATCATTTTTTATGTAAGATAAATGTCCCACTTTAAATTTTTATGCAAAATTGCATTCCATGTTGATACACATATCAATTCAATCAAAAAAGCAATGCCATTTTATGTACTTTTATTGTGATAAATTTGAAAAACATGCCTTTAAGCTCATAAATGGCTTTGATTCCCAAGATTAAGACTTAGATATACAAATGCATAGCCAAATCAATGTTTTTTATTGAAAACAAAAAATATAACTTCCATGATGATGAACCCTATGAATTTGATTTATACATTTCCTAAATTTATTACTACAATGTCAATCACACTCTCCTCTCTCTCTGTCTCTCTCTCTCTCTCTCTCTCTCTCTATATATATATATATATATATATATATATATATATAATTTATATGAATGTCTTTTTGATGTCACTATATGCCACAACTATATAAATTTATATATTTTTTTTACATCTTGTTAGAGTTAGTTCTCATATTTTTCAGGTACTATAGATATTTTTTATATTTTTCCTAGTTTGTCCTTTTATGGATTTATCCCACATTCATTAGTTTGACTTACTTCTTGTTTTTCCTTGCCTATATATGCAAGGCTTCTCATTTGTAACATATAGAAGTTTTTTTATGGATATTATATGATATCTAATTTATCTTTGCATATAATATTTGTAGCTATTAAAAATATTATTGTGATTATTGTCTTGTTAATGCTTCAGATCTTGGGCTTGGAATGATCTTTTTGACAATCCTTTCATGGTATCATAGTTATAGGTGTTGCAACCATCCATTTGTGAGTTTTATGCTACAAAGGTTTTCCCATCTATCAAAATTTCTTATTGGTGGAGTGAAGGTGTTTTGTGTGGATCTAAGATATGTTTGGAAATTGACCAGGCCATATAGATCTTAGGTTTTACCATTAAGTGCTTATTTCACTAAACCCATGTTTAAGTTTGTTTTGGAAGCTTTTTATGCAATTTGTGCATGTGTTTTCATGGTTTTAGGCCATACATACATAAAAATCAGAATATAAAATCATAGGGGAATATAAAAATGAGTTTTATGTCATATAATTTTTTTTAGAATTTTAAAATATTAGGATTTACAATCCTTGTACTAAAAATGTGATTGTTGGTCTATTGGGGAATACCTACCACTAGTTCTATTTTCTCTCACCACAGCTAGTATGGGTTTAATTTTTTAGATCTAAGACATGGAATAGTTAGATAATATTCCCATATTTCCTACCATACTAGTTTAAAGAATTTTAGATTAGGTTGTATATCTCTTTTGTCATATTTAAAATTACTATAGTAATATGTTTTCATCATCTAGATAGCTGGTCAATTTTCTTATGGTTTGAGGCCATACGATCTAGAATTTTAGATCTGATTTTTTGAGAGGATAGTATTTTAGGTATAATTGAATCCTATAATAGGAATTACCACTATGTATTAAGATTTACAACCTTTTTGTAAATCCAAATGGGGCCTATTTAGCTAGTTTTTTTGGATCTTGTAAAGAGTTTTCCTGATTCTTGAAACTAGCTTTCACCCATTTTTGATAACCTATGCTTAGTTTTTGATAAATAAATTACTGGAAATGTTTTTAACAAATTAATGAAGTATCAAATAATTTTTTTCCTTAGTAAATCTAAATTGTGTGCAATGTTTACTTATTCAACCCATTTCAATGATGAAAAAATTGTAAAGACTATAACTTTTGAGCTATGACTCAAAATCGAGTACTATTTTTTTTAAAGGTGTATGTTTTTTTAATTATACATATATTGGTGTCATTTATATTATAAAAAATAATAAATTATAAAGTGACAAATTTGGGGCAGGGCTTACACTTTTTATGAGAATTATTTTTTCCTTGTTGAAGGAATTGTTATTATGGGGGGTCATTCTTTATTCTTTTCAAATTATTACTTGTATTTAGAAAATGAATCCCCTAAACACTTCCAAATACATTATTTGGAAACTCAAAATGTGGATATACTTGCAATATAAATGTTTGTGAATAATGGTGCTTGGTGATATTCCCCACTTTATAGATTAGGAAGATCTTGCTTGGATAACATCCATGCAAGATGAGGCTCTTTGTTTGATTTGTCTCTATGTTTTAGAAATTATTTAGTGTTATGTCACATGTACCACATCACCAAATGAAGAGTGGTATATTATTTTAGTATTATGAAGGACATTGAGTTTTATAGGTCTTTATTACCCTCTTTTACTCCACCTCCTTTTGTTCCAATTCCCTCTCCTCCTATTAGTGAGGATTTATATTTTGATGATGACGCTAATGTTGTTATAGATTTGAGTCTTGAAAGTGACATGGGTGAGTCACTATTGGTACATCTTTATTCTCCTCCTAGTTAGGATTCACTCCTTAATAATGACATGAATCAAGGTTCATCTTCATTTTGTGACAACATACTTCTTGATGGTGATATAGATGAGGCATTATTACCTCTTACACCTCTCAATATTCCTCCTTCTTCGGTTGTTAGTAAGAACTTATCTTTCTAAGATGGTTTTATTGAGGCATCTATAATTCCTCATATTTTTTGTACTCCTCCTATTCATTTTATTAATTGAGAGGACATGATTCTTGAGGATGTGGTACCTTCACCATCACTTTTACAAATCATGGATGAGACACCATCATGAATTCCTAAGGATGACTTTTATTGTGCCATAGTTATTGTTCCTTCATCACCTACTCCTCTTAATTTTGAGGATATGTATTTAGATGGTGATTTCCATGAGGAACCTATTATTATTTCACATTCTAATCTATAAATTATTACTACTCCTACTACTACATTGGTTACTTGCCCCACTATTGATCCACCTGGTTATGAGTTTGGTTCCTTTGAGAAACATACTCTTAGATTTGGTTTTTTCATACTTCACTATATGATTTATGCTCATGGAGGTCTTGGGTGACTCTTACATGGTATTGCATCTCTTATTGGCATTGATATTTCTATAGGTGATGTGTCATTATGACATCTTATTTGTAGCACTCAGGAGGAAGGTACATTTATGGGAATAAAATTTTATTTTTGGGACTATCTCACCACGTATGTAGATGGTTCCTTACATTATTTCCATCCATATAAGATACATAATAATGAAATTCATGTGGGATGAAGGAATTTGTCCTTAAGAAGGATTCCACATGAATTCCCTCCTTCCTTTCCTTTTTTTCTCTCTTTTACATCATTTCTAGGGGGATTTTTGTTCCTATAAGTTTTCTTCCTTTCTCAATTTCATGAATATATTATACATGATTACCTAATCTATCCTTATTATCAAGAATCATACTTTGGAGATGCCACTTTGTTTTTGGCTATTTTTAGCCCCTAGCTTCACATGAGGGGGGATGTTATTTGGTTATCATGTTTACTAGGTTTTATGGATAGTTTTTATCTTTTTCCTAGTTTGTCCTTTTGTGGATTTATCCCACATTGGTTAGTTTAAATTAATTATTGTTTTTCCTTTCCTATATATGTAATGCTTCTCATTTGTAACATATAGAAGATATTTTATGAATATTATATTATATTATCTTTGTATTTGCATATCATCTTTGCAGCTCTCAAAAGTCTTCTTATGATGCTTTTATTGTTAATGATTTAAATATTGGGCTTGGAAAAATCTTTTTGATGCTATTTTCACATCTAAATTAGAAAAACCATATATGGTTGCAAAATAGGTCTATTTCTAGCACATTAAAAAAATCAATTTTTTTCTTAAGTTGTTAGGGTTGGGTGGGGGGAGGCGGGGCGTGGGAGACAGATCACATGGTTGGATATCCAAAATTTATCATTTAAAGGGTTTATTTACATATAAAATTATTAAAAAAAACAAATCTCATTAATAAATAATAAAAAAGGTTGCAAACTAGATGATCATATACAAATTTTCACCAAAGGGTTTAAAAAAGTACTAAACAACACTAAAAAAAGGTGTGGAAACATGACCATCTATATAAAATAATTCCTCTTTTAATTTCAACTATTTTAACTACTTATACTTGAGAATTTAAAAATAATAATAGTCTTGTAGAAACTAGACTTGAAATTATATAATTTTGTTTTATAAAAATTGGGGAAATAAGGAAATGTGTTTAAATCCTTGCTAAGACAAAATTTTGAGTAAAATCAGAGTGTATATGATATGCAATAAATTAGTCAAACTGATTTATAACTTAAAATATTTGAAAAGATGCTAAAAGGGGAAAGAAACAAATGGAAAGATACTTATATGGAAAATAAAGATGTAGGACTATGATTGAGACTTTGAAACTAATTGTGTGCCTCTAATAGGTGGTCATGAATCATAAAAATAGCTTCACTTCTCTAGATGAGGTAGTGTTAATCAAATAAGGTCATGTTACCCTAGGAGTTCCATCATCCTGAAGGGATTTCTCCTTTATTTAAATTTGGGTATGTGAGATGTCATTTGTTGGTCCTACATATGCATTATGTGATTCTTTATCTAATATGGAAGATGTTGTGTATCTTATTCTTCACTTAGAATCCTAGATTTATATAAAATGAGGAATAAATAGTAAAAATGGGTTAGTGTTTGAATTTTTACTTGAACTCAACACCCCTATGGTGAGCATTTCCTACATACCAATACTACCAATATGTATTAAACTACATGTAGTTCTCCCATGCTATAGTAGTGTGTGAAGAACTAGTGTAATTATAAATGCTGGTGAAATATTGGTGTAATTATGTGATTCAAAAATTATGTGTGACAATTGGGATTAATGTAGACTTACCTAAGGGATACTAGTGCTATGTGGACTTAAAATTTGGTAGAATTGGTGTTTTCCTCTCAATATGCAATTATATGATCTAGTGATTTTTGATCATATGAGCCTTTGGTGATAAAATGGATAGAAATGTGTATTTATAGAGATATATTTGGAAATTACTAAAATGGGGTTTCTTAAAAATGTAATACAACCCATTAGGTTAATTTAAATTTAATCAAAGAATCATTATTTAGAGGGAGGTCATGGCCATTACAATCAGACATGACTAGTAAGTGGGTTAGTCTTGAAAGAGTGGCATTATTCAAGGAGAAAGGATAGATAAGTTGGAAGTGTGGATTAGTCCAAAGATGATTTTAAGTTGTTTTTAGTGATAAATAGGTATGTTTGGATTAGAATTTTACTAGATATTGGGATTGTTCACATAAAAATAGAGGAATAACATCTCAAGTTTATGGAATTGGGCATGAGATAAGTGTGTAAAAAGGGCTGGTAATAAGTGCACTATTTCAGCAAGAAAATTTTAATTTACATGTCTATATTTTCCCCAATTTATTATAGTAATACATAAAATTTAAATTAATATAATATAGTGAAAGAGTTATACCTAAACTTACTTGTGAAGAATCATCTTGAATGTACACCATACATTGATTTGTGCTTCATGAAAAAACCTACAATGAAACACATGTAAATAAATCATTAATATGAAAATATAAAATAATATTATAGATTAAAATAACAAGGAAAAAATACACCTATTTGGGTATGTAAACCATTGTGTTTTCTAGTGCAAAATCTAGTAAGTTGAGAGGGTAAGACCCTTGGAGATTTTATATGTTGAAACACTTGGAATAGACTATGCATGCCCCAATATTCATTGTAAAAAGAGTCTTATTAAGAACTCAAGGTGTGATTGATTCCATCATTTGCATACCCAAGTAGTATAGTATCTTAAAATTCATGTATGAATTATAATAGATCATTATGGTATAGAAATTAGTGAATTAACCATTGTAGATGGAATAAGATTAATTTATGACACAAAATTGGTGAAAAATAGTATGTTATTAGTTTGGTGTATATAACATAGAAAATGGCATGAATTGTGATTCATTATAAATAAAACTAGTGTAAAATTGAATAATAAGGTGGTCATGTGCCACACACATGCCCCCAATATTAATCTAAGCATATATATTATAGTATTTAGTGATATCAAGTGGTTTTATGAGAAAAAAACCTTTGTGATAACCTGGAAAACATGTAGTACATGATGCCTCCAATTATAAGAAAAATATGAGACAAACCTGAGTATTTTTAGATCAAAAATACAAGAGAGGTTAGTCAATCATTAGTGAATAAATCCAAAACAAATTAAAGATGTAAATTCTCAAACCTAATCCCTAAGTTGATCTGTGTGATTAACAAATACTAAATAAAAGTTATAAATATAAAAACAACACTTTTACCTCTCTTGAAGATATGTTTGAAAATTGATCTAAAATAGTTGATCTCGACTTGTAGGTGTAAAATTATTCATCGATGATTAAATACTTGTGTGGGAAGCACCTCTCCTTTTATACACTTTGTCTTTGTTTTGGCTTAACATGAGAGAGATAAATTTGATGAATCTTCTTGGAATAATCCAACAAATTAATTTTACATTAGGAAGCTTGATTAAATTAGAAGTGTGAGGGTTCTATTTATATATTACCTAAACTAATATGTACCATTAAAATCATATTAAGATGGAGGGTTAAGGATCAATACTCAAATCCATGATTACACTTTTGGAGTGTATAATATATGTCATTTAAATCATTTTTAGAGTATGGAGATTTATAGTTTAAAATTGAATGTGATTGTATAAAATCATTCCAAATATGTTTTAGACATGGAAGTGGTTAAAATTAAGTGTCTACATTTCACCCCTATTTGATAAGGCATTTGCAAGACACTAGGCACAATTACATATTTTCAAAGATTGAAACAAGTCATTAAAAAAATGATAAAGTTTGAATAATGATGTCTTCAGTCTCATATTTGTGAAATTTTATGAGTCAATAAACTAATATTTATTCCCTAAAGGGTGCTTGGTTATCCTTGAATGACCCCTTAAAGGGATGCTTAGGGAAATAGTTGAAAAAGATGGGCCCTCAAAATTAAATGGAAGAAGAAAGAACTAGAGAAATTTTATCATAATAATGTGCCCCAGTTAGGAGGATTTGATCACTTATTTAAAGAGTTACCCTAGAGGGCATATTTGATTGTTGAATGGTCTTAATGGTTTTCCTTAGTAGGGTGGATTTTCACTTTGATAAATGATGACTAGACACTTGATGAATTGGTTGGGAGATAGTAGACAAGGAGATATATTGATTTAGCACTATCTATTAGACTTATAACATCTTGATTTTTTATATAACATCGAATGGTATGTACCATGATAGAAAACACCATGACAACTAAACTATAATGTGCATAAGGACCAACCCCCAGTTTTAATAGATATTTGAAAACAAGGCACCAATGATATAAATTGTGATGATAATGTTGTCATATGCCAATGGACAGACTCAAGTACAACTATGTGATTGAAAATACCATTATGATGAACTTACCAACATAATTGACTGATTTGAGGTGACAATAGAAAATGGAAACAAACAAATAATGCAAAAAAAATAAGTAAACACAAAATGAAAGAAAAGCAACATAAAGCATCCATTTTGTCAAAGAAATGTACTAAGAACAATCAAATATAATTATGAATGACAAATATATAAACACATTAGAAGATAAGTATTTAATGAATCATTAGTGCATGTGTGAATGTAAGGTATAATCTTAGGTACATGTTTAACTAATAAGTCAAGATAGTAACCTAGATGGAAAGGGGGAATAAATGAAAAAAGAAGGGTGGTTGAGATAAATCTAAATGCCCTATGAAAATGGACACTATCTACATAATCCTATGGAATTCAAGCCAAATGTAGTCCTCCTAAGAATATGGGATATAATAAAAGTGATGATAAGTAATATATTTTACTGTATATAAAATAGGAAATGGTAAACTCACAAAATAATGAGAGCATTGTGAGGTAAATTAGTAAACAATAATGATCAATAATATTGGTCGAGGTGACCCAGGATACCCCATTCATCCATGTGTTTCCTACATAGTTTGTGTAGACCTCAGACCTATGCATTTATCCTAAAACAATGGGAGAGAACACAATCAAGAAATGGTAAAGGAAAATGGAAATGTTCATGGTTAGATAAGGGGTTCTCACTTGGAAAATGTGGTAGAAACAAACCATCCAAAACAAATCCAAAGGAAATTGTTGAATAAGATGACAAATCAAGCATAACTTTTGTGGCTTAATATATTTCATGGAGATTGTAAGTCCTTTTTGTAACTTTTTTATTTATAGGTTGTTTGTCAATATTTTTAGGGGTTTTCAAACTATTTTGAATGTATTTGGGTTTTGGCATTTCAACTCAATGGAAGATTTTGAGATCTGGAATGGGTTAACTCATAAAATTATGAGAGAATAGCTTAGGTTACTTGTAAATTGATGAGAGCATGGAAAAAAGGTGACTAAGTTGTCTTTATAAACTAAAAACTACCTATATAGTCCAATAGACCTCAATTCAATGTAGTTCAACCCTAGTGTAAATTACTACAAATCAATAGTAGGGTTGAAAACATGAATGGCACAAGAAAATAAAAAATGGTACATTATTTAATCAAGAGATAAAAGATGTAGTTTTGAAGAGAAATTCCTCAAATTAGGCTTGTGAAATGTGTAGGATAATCCATTAGGTTAATTTGAATTTGAGAAAATAATCTTTATTTAAAGAGAGGACATAAACATTGGAATTAGACACTACCAACAATTGGTCTAGTGTTGAAGGAGTCACCTTGTTTAAGGAGCAAGGAAAACTAAATTAGAAATTTGGTTCAGTCCAAGAATGAGGTTAGGTTGTCTAGAATGATAAATATTAAGTTAGGTTATTTTGGAGATTGGGATTGTCTGCATAAAACTAACTTATTGGCATCTTAGAGTTGTGGAATTGGGCATGATTTAAGTGTGTAAAAAGGTTTATTCATAAGTGCACTATTTTAGAAAATAAATTTTAATTTATGTGTCTATATTTCCCCATTTTTATTATAATAATGAATAAAAGTGAAATTAATTGAATATAATGAAAGAATTGTACCTGAACTTACCTGTGAAGAATAGTCTTGAATGTACACCATATGTTGAACTATGCTTCATGAAAAAACATACAATAAAAAATAGATAAATAAATCCTTAATATAAAAATATAAAATAAAATACAAAAATATTATAGATTAAAATAACAAGGAAAAATACACCTCTTTGGGTACGTGAAACATTGTATTTTTTGGTGCAAAAGCTATTGAATTCAGAGTGTCGGACCCTTATATATTTTCTAAATTAAAAAACTTTGAATGTACTATGCATTACCAAATACTCATTAGAAGAAGAGTCTTCTTAAGTAATTTTAATGCAAATTTTTTGAGCAAATGGATTGATTTTTACAAACTTATCACTATCCTACACAAAACCCCAACATATCTCTAATTTGGAGCTAATAAATAATAATTCAATTCAAATGAAATGATTATACCTACATTATGCCTATATATTCACCAATTTTATACTCCAAACAAGATTAAGACAAAAATAAGAATAAGATTAAATAGTATTAGATGTTGGATTTCTATGGACATACTCAAATTTTATGATAACATATATTGGCTTGATGACTTTGATAAGTATATTGGTTTGGCATGAGAGGATTATATATTTCATAGTTTGAATTATCATTATTTGGAATGGATGGAGTCATGGATTTAAATAGGAAATAGATAGAGTTTTTTATGGAATTTAAAATTCCATGGAATTCTCTAGAGAGTTGGAGGAGATTCTAAGGAATTTAAAATTCCTTAGAATTATCTAAAGAGAGAACTCTCTAGAGAATATTTAATTAGTGAATATAATGATGATTAGGGGAATATTATAAGAATGGTTAGGTGAACATTAGGGAGTAGGCTTGTAGGAAAGTTGAGGGATATGTAGATAGTGGATTATGGGAATTTTAAATTCTCAAATATTGGATAAGTGGGGGTTAGCTGACAAATAATACATGATTAGAAGAATTAATTGATTTGTGGGATGATATAATTGTATGAAGAGTGAAAAATGATTAAAATGACTAAGAGGATTATTAAGATAAATTAAATTAAGTTAGATAAAATTGGTAACAAGATGAATGTACCAAATTTAGGTGCATACATTTTCCCCCTCTTTGAATGGGCATTGTGATTGAATAAAGCAGAAGGAGTAATGGCATTTAAAATAATAAGTACACTCATGAATGCTAGAAAAATGATTTTAGTGGACACATTTTTCCCCCTTAAGGGGACATGTAGGGAGGAAGGAGGTACATAGCAACTCAAAAATAATAAATGAGGAGTAGGATATGATGGGTAAATAAGGGGATGGGATGTTATATGTGAGATCAATAATGAATAAAATGAACTCAAC
Organism: Torreya grandis; assembly: GCA_037957365.1. NCBI lineage: Eukaryota > Viridiplantae > Streptophyta > Pinopsida > Cupressales > Taxaceae > Torreya > Torreya grandis. The sequence continues at coordinate 1,010,246 of JARHVA010005898.1, forward strand.
ATAAGGAGTGAGATAAAAAGTGTTGATGCCCCTAGCCAATATCAATGCACAAGGATTATAAATTATTGTTTCATGGCTGTTGACACATGATGATAAGATAAAAGGTCAGAAAGTTTAGACTTAAGCCAAGAAATGAAACATGCCATAGAGATCTATGAACCACAATGATTGATAGAGAAGGACACACACTTTCAACATATCCCAAGTACGGATACATGCATGGGAGAGCATCAAGCCAAAAATAATATAATGATTTTATAATATTTGTATGCACTCAAATCCACTCACCTTGATAATTCTATTAATTCCACTAAATTAACTTATAACTATATTCCCTAGCTAATTAACTAATATCCCAATCCCTACATAAAATTATCCACATCCTATAAACCTTATTATACCCTTGAAACTAATTAATCACCTCTATTAGCCCATCAAATAAACATACTTAGCTGCTAACCTACTCATTATCCCACTTGCCAATTTAAAAATATCTTTTATTCACCTACCCATCTATCACCCTATTAAACTAGCTATTGTTACACCCCTACTCCATAATGGATATTATAGAATTGGAGAATTCTAGAATCTCATATAATTTAACCCTTTTCCTCTCAAATCTTCTGTTCTAAAGGTTGATAATGAATTAAAAATTCTTTGAAAAATCCCCAACCATTGATCTCAATGAACTCAAGATTAAATTTGAACCATTGCTTTTCCCTCACATGGATTATATAAAAAATCAATACCTCCATGACTAACTAACTTGAAACTTGGAAGCCTTGAGAGCATACTTTCATCCATCATTCAAGCACTCTCAATAGCCTTGTCATAGCCATAAACAAACCAAGAATCCATTTAAGCCATTATCAAACATAATCAAGAAATCCAATAATCCACTCATTTTGCATTCAAAATTGGTTTGGTAATTTTGGAAAGGATTTATAAGAGAAAAGAGGATGGTAAGTGATGTTAATGTAAGTATTTGATTGTATCTTTATACTTTTATTTGATTTTTTTTGCATTTTGGGTTCTTATTACTAAAATTAGTAATATAAGAAAGAATCCAAAATATACTCAAACATTTTGGTGACCATGGTGTGACAACCCTCCCAATTTAATCATTTTGCTTTTTAGTGGTGTTTTTGATATCTTGTAGGGCTAAATATAAAAAAAACAAGTGTTGAATTTTGAATAAATTTTCATGCACAGGTGAAATTCATGGTATTGACCTATAAGTAGTGACACCATAGTGGTATTTTTGGCCAAATAGTCATGATATTGCACTAACTACCAAATCTTAACCACTGACGGTCTCTTTCCTTAGCAGGTTGTTACACATTCACAATACCATAGACTCACAAATCATGGTATTGAACTAGTAATAGCAATATTGCCTATTTAATTTGTAGTTTTGTAATTGGTATAAAAACATAGTGGGAGGATCTTAAGCTACAATATCACCACTCACAAGTGATGGTATTGATTTGAAAGTTATGATATTATGATGACAATCATGACATTGCAATCCTTGTCAAATCTGATAATATTTATCCTTTGAAATGTAACCTACAGGTTAAATCTTGTCATTTTTTCCTTAAAGTAAGACCAATAATCATATAAACCCTTTTAGAATATTATTTTAGTGGTTTGGACCTATATATATATATACACATATATATATGTATATATATATATGTATATATATATATATATATATGTATATATATATATATATCTGTGTGTGTGTATGTATATGTATATATACATACATATATGTATACATACATACATACATACATACATACATACATACATATATATATACATACATATATATATATATATGTATGTATGTATGTATATGTATGTATGTATGTATGTATATATATGTATATGTACATATACATATATATGTATATATATATGTATGTATGTATGTGTGTATATATATATATATATAATATGTATATATAATATATAAAAAACAAGTGTTGAATTTTGAATAAATTTTCATGCACAAGTGAAATTCATGGCATTGACCTATAAGTAGTGACACCATGGTGGTATTTTTGGCCAAAGAGTCATGATATTTCACTAAATACCAAATCTTAATCACTGATGGTCTCTTTCTTTAGCAAGTTGTTACACATTCACAATACCTGTTGATGTTGGAAAGTGCACCCTACGGCAGGAAAACGGATTCCTGCCCTCTCCCCGCAACATGGAAACCCCTCTCTCGCCTATGGGATGGCGAAGCAGGAGAGGAGAGTCTCTAGGTATGGGCTAGTTCCCTCTGATGTATCTTGTTTGTTTTAGGTAGCGCAAAAATATAGATATACAGCTATATACTGGGGGGGAAAAGAGAGAGAGAAAAAAGCATGAAAACAAACAGCCTACTTTAAAGAGGTGATACACCAAAATAAAGGTTGACCTTCCCACATCCACACTCAGGATCAGGCAAAAACATACATACACTCAGATCTGGCAGAAAAGACTAGGTCTCTGGGATAATAGGGAGGTTCTTATGGAAAGCACAAGAAACAGGGACTCACCAAGGTGTTGAGAAATACACACTATAAGTGACCTCGCCTGTTCTATACCTCCAAAACAGAACTCTACTCCTGGCAGCAATAGATAGTGGCACTTTGTAGATCGCAGGTTTGCTAGTGTTGAACCTGTGAGAGCATCAAGAGACAATGACTGGACACAGATTAACATTTAATGCATACATAGAAAGATCCATCCAAATAGAGGTAAAACTGTCTTTTATTGATTCAGGTGGGAAAATTGGAGAGCAGTGCTCTTTACAAAAGTGTGAGAAGATCCCTCCTGATAAATGAACAAGTCTACCCATTTATAGGGAAAAGCCAAGAGGAGTCTCATTGGAAAGAGTGAAAAAACACTATTGATGATGTCATAAGTCTGCCAAGACCATGCTTGTTGCCTTGTTTTGCATGCTAGTCTTCTCCTCTGGCGGCTGGGCAAGCTTTTTCCTGTGTTCTGCAAGTGTTTTTTTCTGCCTCATGTTGTGGGCGGTGAATTTGCCACCCGCTACTGTGGATTGCATGTAGGACTACTACCGACGTCGGCCGATAAGATGCCGACCGCGGCAGTTTTGCCGACGTCAGCTGATGAAAGCTGCCGACCGCGGCAGTTTTGTTGACATCGGCCGATGTTAGTGGCCTCTTTTTACTCGCCCATGTTGTCAGTGGCGATTTTGCTGCCCTCTAAATTTTGTCTGCCCTTCCTTTTTTTGCCTAAGTGTTAAACATACTAGTTTTTTCTCTCTTCTCTTGTGAACATTTGAAGACTCTGCGTTTTGCTACCGTGAACGTCATAAACGAGGCCGATGAACCAATGCTCTAAAACAAAGCTGTTGAACCCTCAAGGTGGACCTTGCAACCTGAAATGACTGGACATGTAAAGCATGTGTAGGAGGTGACTGAGATTTTGCCTGAGGGGCAAAATTGGGTCAACAAATTGGTGACTCACGGGGGAAGCATGCCTGCTATGCTTAGAACCCAGTTGCCTTGCATATCCATTAGGTGCAGAGTCGAATGGTAACTTTGAAGTGAGTTCACAATAGCTTTGATAATCCTAGAATCAAATACACAAAATTTTCCCCCCAAACAAAGGGAAACACACAAAGCTAAAAACAACTAACTGTGCAACTACACTTAGGGAAAACAAGAAGAACAACTGAAAGCAAACTATTATGTAAAGCTAACCAAGAATGTTCGCATCCCTCTTGGATCGAAAGGAAAATTTCTCAAGTCCCCTTCCTAGTGAAGAGACTTATCATGATAGGCAAGTAGCTAAAAGAAAAAGAGAGATGGTGACTTACTCTTCTTGCCTGTCACCTGAGTTGGCTGAGAACCGAGTGGATATTCAAACATGCCTCTGATATATACATACTCTGATTGTCCCTGGAGGCCTGTTGAACGCTGCTCCCTGATATTGGTGCCCCTCACCAAGAAATCAATGGCTACCGATTTATCACCGTAAGCCTTCTGATCTGCACAATTCTTTTGCAATGTATCATGGTCCGATTCGTTTCCTTCTGCCTCACTGAAAACTTTGTCAGACTCATCCTCTGTTTCCTCTTGGCCTTCTTGAAGAAGGGCGAATGTGGTGATGTCTAAAAGGGGCTCACAAAATGATTGCTCATCCCACAAGACGTCACTTATCTGTTTAAAGTTTAGTCCTTTAAGGCATTCCTCCAAGAAGATAGACTTCTCCTTTTCCTCTTGGCTGATCAGGGTCTCTAGATTTTCAAAAACATTCCCCTGATCTTCCTCTTTCTCAGATTCTTCAATGTAGTCGATCTCATCATCAAAGCAGCAAGGAAGTTCATCAAACAGAGGAGAAGAGAGCTTACTATGAATTTGTTCCTCTTCGAATTGCTAAAACATCTGCATATACGCAAGGCTTGCATCTTCTCCATTGTTGATAAGGTCTTCATAAAGAGCGTCAATGATGATTTCTTCTTCATTGTCACTCATAATAGCCTCCTGAAGGACTGCAGATTGGATCTTTTGTTCCTCTCCTGCCTCTTGTAAAACAAGGTCTTCCTCGAGAAGGGATGAAGTGGAGAAAACATGTGAGAGAGGGGGCAGCCCTTGAGCTAGAATCGAATGATTCTCCTCCCTCCACTTGATTAACACTTCATCAATATCAGGCACAGCCTGATAACTCTCTTGGAAATGTGTAGGTGGGGTGTGTTCAGGCATGGAATACGCTGTTTGGTCTGAA
>JARHVA010005898.1:1020000-1030000 GCA_037957365.1 Torreya grandis
TGTGATGTTTATTGTTTGAGTTTTATTGCATATCTTGAATTATTGATTAAGTAGAATTTAGTTAAAGGAAAGATTTATAAGATATATAATATATTGATTCACCCTCCCCCCTCTCAGTATATTTCATGCTTAACAATTGGTATCAGAGTAGGTTCCTTTTTAAAAAGTTTTACAACTTGAAGATAGATTGGGAAAGCATGATGGCTGGGTCACAAGAAGGATTTTCTATAAATAAGGTAGCTTTGTTTTATGGGACAAATTATGCTTTTTGGAGCATGAGAATGAAGGTTTATTTAATGGCCCTTGGATTCGACATATGGAAATCAGTTGTGGAGGAATATGAAGAGCCATAGACATCTACAATTACTCCAACTAGAAAAGAAGGCAAGTGAATGTAATGTTAAATCTTTAAATGCTATTTTATGTGGTTTATGTGAATCTAAATTTTTTAAAGTTATGCAATGTAAATCTTCTCATGAAACTTGGGTAAAACTTGAGAATATTTACAAAGTTGATGGAAAGGTTCAGCAAGCTAAGTTGCAGGCTTTTAGAAGGTAGTTTGAAAGTTTGAAGATGGAAGAAGAAGAAGATATAACAAGTTATCTCTTACGAGTTGATCAGATAGTAAATTAGATTCAAGGCCTTGGAGAAACTTTGGAAGAGTCAATGGTGGTGCAAAAGGTTTTGAGATCTCTACCAATGAGATATGATTCAAAGGTTTCGGCAATCGAGGAGATGAAAAATTTAGCCAAGCTAAAGATGGATGAGCTTCATGGTATTCTCACGGTATATGAGATGTAGATAGAACAAGATAAACCCTCAAAGAGAGAAGTGGCTTTCAAGACATAAAAGAAGGAGAAAGCTAAGATTCAAGAATCAAGTGATAGTTCCAGTGATGATGAAGATGACAATGAAGCACTTTTCATTCACAGGCCGAAAAGAGGAGTAGGTAAATATCAAGGAAAATTACCTTTTAAATGTTTTAATTGTGGGAAGATTGGACATTTTTCAGCTAGATGCCCAGATAAAGTTAAAGATGATGAAGAAGAAAAGCCTACATACAAGAAGAATTTCTAAGGCAAATCCAAGAAGGGATTCGATAAGAAGATCCTGTATTCTAAGGATCCTAGCTCAGTTGAAGATAGTGGACTCAGTGATTCAAAAGAAGAAGATATTCTATTCATGGCCATACATGATGATGATCAAGAAGAAGAAGAGGAGGAAGCTGAAGTAGATATGGAAGGAGAACTCAATTGTGCCCTAGAAGAGTTAGACGTTGTTCAGAAGAAGAATCAAAGGTTAAAGCACCAGATCAAAAAAAATCAACAAGAGTCAAAGAAAATGATTGAAGATCTACAAGCACACTTTGAATAAGCCAAGAAGAATGAAGAAGATCTCAAAGCACAGTTGGAAATAACAAGAAAAGATTGTGAAAGGTATGTTATTGAAATTGCCTCTTTAAAAGAAGATAATTAGAAATCAGTCAATGATAAAGTAGTTAGTGATTCAAAATTTGAGGATAGCACTAAAATGCTAAATAAGATATTGGAAAGTCAAAAATCATATTCAGATAAGACAGGGATTGGTTTTGAAAAGAAAAAGAGCTATGCTGAAGCTCTTACACAAGAGGAAACAAAAGGGGGAGAAGTGAAGAATACAAAGGACATTCCAAATAGAGAAGGTTGGAAGGAACAAAGCTACAAAAGGCAATCAGGTCAGAGATATACAAACAGGTCTTATTTTTATGGCTATTGTTTTATTGTAATGGATATGGTCACAAGAAAGTAGAATGTAGAAAAAGAGCTAACAATTTCAGAATTAAGGAAGTCAAGTAGAATCAAGTAAAAGCCACAACTCTTTTGCTCCTCTATCAAGCTTTAATGAAGAGACCATAGTATGCTACAAGTGTAACAACTTCAGACACATAGCTCAGTATTGTAGAAGCGTGTTCGAGTTAGTCAAGAAGGATCAGAGGTTCAAAGTTCCATTCATCAAGAAGAAGGATCAGAGTTTCAAAGCTCCATTCATCAGGGAGAAGGTTCAGACATGTTCATGGTAGAAGAAACAACCTGAAGATTCTATGACGGTGCAGACAGCTCTGCATGTGAGAGATAATGATCAGCCATGGTTAATTTATAGCGGATGTTTGAGGCATATGATAGATGATAAAAGTAAGTTCATTTCTCTAAAGAAGATAAATGGTGGTATAGTGAGATTCGGAGATAAAACCACTGCCAAGATAGCCAGAAAAGGTACTTTGAGTTTGGATTATGGTAGAACTAAGACTAAAAATGTTTTATATGTAAAAGGTCTTAAGCATAATATATTGAGTGTTAGTCAAATTTGTGATCAAGGATACACATTAAGGTTTCATGCTGAAGGTTGTGAGATTAGAAGAAAAGATTCAAATGAGTTGATTGTAGATGCTCAAAGGATAGGGAATAATGTATATGTTTTGTCAAATATCTTCTCAAAGGCATGATCAAAGGATACATTCAAAGATCAGCAAGAGGAGTTGGGAGTAATTTCTATTACTTCTTTCCATTGATGTTCAGCATCAAGTGAGGAGGAGCTAAGTGTTAGCTCTAGGTAGGCCCTTTTCCATTGATGTCAAAGGGGGAGAAAAATAGGTATAGGTACAGGTGCAAAAATAGGTACAAGGAATAGGTATAGGTTGTTATAGTAAGGGGGAGTTATTGTATGTTTTCAGATGATGTTATGTGTAGGTGATAGGATGTGGCAGTTTTAGGATTGAGGTTGACATCAATGACAAAGGGGGAGATTGTTGGAAATATTGTCATTGATGTCAAAGGTTTGGTATTATTGGTGATAAAGGCCCCATTGCATTTAATATTGTTTATCTTGGCTAATATGAGTTAATATTTATTTAATATTAATGAATATATTTTTGGTTGCATATGAGACAAAATAAGGGCCCATGGAGAAGTTGAAGAGTCACGGGATAAAGACAAAAGAAGGATGGGATGCATTTTCCCATAAAGAGTCATCTTGGGGAGTACTAAGAGTCACCAAGTGAAGACAAAAGAGTAAAGGGCAAATTTCTCATGAAGGGACACTTTGAAAAATATGAAGTCACCAAAGATAAGGACAAAAGTGGGAAAGACATTTTGGTCATGAAGGGTCACCACATGACTTTTCAAATGCTTGGATATGAAGGGTCATCCAAGATTGGCACCATTTTCCTTGAGGATTGAAGGGTCACAAAGGGGGAAGGCCAAAGGTCATTTGGAAAGCTATAAATAAATGCTTGAGAAGCCATTTGTAAATATGGTGTGAGAGGCTGATTTTGATATTGTAATATTTAGCTTAGAAGAGCAATTGTGAGACATGAATATGATTTGTATTTGTTAAATATAGCTTAGAAGAGCAAAGGTGAGAGAGAGGAAGGAGATGTTCTATTGATCTATTATTTGTTGAGATAGCAACATTGAGAGATAGGTGTGCGGTATACACAAAGGGGTTGGTGCTCCTATGGGTTGTTGCTCACGAATTGTTGCTGGGTTGGTGCTTGGCAAAGGGGTTGGTGCTCCTGTGGGTTGGTGTTCATGAATAGGTGTTGGATTGGTGCTCGGCAAAGGGGTTTGAAGCTCATATGGGTTGGTGCTCATGAATTGTAGCTAAGGTTTGTACTTGGCAAAGGGTTATGGTGCTCTTGTGGGGTTGTTCTCACGAATATATTTGAGATTGATTCTCCATGGTTTTTCCCACATTGGGTTTCCACGTTATATCTGGTGTCTCTCTCTATCTTGTGTGATGTTTATTTTTTGAGTTTTATTGCATATCTTAAATGATTGATTAAGTGGAATTTGGTTAAAGGAAAGATTTATAAGATATATAATATACTGATTCACCCCCCTCTCAGTATATTTTGTGTTTAACATATATATGTATATATGTATATATGTATACATATACATATATGTATATGTATATGTATATGTATATGTATATATATGTATATATACATATATATATATACATATACATATATACATATATATATATATATATTAGATACATATACATATACATATATATATGTATGTATATGTATATATATAGGTATATATATATATATGTATATGTATCTATATGTGTGTGTGTGTGTAGTATATATATATATATATATATATATATATATATATATATATATATATATACTGCTGAAGTTATTTCATGGTCTGATCTAAAGTTCCCTCGCAAATGGATTGTTGACACTGACTTTATTCAACAACCTCAAAAATCTCTATCTATGGCTACTTCAGTTAAAGACTTACTAGACAAGTGTGTCTTTAGATTTGATAACCCAATTTCTTCATCCTCATCTCTTATGTTTCCTCTTTCATGTCCTCATAATCAGAAGGTCCATGATCCTCAAGTTGACTCCTATTATTTCTTAGACTGTAAGCATATCCTTAGTAAACCGAGTCACTCAATAATCCATATGACCCAAAGAGATATAGCAATTCAAAATCTCTTTGAGAGAAATAAGAAACTATTATCTCAAGTCAAAAAAGTAAACATGGAGGGTACATCTCATCCAGATGAAGGACATACATGGGAGAATCCCTTAGGAAATGAATCCTATACTGAGAAAGGATTCCCTAAAGCTATAGATTTTAATCAATATTCCCCAGATGGTAAAACTTGAGCACAAATGTATTATGTCAAAACTACTGATAAGAGTCTTGAGCAATCCACTGAAGCCAAGCTCATGAATTGGAATAATGTTGCAACTAAGTGTCTGAGCACTAAGATCTCTAGTATTCAGTCAAGTTTACACCAAGTCTCTGCTATGATTAAAAGTATAGAAATGTATCAAAAATGAGATATCGCTAAAGCCCTTAAAGCTTTAGATGCAAATAATAATGCTAACAGAAATCAAGTCATTCAAAAGATTGCTTAGGAGGTTAGTAGTCTAAAACAACAACATTCTAAAATCACTACAAAAATTGATGAAGTAGTTTAGAATACTAAAGATATTGCTTAGGGACAAGATCAAGTAAAATCTGAAATTTCATTTGTCGAAGATAAAGTTAGAGAAACTACATCTGAAACATCTACTAGTATAGATAGTCTCACTAGGGAAGTAGTGAATCAACAACATCATACTTCTCTTCTTCCTGATATTTTATAGAAGTTATCAGATAGTTCTACCTAGATTCCTCTAGGAAATATCCTTGCAGCATCAGCATCTGATCCTCTTAGTTGGGCAAAGGTAGTTAAAATACAAAAGGAAGAAGTTAGTAAAGACAAGGCCAAAAAGAAAATTGAAGAAAGAAGCCTAGCTGATAAAGCTTTCTAAATAGGCATGGATAAGATAGAGGAAGCAAAAAAATATAGTTATTTTGAAGAAGGAGAATCTTCTAGGCCCCCTTTGGATGCCCAAATCAGAACATTGAATCTCCAACCATTCTTTTAGAATTTTAATTGTGAATCTTCTGCCAGAAGAAAAGAGATGATTCATGCAATGCTCTCATGGGCTAATGTACAGATATATGGCCTTAAGAAAGACCCTGTAAATGTTTCCCACCAAATAGTGAATGGTTTTATAGGTAATATTAAGGATTGGTAGGATGGTTGTGGACAAAAATTCCAAGATGGAATTATCTATCATACAGAACCAGTTCCTGCTCTTTGTCAAGCTCTATATTTAGAATTTGTCAGCATAATAGATAATGAAAAACAATCTAATAAAGCTAAGTTTTTAAGAGCTCAGCTTTGTGACATGACAAGAATAGATGAATATATGTGTCACATGGAAAATCAGTTATATGCCTCAGGTGAAATGTTTAATCCTGCTTTCAAAATTAGATATACAGAATCTTTTCCTCAATATTTTGCTGATAAGTATAAGTCTACAATGGGTGATGAGCTATCAACTATGTCCTTTTGTTGTATCAATTAGAAAATTAGAGCCATTAATGAAAAGCTATGTGTTGAAAGGAAATCTCACAAAGAAACCATGATGTTTCATAAGCATCTTGGAGTAAAATTCTGCAAAACTATGTATGATCATTTTGGTTGCACTAATATCAATCAGTACAAGAAATACCAAAGGAAAAGAAAGGAAAAGAAAAAGTCTCATTTCTGTAAATGCTCTCCCAGAACTTATAGTTCTAATTGGTCTAAGCCAAGAAAGTTTAAAGGACAAGCCTTTAAACAAAAAAAGATATTCAGGAAAAGGAAAAATGGTTTTTCGAAAGCCCCTATAAAATGTTTTCTCTATAAAGGAGATCATTATGCTAATAAGTGTCCTTAGAAAGGGAAAAATTCTAAGAAAATGAATTTTCTCCAGATCTATAATTTAGATGAAGATGAATATGTTCTAGTCTCTGATGATGAAGTTCAATATGAATCAGATATTTCTTGGGAAGAAGAATTATCTTTAGACTTAGAACAAAATCAAGTGAATATGAATTTTGAAAAATATAGTTCAAATTCTAAATCCTCTGATTTTGATTTAGAAGTTGGTTTCTAAATTCATATGTTATCTACTCATTTTCTAGATAGTTTAACATTATTTGATCAATTACAATATTTGAAAGATAAATATCAAGCTACTCCTACTTATATGGTATCTGAGAAAATGTTTCTTCAACAACAAATTGCTAATACAGAAAAAGGTATTCTTTGCATTTGTCTCAGTAGTAGCAGCAAAAAGAATTGTTGTCAAAATAATTCTCAGTCAAAATTATAGACACTGCTCCATCAACAAAAGTTCCTGATGTTCAAGCTGCCTATCAACCCAATACTTATGAAAGAAGGCAATGGCGTACTAAACGTATTTCTTTATTGCAATCTTTTTTAGCTAGGGCACAAGATGAGATGTAACAATTGATGAAAGAAGAAGCTTAGGATGATGAAAGAGAACAACTCTTTGAAGAAGAGTTAACTCAGCTTGCAGATAGTTATCCAACAAGTATGTCTACATCTGAGAACATGGATAACAACATTCATCAGGTATCAGTTCACCTCACCAATAATCCTATGTGAACATAGTATTAAGTGGCAAAGATTTATATCCTATAGTCTTGATGTTTTGCTTGACACTGGTGCTGATATCTCTCTAGCATGATATCACTCTATTCCTCAAGATAAATGGAAATCTAATTTTCATAGACTTACATTCAATACTAAGACATTCATCTCTAAACTTTCTGCTAAGGTTCCAATTGTCTTAAGAGATACTGTGTATGAGTTTAAAATTGTGCATCATGAAATGCCAATGTTCGATATGATGATAGGATCTGATAATTTGTCTAGTTTTTATCCTATCACTGTTCAGCCCCATGAAATTATATTGGCACAAAAATACTCTCTTTACAAAAAGAGTAGATATGAATGTAAGATTCCTTTGAAAGGTAAAATCAAAAAAGAAAGCAATAACCAGTGGCTGCATCAAAAAATCAATCTCTATTAATCAGCTATTGAACATGTGCTTGCAAAGATTTTGCAAGATTATTGTTTAGAGAATCCACTAGCATTTTAGCATCACAAAATTCATGTCTATAATATTGAGTTGAAATTGATTACTAACAAGGATGGTATACACATTGAGCCTCACTTCAAAGTACATCATTCAATAATGTCTCCATCTCTCAGAGAAGAATGTTTTTAGGAAATTTAGCAGCTAAAAGAACAAGGACTAATTCAAGATTCTCATAGTCTGTGGGGATGTGAAGCATTCTATGTGAATAAAAGAAGTGAACAAGTTAGAGGTAATAAAAGATTAGTGATTAACTATATTCCTTTAAATAAATATGTTGTACTAGTCCAGCATCCTATTTCGTCCAAAGATTAAATTTTGCAAAGAATTGTTGGTAGTAAAATATACAGTAAGTTTGATTTAAAATCTAGATTTTGGCAAATTCAAGTTATGGAACCTGATAGATACAAGACTGCTTTTGTGACTCCTTTTGGTCAGTATGAATGGAATGTACCTCCATTTGGTTTGAAAATTGCACCTAGTATCTTTCAAGAAATGATGAATAAGATCTTTTCTCCATATGGAAAATTCATAATTGTGTATATAGATGATATTGTGATTTTTAGTAAAACTCCTAAAGAGCATATAGAACATCTAGAATAGTTCTATAGAATTGTCTATCATAATGGTCTGGTCCTCTCAGCCAAGAAGACGGTTACTTTCAAGGATGAAATTGAATTCCTTGGTGTTGTTCTAAAATTAGGAGAAGTTTATATTTAGAGTCATGTTCTTAAGAATATACAAAATTTCCCTGATATATTAACTAAAAAGAAAACCTTGCAGCATTTTCTTGGTTGGGTAAATTATATTTCTGGTTACTACTATAATGTAACACAAGATAGAGTCTTGTTAAATAAAAGATTGTCTAAAAATACTCTAGCATGGAATGATGAAATGACACAGGCGGTCCAAAGAATCAAGGCAAAATGTGCTGATTTACCTCCTCTGCAACTTCTAGGTAATGGTATAAAAATCATTGAAACATATGCCTCTGAGTTATATTGGGGAGCTGTATTAAAACAAAAAAATTTCTGATGGAACTGAGAAGCCTTATAGATTTGCTTCAGGAAACTTCAAGAATGCTCAAAAAAATTATCATTCAACACATAAAGAGATTCTTGCAGTTATTAAGGCTATTCAAGCATTCATATTCTTCATAAGGTCTGAAAAATTCATTGTAAGATCTGATTTGAAAAAAATTATGGGTATTCTTAACTCTATAGATAATCTCAAGAAAGGTTCAATTAGTTCTTTAATTCATTAGGCTACCTATCTTGCTAACTTTGATTTTATAGTTGAACATATTCAAGGTGTCAAGAATTGTCTTGCAGATTTCATGACCCGAGAATACCATACAACTATAGAAAATATAGTGATGATTGTAATGACTGAAGTTCAAGATGAGTTTCATGAACATATTTGGTGAAGTATTCCTTCAGTCTCAAATCAACTCAGAAATGAAGTTGCTTTCCTTAAAGCAAAATCTTATGAATCTGCAAATCTTATAAATGATAGAAGTTTAGGATGGACTTCCTATTTCATGGAGCCAGATGGATTTAGCACCTATTCCACAATTATTCTTTATTGATAAGGTGATAATAGTGATTATTCAGGAATTGATAATCCTTTTATGCAATTGGTATGAAGGTAAGGAACAGAGTTTTTATTTCACTGGTCTACCTTCTGGCCTAGTTATAATCTAGGCACTGAGAATTTTTGGGAATCTGGAGAAATTCTAGATTACTTATTTGAGTTCTTAGATTATATTTTGCCTATGAAAGCCTCAGAAGATCTGTCTATAAGAATACCTCCTAGATAGGTAAAAAACATTTTTATTACTTTGCAAATTCCTTTTTGTGTAAAATTTGAACTTCATACTGTCCAAAACCATCAAAGGAATCTTCATGCATCATTAAATCTAGCTATACCTGTCACCACATTATGGAGAAGGATGACAATTTCACATCAAGTTGTCTTTCCACCGACTCCTCCTAGCCACATTCTTCAGATTCCTTCTACTTTGTATATGGATCACACTGACGAGGATGAGGGTCCCAACTCTTCATATTCACCGTCAAGTAGTTATGAGTTTGTTGATGATGACTAATCATGGGGTCTATCCATGATCATGAACATGGGCACGTTATCCCTAAAATCATGTGAAAGTGGACCACACCACTAACTAAAGGCAGTATTCTATCAGCCATGTTGATAGATAGTTCTAGAATAGGTTGATGCTTTTCTTGGTGTCGAAGTGAAGTGGGCCCATAACTCACTTTGTAATTGCATCTTTTGTCTAAGCTATTGATTTTACCACTTTGTGATATTTGATGATCTCTTGATATTGTATCTATATATACGAGAGCTCATTTAAGGTATCTGCATTTGAATTTACATCCGGCTTAAGTCTTGAGTCTAGGCTATAGTCTAAGAGTCCAAGTGTTGTGTAAGAATTTGCTTCTATATCAATATATGCTATTCAGTCTCTAT
>JARHVA010005898.1:1037500-1065349 GCA_037957365.1 Torreya grandis
GTGATTTTGCACTAATTTTTGTATTCAATTTTATCTTTTCCATGTACATTTTTAGAGTCATTTTAAATAATTTTTTATTCATTTCAATCCTCTTGAAAGGCCCAAATTACCTTTGAAATTGAGGGATATACCCCTCGACCCTATCCTATACCATTTTAGGGAGTAAACCTAGGGCACTACCCTTAGACACTGCAAGGAGTTCTATCCCTTGACCTTGTAAAGGGTGCCACCCCTTAACCCCGTAAGGGGTGTTTCCCCTTGTCCCCATTGGGGGATACCACCCCTAGACCCTCATATCATGGACCACTCACCCAAATAAGTTATACAACCAAATCATGGTTTGTTTTCAATGGTTTTTATTAAGGCATATTGGACTAACATTTCGTTTCTTGCAGGGGTGAATCTAGAAGCAATTTTGACTTGCTAACATCTTTTACAGGTCATATTTTGTCTAACATTTTGTCTTATAGGTTACCGTTCAATATTTTTAATTAAAAAATACTAATCATTGTCTTACAAGTTACCTTTTTAAAAGTGATAATAAAATTACTAATCATTTTCTTGTAGGCCACCTATCAAAGACATTTTGGCATCTTGAATTTTAATCACTTTATCATGTTGTTTAAATTCCTTTTAACATCTAATTAATCAATTAATTAATCTCTTTTTACCCTCCTTGTTTATCACCTGAGGCCTACATTAGTATATGCTATCCTCCTTGAACCCTTTCAATGATTCTTGTAGGATTAAAAACCACTAATAGACCCTCCCATTTTTTCATTTTTAGGGGAAACATGATATGGAATTGACACTCATTCACTTGCCATAGTCTTAGGGGGATAGTGACCATGGATTTCATCACCACATAATTATCCAAACTCTATGTTCTAGTAGCTTATATATATTAGGGATAAATATCATTAGGATAAATGGTTAACCCCATACAAGTCATCTATGAAGGGGAAGAGTTAACTCTATGAACTATGCATCAGACATCACCCCATATAGACTTCGGACCCACCATACCTAGTGTATATCGAGGATGCCTCTAGAGACCCTGTTCAGCCTAACTTAAGACCCTTTATCCATAATAGGAAAATTGATGCTATATTCAATATCAAATCCCAATAATCCATCAATTGAAAATGGGGTTAAGAGGGTTTGGGAGATTTTTTAATGGGTCAATAGCTTGTAGCCTCACCTATAAATCTATTAGATGGTACAGTTATTAGGTTACACACCCATCAGTTTACTAATCTTAGGATTGTGGTTTGCTTGATTAGATGTGTTTTATGCTAGATATATGTTATTTACGTGTTGATTCATACTTTTACCCAAGCCTATACACACCTATCTAAGTATTTATCATCATATTATATATCCTTATCTCATCATTATATCATTCTATATATCCTTATCATCATCCTATTATACATATTATCTTTGTACATCCTTTTACTTGTTTCATCCTATCTCCCATCACTCTCTTTTCCTAATCAAATCCTATTATATTAATATTCATCAATCATTAATCATACCACCATCACCTACATATCCTAATCACATCTTTTCATCCACATCTTGTCTTAAATCCACTTTTATCTATAACCAATAATTTATCTTGATCTTGTCTTGCCTAGTCACCTTGTCCACCAAATCATAATCTTGGTCTAACCCAATTCATCCCCTAGTCTATACCAATCCTCCCATTGATTCTATAGTCATACATTAGTCCTCATACACATTGGCAAACCAACTCTTGTCATATCAGGGGCATCATCATTAGCTTATTTGTATCTTATCAAGTTTGAATCATAATCACAATCCTATTAACCTATTAATTAAATCATCTCATCTTATTTGAAGTTGATCATTTTAGTCTTGAGCTAGCCTTAATCTAATCAGTCTCTCTAGCCATTATAGCCCCTCATCTAATCTTAGAGATTATCATATCTCACTTAGTTGAATCTAATCCCAATCATCAAAGGTATAGTTCACATCCTAATTTGGTTTACTTGATTGAATATCACATCACATTACACATCGATCCAAACTTAAAATTAGACAAAATCAATCCTTTATACAAATTTAACCCACACATCCCATCTTCATCCCTTAATCTTTCCATTCAATCCCTTGCACCTACTAATTGGGATTGGTGAATAAAATCATTCATACTTTCTCCCATCTTCATCCATAGCATCTAAAATAAATTTGGTCAATACCTTGATTGAACAATGCTTCATTATCAATAGGGATATGCTCCATTCATGCCTCCTTGAGATAAGCACTCCATGTCCAATAGACTTTTACCCCACCAATCTAACATTACCTCCAGTCTAAACCCATCCATGTGAGTCCCATTCCAATCCTCCATTCACCAATCAAAACTAGTTGTTTACCCCTTATTATACTCATAAAGGGAATCCAATTTTGAACACCTCATATATTACTAGTCCACCCACCCAATCACATCAACAACCATCTGATCCAAAATCTATTGTTTCTACATCTAAGTCATGGAGTGAAGAGAGTCCCTATACTCACCTTATTATATCCCTAAAATCCCTCTTTAAAAAACTTGTTGTTAATAACATGATGGTTTATCTACCCATATGACATATTAATCCTAATAATACTAAGACCTCTTGGTATAATTCCAATCACTATTGTCTATATCACCAAACTTAGGGGCATACCATTAATTGAAGTTATAATTTCTAAAACTATGTACAAGACCTCATTGACCATGGTGACATAGAACTTTAGTATGAATCATATGAGTCTACATCCTTAGGTGAACAAAGGATTAATTATAAGATTCCATTCCTGATCATGATCAAGCTCTTCCCTCTCCAATCCAATCTCAATACACCACATCCATCTTCTATGGTTCCACCATCTTTGACAAATCCTCCATCAAAGATGATTCTATTCCTCATGAACCTAGTCCTCATGATTCCTTCCATTGACCTCACTTTGTCAAATATATTATTCATTTATAATCTCCTCCTCATCCACCATATCAAAAACCCCAATTTTATTGCTCAATTTAAGATAATAAATCTTCTAATAAAAGCATCATTCCATATATGATAAAGTCAGCATTAGATCAATACAAGTGTTATCTGCATCTAGATGATGTTCAACACTAGTATTAGAATCATATTCCTCATCAAAAACACCATATCTCATTTATATTATAGTAAATTATGATTATGATTTACCTTTTGAAGATACCTCAAATTTGAATGATAATCAGTCACCAAACATATATTTTAATTTCAATCAGGATGAGGAAGTCATAATCAAGTTCTTGAAATATCTATCTATCAAATATTGTTAGATTTGATCTAATCCTACCTTGAATGCATGTATTTTAGATAGTCCTAGTGATCCATATGCTAATCTTGAGGAAATTTTATCTGATTTCAAAACTAGGTCTCCTAAGAACCCCTAAAAAGACTATGTTACCCCATCATCACTCATTAACCTCATCATACCATTTCTACCACATTCATCCATCATATATCCTTTCCTTCCCATTAATGATCATTTAATCACCTCCCTCCATAGGGATTAACATGAACATACATTGTTGGACTCTTCCTTGAGTAATATAACATGTGCCACAAATATAAAGGTCCAAGATCACATTCAAAAAGTCATCTATAATGATCAAATCACCTTAATTCCATAAATCAAAATCAAGAATATTTTAATAATCATCACAATTAAAAATTATCTTTCCCTAATGAATCCTAATATCAAGGACTAGGATATCATCAAATTCAAAAATCAATTTTCCCTATTGAAGCCCAACATCAGGCACTAGGGGGTAGTCAAAGTCAAATCTAATAAAAAATCAAATAATTATCAAAACCATTATTAATATGGTTGATAGTCCTTCAAATAATTAGATCAAAGATTAATCACAAAATCAAAATGTCTTAGATCTCCTACAGCCCTTTATCATATGGCACCAATCAAATGTAGAATGTCTAATAGTGTATGCAACTAATAGTCCTAATCCCCAATCACCCATCACATCTTCCTATCATACTCATAAAATACCATCAATTCCTACCATCCATTATATTAAAATACACCCCCACCATCAAATTTATCTGATCCAATCCATAGTTCACATCACCTCCCCAAGCAACATTGTCTCTTATAGGGGTAATGATGATACTTAACCTAGATATATGGATGGGTCTCAATCAAGAGTCACCAAAGGTCACATGGCCATCAATACATCCAAAAATAATAATAACATGGTACTAGCATCACATATCTCTAGAATAGGTGTTGGCTAAAGATCCATCTAGTGTCAACATTCTTACATCTCATACCCATATCCAATAAATTGAGATGCCATCTAAAAATTTGAATAGTTCATTCATCTAATAGGGAAAACTAATCTTTTGGTGCCTTAGGAAAGTACCATGATTAAAATTAGACTCTAGTGTCATCGTAAAATTAAATAATTTTTCACATTATACCTCAACACTTAGGGGTAAAAGCCATCCATTTCATATCCCTTGTCAACCTTGTCTATATCACCCATCCATGTCATCCTTATCTATCTTATCCCTTGGTCCATTACTCCTACTAATCATCCTCCATCATATAATGCATCCTTCCTTCCCATATTTATCTTCATAAGGACATGGAAGATGTCTTGAGAAATGTTCAAGAATCATCTTGGCATATCCTCCAATAGACACTTGATCAACTAAATATCTAATTATTTCATGATATGGTTATTGGTGATCTCTTGTCATGTTCTTCCTTTATCCTCATCTAATTTATCACAGCATCCTCATCCTTTTATCTCCACATCCATTATTCCATCCATCCATCATTATCCCAGTTGCTAGTATTGGTATTCCCTTTTCTAGTAACCCTATTTGTATAGTATACATACATATTCCAAAAATCCCTAAAAATTTAGATATTCTAAAAAAAATCATAAAAATCATAAAATTTGAAAAGTTCAAAATTAATCCATGGTGTCTTATCTTATGCCTTTTATCCTCATTTCATCCATCTATGTGCCTTTCATCTTTCACAATCACGTCATTTATCCTCCTATTCTACACTAGTGGAAAATCTAGTCTATATCAAGCTAACATTGACCTAGTATCACTTTTGCCTAATCAATATTATGTATCTCATCTACATATACAAATCCCTAACTTAATCCTAATCTAAGTTCACATATCCAAATTTTCATCTAAGTTCCTTACCTAGTCCAAATACCACATCCACATCTATATCTTGACCTATGTCCTAATCCTAATTATCATCATTAGTCTATTCAAAATCCAAGTATATCTTAAGTCTACAATCACATCATGATCATCCTATTCCAGCCCATCACCCAATATCTCATCCCATCATCAAACAATACATTGTGACATTGCATGTAGATACTTGTATGTGTTACTTGTCTATTTTGTTTGGCTTGTTTGCATGTCTATTCTCATGTAAATATTTGATTGATTTTGTCTTTTGAGTTTGTGTTTCATCATGTCTCTTTTTATCTATTAAGAAATAAATGAGGATGATATGAGGTCTTGAAATCTATAATAATGCTTATTAGTGCCCTCAATGATGTAGAGTTCATTATTTTCCCATGAAATTTAGCATAACATCCTCTTGGTCATACTTATATCATGGGGCACACTGTCAAGTGCTTTCTTGGATTTCTTAGATTGTGATGAGCATTATGATAGTTGTGATGGCTTGATCATATACACCCTCATCATTTATCTAATCATATAATCATCCTTAATTATCATCACTAATCTAATCCTCTCATCTCATTTGACTAACATCCAATATTTTATCCTCTAATCACTAAACCTCATCATCACCATTATATTCTAGCCTCGCATTATAACTACATTAGATTGAGGTATTTTAAGAGTATGTAAGCAATACTTGGACACTTTTTTAGTTCCCAAGGATATCTCAACCACTCTCTCTTCTTTCCTCATCATCCATCATTGCATCTCGCATGTCCCTCATTACCCTTATAGATCATTGAGCTCTAATATCAATCATTCATCAATTTGTCTATTGATCAATCAACATCACCATAATCATCTCCATATTCTTTTCGTCAATCACCCATACCTTTTTCTTGGGCTCAATAAAATCACAACATCCATTTTTATTCCTTTAATCATCCATAATCATGGATTGGTTAATTTATCCTTTATCACTCCTTTGCATGTGTCTTTGTTCGGGTCATCATCATTATTCATCACATTATGGCTCATTTATTTAATGCATCCCACTAAGAAATTCTTCCCCTTCATATTTCAGTCACTTGAAATGGTTTTAATTTGAAATACCATTATTCACTCCTTCCACTTCACCCACTAATAATGCCATTTTGAAGACGGGCAAAATGTATGCATCTAAATCTGATCATCTTAATTATTCCAATTAATCCCACTAATTTATCCCCTTTATCCTAATCTTAATCATTTATCTAATATCCTCCTTTATTTTTCTTCATTTAATATCCTTATTATTCCCTAATTATTCATTAATTCTCCTAAATCCATATTATTTTATCCTAGTCCCACTTATATATTATTTGGTAATTTTAAATTCCTATGACCCACCTACCCACCTACTAAGCCTATTCCTAAGCACTCTTACACCCCTAGTCCCTAATCACCCACCTAATCCTTATCTAATACCCCACCTAATCCTAATTAGTCCCTAATAATATTATATAATCCTCCAATTCTATAATCCTCTAATTCTATAATCCTCTTTAACTTAGCCTTCCACCTATAGAACCCCTTACTCCAGAGGTTTCCAGGGACTTAAAAATTCCTTAAAAATTACCCAACCATTGATCTCAATATCTAAAAATTAAATATGAGCCATTAATTTTACCTCCCATGGCTTATATAAACAAGGCACTCCTATATATCCAAATCAACTCATGAATCCATAAAATATTCATGTCCATATGATCAACTAAAAATCACAAACATCCATTGAATCTATGAAAGCCATACAATCTCCATGGATCCATAATAATTGATCATGCCAACATAATGTCAAGATTTTGAGTCTATTAAAATCCAAAATAAATAATCCATTTGAATATATTTGATGAAGTCTAGATAAATAAAATAATTGGTAAGAATGTCTTCATTTATTTTGATTTGCTTCCACAATCTCTCTTACTAGGTAGTTTGATATTTTGGGTTTAAATTGAAGAGTTTAATCCATTTTATAAAAAAAATTAATACAAGATTAAAGATGAGTATATCTCAAATATGATGTTGAGTGATATTTTTAAGGAGATGAAAGAGTATAATTGATATGATCGAGTGACCAAATGGGAAGAATCAGACTGTAATGCATCAAATGAATGATCCACAATGTGATTGATAACAGTGATTCCCATAACAAGGAAACATGTAAGGGAGTGAGAGGTTATAATAAATTTATTATCTTAATCATGCCCCAATAAAAGGAGGAAATTATGAACTTTAAATGATGAATTGACCAATCTTTGATAATGGATGAATAATGGAAGAAAATATGGGCATTATGATTTGTCAGGGCTAATCATTAGGTGAGTGTGATTGAATAGAAAGTTTGGGGATATGATTGATGGTGATTTATCAATGAAATAATTGATGACTGATGATATTTTAGCTAAAATATTTGAATAATGTAATATTTTATTAATTGGGTAAACAAGAGAGAGTGGCTAAGCTGACCTTAGACACATTATGTGACGAAGTACTTTCTACATAATCTGAAAAGGCCTCAAGCCAATATAGTTTGAACTAGATGATAGATGACAAGATATATTAGAGGAGGAGTAAGACAATGATTATTTGACATCTTAATTTTTATATATAATATAGAGGATACAACTCAGATGTTATACATGAAGATAAAAGTAATAAGAGAAATTATTGGATGTTAGATTTTATGATATGTGGTTAAATTCAATGATTAGAACAAGATGATCAAATTTATGTTGGGATAAATATGATTAAATTTTTCTACAAGTGATAGAGGAAAGGAGAAATTATGAGTGTATTCCATTATCAAGCCATCATTGTTATAATAAAGCTCATCATAGTCTAATTAATCCAATGTAAATATATAACTAGGTAGTATGCCCAATGATATAAATATGACCCAGAGGTCTTATGCCAGAGTACATGATTATAAAATGGGAATATAATTAAATTTTCATAGGTCACCCAAAAGCATTATTATAGATTTTTTGGCTCCATCATATCATCCTTATTCATTTCCCAATAGACAAAAAATACATGATGCAAGACTAAAAGTAAACATAGACAAATAAACAAAACATAAGATAATCATATATATATATATATATATATATATATATATATATAATATAATATAGAGGATACAACTCAGATGTTATACATGAAGATAAAAGTAATAAGAGAAATTATTGGATGTTAGATTTTATGATATGTGGTTAAATTCAATAATTAGAACAAGATGATCAAATTGATGTTGGGATAAATATGATTAAATAATTATACAAGTGATAGAGGAAAGGAGAAATTATGTGTATTCCATTATCAAGCCATCATTGTTATAATAAAGCTCATCATAGTCTAATTAATCCAATGTAAATATATAACTAGGTAGTATGCCCAATGATATAAATATGACCAAGAGGTCATTGTGCCAGAGTACATGATTATAGAATGGGAAGATAATTAAATTTTCATAGGTCACCCAAAAGCATTATTATAGATTTTTTGGATCCATCATATCATCCTTATTCATTTCCAAATAGACAAAAAATACATGATGCAAGACTAAAAGTAAACATAGACAAATAAACAAAACATACACAAGTAACATACACAAGTATCTACATAGAGATGCATTGTGATTAGTGTCTTATATGTTGTCCTGATGAGATTTGATGGGATGATTAATCAAAGTATGAGTTGGACCAAGTCAATCATGATGATCATGATGTGAAGGTGGATTAAGGATATGGACTTATACAAGGGTACATATTTTGAGTAGACTAAATACTTAGATGTCATGATTAGGATCAAGATAAGATGAAAAAATAGCAATATGATAAGATGATTAAGACAAAATATAGGACACGATGACATGGAAAACTTGGGATATATGATAATTTGATTAGGATACTAAAGACATATGTGAATATGATGAGAGATAAGACAAATTATATGTTTTTTTATTTTTTGGATTTTATAATTTTTAGGGTTTTTGGAATATTTTAATTTTTAGGCCTTTCGGTATATGTATGTACACTATACAAATGGGGTTACTAATGAAGGGAATACCAAGCCTAGTAACTAGGATAAGTACAGATGGAATAATGGATAGAATGGCAAAAGGATGAGGGTGAAGTTAATATGGGGATGAGGACCATGGAATAATGGATTAGGGATTAACAATGACCATATCATAAAGGAATAAAATATTGTGTTTCCTGAGTGTCCATTGGAGGATATGCCAAGATGATTACAAAACTTTTCTCAAGACATCTTCCACTCCCTTATAAATGTTAAGAATAAAAGAAAGGATGGACATAATAAAATTTGCAATATGATGGTAGATGATTGATAGAGGGATAAGATAGAAAAGGATGAGATTTACAAAGGATGGATTTTTCCCCCAAGTGTTGAGGTACAATGTGGACAATATATTTTTTTACCTTGATACTCGAAATTGGTTTTCATCATGGTACCCTAAGGTGACAAAATTTTGGTTTTCACCATTAAATGAATGTTTTTTAAAAACTTTTGGTATCTCAATTTATTTGATATGGTTGTGAGATGCAGGAATCCTGACACTTTCTTCATCTTCAAACTAACACCCATTCTAAATATATGTGATACTAGGACCATGTTGCCAATGCTGGATTCACTAATGTCCTCATTACCTTTATTGACTCTTGATTGAGACCCATTCATACATATTGAGTTGGTGTCTTTGTCACCCCTATAAGAGATAATGTTGCTCAAGTTTTTGAGGTGTGGAATTTATGGTTTAAGGATTTGTATTTACTGGTGGAGTATAGGAATTGATTGTATGATAAGATCATGATAAGGAGGTGTGATAGGTGATAAAGATATAGGGCTAGTAGTATCACACATTGTTGGATATGTTGGACATTTTTAATTTGATTTGTGCCATATGAAAAAAGATTATAATATATCTAAGAAATTTTAACTTTTTAGTTTATCTTTTATCTAATTATTTGAAGTATTATTGACCATCTTAATACTAATTTTGATAAAGATTTGATTTTTAGAATTATTTATTTCTCTACTTCCCCTTGGCACCTAACTTTGGGAATCACTAGAGGAGATTAATTTTTAACTTGATAGATGATTATTATTTTGAATTTGATGGTCCCTTAGTGCCTTAAAGAGGGTTTCACTAGGGTAAGACCCTTTTTTGTTAGGCTGATGATTTGACTTTTCTTGATTTTTACTTGATGGATAAAAGATGATTTGATCATCATGAATGAATTTTTGAATATGACCTTGGACCTTTGTATTGTTGGTGCATGTTATGTTACTTGGGGAAGAGTCCAATGATGTATACTCTTGCTCATACCTATAGAGGGAGGTGATTAAATGATCATTAATAAGAAGATAAGGATATATGATGGATGAAGGTGGGAGAGATGGTATGATGATTTCAATGAGTGTTGGTGGGGAAACATGGTCTTCATAGGAGTTCTTAGTAGACCCAATTTTGACATTAGAAAAAATATCCTCAAGATAAAGAAAAAGATCACTAGGACTAACTTTAGTACATACATTTGAGGTAAGATTAGATCCACTTTGACTATGTTTGATAGATAAAGATTTTTAAAATTCTATTATGACTTCATCCTATGAGCTTGGATCAAAATATGTCTTGTGATTGTTTGACACTTGAATTAGTGATATCCTAAAAAAGGTAGGCATGGTTATGATTTGAAACATCAATCATGAATGATGATTCTAACAAAAGATATGATTTAGATACTAGTGTTTAACATGATCTTGATGTAGATACGACATGTGTTGAGTCCAATACTATCTCTAATGTAAATGATGAAATGTTTATAGTATAAGGTTCATTGTCCACAAGTGACCTCTCTAAATGGGGTCTTTGATATGATGCTTGAGAGGAAGATGATGGAACAACAATGGATTTATCAAATACAAGTCCATGGAATAAATAATCATGAGATAAGGGAAGACTAGGCTCATGACAAATGGACTCATCATAAATGGAGGATTTGTCAAAGATGAGGTGACTATGAAAGATGGACTTGGTAACTAGACCTTGGATCAGAAAGGTAAGGGATTGATAATGATTAGGAATGAAATCTTAGCATGTCTCTTTTTGTTCACACACACACACACACACACACAAATATACCCATCCAATTCATTCACGATTTTGATGTCACCATGGTCGATGAGGTCTTGGACATAGTTTTAGAAATTATGGCATTGATTAATGGTATGCCCCTAAGTTTACATATATATATATATATATATATATATATATATATATATATATATATATACATATACACATATATGTATCTGTATGTGTATATATATATATATATACATACATACAGATACATATATCTATATATATATATATATACATATATATATATATATACATATACATATACATATATATGTATGTATATATATATATACATATATGTATATACATATATGTATATACATATACATACATATATATGTATATGTATATACATATGTATATATGTATGTATATATATATATATACATATATGTATATATATATATATATACATATATGTATATATATATATATACATACATATATATATATGTATGTATATATATATATATATACATATATGTATATATATATATATACATACATATATACATATGTATATACATATACATATATATGTATGTATATGTATATATATATATATATATACATACATATATATGTATATGTATATGTATATATATATATATATATATACATATATGTATCTGTATGTATGTATGTATATATATATATATACATACATACATATATATGTATGTGTATGTATATATATGTATATGTATATACATATATATATACATATATATATATATATACATAAGTATATACATATACATATATATACATATGTATATACATATACATATATATACATATACATATATATGTATGTATATATATATATGTATGTATGTATATATATATATACATACATATATGTATATATATATACATACATACATACATACATATACATACATATATATATATATATAATAGTGGTTATATTTATACCAAGAGGAATTAGGCTTGGAGAGATCAAGATGCCATATGGGTGGATAGACCATCATGTCATTGGAAACAAGTTGGTGGAATAGGTCCTCTAGGGATATATGAAGAGGAGTATATGGTCTCTCTTCCTTTCATGACTTGAGTGATGAATTATTAGAGTTTAGATTAGATGTTTATTGATGTTATTAGGTGGGTAAATTAGTAGTAGATGAAGTGTCTAGGATTTAATTCCCTTTTCCAATTTCAGAAGGGGTATATGATTGGCTATGACTAGTGGATGAAAGATTTGAATGGGACTGAGTGGTATGGAGGATAGGAGTAAATCTATGTGGATGAGTGTGGACTAGAGGTAATGTTAGGTGGATGGGGTCAAAGTTTGTAGGACATGGATTTCTCATCTCAAGGAGGTGAGAAATGAGTGTATCCCTATTAGTCATGAGTTATTACTCAATTAGGGTATTTACCAAATCTATTTTGGATTCCATAAATTAGGATGGGAAAAAGTACAAATGAATTTGTTCAGATACCCCAATTAATAGGTGAGATGGATTGAATAAAAATATTGAGGGATTGAATGTAAATATTGAGGGATGAAGATGGGATATGTTGAAAACAAATTGACAAAGGTTTGCTTTAGTTTGATCTCAATTTTGATTGAATGATATGAAATGTTAAATAGGGTAAGAGAAGATTTAGTAAACCAAATCATGATGTGAGCTTGAATTCAATGATTTAGACTTGATTATACTAAGTGAGCTATGACAAGCTATAGGACTTGACTAGGGATAGACTATCCTAAGAGACTAATTTTGACTAGGGGTTGATTTGATATTAAACTAGTTAAAGATAAAAATTATCGACTTATATAGGATGAAGTGATTTGACTTATAGATTAATACGCTTATGCTTATGACTCAAACTTGATTAGACACAAGCAAGATAATGATATGACCCTGATGAAAAGAATTATTTTTAATGTGAATGAGGACCAATATATGACTACAAACTTGATAGGATGACTAGTAATGGGATAACAAGGTAAGGTCAAATTAGACTTTCACTAGGACTAGGCTATATAATCAAGGAATGTAGTGATGGATAAGGTGATTAGGCTAGAATAGATCAAGACAAATGACCATTTTAGACTAGGATCCTAAGGATGAGTAGGACAAGACAAGGTTATATGAGGATACGGTGTTTAAAAATTGGTTATAGATAAGGTGGATTTAGTCTTAAATATGACACTAGAGATTACTAATGTTAAGGCTAAGTGAATAATATGAAGTTAGACTATGATAAGATGTGATGGAAAAATGATAAGACTTGATTAAGTTATGTAAGTGATGGAGGTATGACTAGTGCTAAATGGATGTGAATAGACTGTGAGGTGACTAAGGTGATAGAGGTGATGATAGATAGGAAAAGATGTAATATGAGACAAGGTTAAAGGATTTATATGCATGTACAAATAAAATATATAAAAGAGGATATTGAAAATAATGTAGATAATGATATGATGATGAGACAAGGATATATAAGATGATGATATGTGAAAGATATCTAGATAGGTGTGTATAAAATTGGTTAAAATATTGACTTGGATCACAAATAACATTAGTCTAACAAAACACTCACCAAATCAAGCAAAACAAAAACCTAAGATTAGTAAACTAATTGGGAGTGTAGCTTGATGACCGTATCATCTAATAAATTTTTGGGTGAGGTTGTATGTCAGTGACCCATTACGAAATCTCCTAAACCCTCTCAACCCCATTTATACTTAATGGTAACTTATGAGCTAATACTAACTCTAGCATCCAGTCATATGTTATAGTTTAAGGTTTTACTCTAAGTTATATGGCCTCTATAAGCATGTCCCTAATATACACTAGGTACATAGGGCCTAACTCTTTATAGGTTA
This sequence comes from Torreya grandis, assembly GCA_037957365.1. Taxonomy (NCBI): domain Eukaryota; kingdom Viridiplantae; phylum Streptophyta; class Pinopsida; order Cupressales; family Taxaceae; genus Torreya; species Torreya grandis. The sequence continues at coordinate 1,051,821 of JARHVA010005898.1, forward strand.
ATATATAATGTTTTGGTGATCTAATTAATTCTTTCCCTTAATGAAATACCTATATGGGGTTAACCGCTATGCCTAACTATAGTTGTCCCTGATTTTTATAGTCCACCAAAACATGGAGTGTGTTTAAATGTGAGGTGATGAAACATGCATCACCAAACCATAATACTATGATTGGTGTTGACCAATTTTGGTCTACATACCAAATTTTTCCTAGTCCAAGAATTCAGTGGAAGTAGAAGAAAGTCTAAATAAGCAATTTGTAGAGGCTATATCTCACACGTGTGTAGTCTCAAGAAAATGTAATCACATGGTTTTGTATATCTTGGTCCCTAGTTGCTATGCACTAAGTTATAGATCATCTACCAAAGCACAAAGGAAGTTATGCATGGGAAAAATTGGCTCCTTAGTTTTCACTAAGTTTTCCATAGTTGTTTAAGATTGATCATCGCTAGGATTTCATGTAAGAGAAAGTGGAATGACCAACTTTTACATATTATATCCTACTTAAGAATATTATATGACTAGTGGATCAAGCATAAATACAATTTTACATGCCAAGATCATCCTAAAATACATTTAGACCCTTATGAGATTTTTGGTTCAAGTTAGAAGCTTTCAAAGTTGGAATTATGTAGTGAGATGTTCATGGTAATGTTAAATTAAATCCACTACAAAATCCATTATATTCTAAATTTGATAGTATTCAGGACATCAAATATGTCCATGTGGACATCAAATGATGATCATGTAGATGTCCATTTTAAGACCCGATAAATAGTTGTTGGTTTTCAAACCAAAATTGATCTAACAATTTGTGCTCATTCATACCTAAAAAATCCAAAAAAGTAAGATGGGTCAAATAGTTAGAGAGTGTTGTTCCTAAAATCCATCACTCACTTTTGGGAAGAACGTATCAATTATTTTGGTCTTGCAGGCCAAAATTATCTCTTCCCTTCTCAAAAAATGTTCTGAGTGCTTCCATTATTCAAGATTTTTTAGCAAAGGGACTCGTAGATTTAATAGGTTTAATGACTTCAACATGCAAGATCTCACAAAGAAACAAGTTCCCAACACTTAGGCATTTCAAGGCTGGTTTAACACCGAAGTTCAATCAAAAGACTTATCGGCGGGATTTAAACAAAAGATTGAACCATTGAACCATTGAACCATTAAACCCCACCTCCAAAGGTTCAAAGGTTTAATGGGTTCAAAGGTTCAATGACATTGGCAGACTTAAAGAGTTAAGCACTTCTGCAAGTTCAAAGTTCAACCGCTTCAGAAAGTTTAACGACTTCAAAGGACTTAAAGAAAAGAAGACTTCGAAGAACAAAAGATTAAACCATTGAATTGTTGAACCTTGAACTAAAAGAGATCATATTTCAAAGTTTCAATGAGTTCAATAAAGTTTGAGAGACTTAGAAGAACAAAGGATTTGAAGAGCTAAGAAAGAAAGGTTGAACTAATTGAACCTTGAACCAAAATGGTTCAAAGTTTAAAGGTTTAATGAGTTCAATAAAAAAGAAAAGGATCCAGAAACTTTGAAGGACAAAAGGATTTTTAAAAAGAGAATGAATCATTGAACTTTGAACCAAAATGGCTCAAGGTTCAAAGGTTCAAGGAATTTCAAAGTTTGAAGGGAAGCTTCGAGTGAAGGAAGGAAGTGGAAGATTCCAGAGACAAATTCAAAGAAATGGTTCAATTGATTGAACCAAGGAGCTGATTAAACCAAGGAGCCGATTAAACCAAGTAGCTGATTGAACCAAGGAGCTGAAGTGGACCATTTGAACCACTAAACCAATGCACTTCAAAGTTTTAAGGTTCAAAGTGGTTCAAGTGACCAAGTAACCAATGACATCCTTGTGGATGTCAAATTTAAGGTAATAAAATGCTCATTTATTTTCAAATATGGTGCAGAATCTGAAGACAAAACTTAGTGAACAGCTAAAGAAAGAAGCCAAAAGAGCCTATTGAAGGTAAGTTGATGGCTCAAGAGCTCAAATTACAATAGGAAAGAGGGAAATCTATAGGAGATACTAAAATATCTATAGGGAAGTTATTCTAGTAGGTGGAATAGTCCACCAAGTAGACATCTAAGCATGAAAACATTCAAAGGTGTGGCCAATTTTTCTCCCTTTGAATAAAAGTGAGTGGAAATCCATGTACATATCTATAAATAGACTAGATGACCCATTCTTAGGAGAAGACATTCAAGATGATTCTATACACCAAAGTCAAGGTTGATGCCCTATTCTAGTATGCCCCCTTGATATAACTGAAAATGCATTCAAAGCATTGAATGCAACATGGTCCATTCCATGAAACAAATCACCCAAGTCTTTCTTTGAGTGCTATATATTGTAATCTATTATTTTATGTAAAGGAGATCTTTCTGTTATAGAATCAAAACTCTACCCAAACTGAAGGGCATTTCCTGAGACTTTGAGCTCAGATTGTTAACCATATTTCTTTATTTGAATGAGAAAACAAGTGACCTTTTAGACTTTGTGCTGGAAATAGCTTGTGTTATTTAGGAAATTTTTCTTATGTATATTTCCTAGAAGCATTCTTGTCCATCTAATTTAACAAGCAAAACTAGTGGAATTAATCAGGAAGGTGTCCTGAAGCTGACTGTGGAGAGACTTTGTGCTGCCATAATTGTCTTTAGCGTGTTTGTTTTTTCTATTTCTATGTAAAGGATCTTGAGATGACTTTGTGCCCTCATTGTTCTTCATATATTTCACTCTTTGGAAGTTGAGGTGGAGACTTTGTGCTACACTTCATTCTTTTGTGTTACTATGCCTTGTTTCAGTGAGGGAAGCAATGAAAGACTTTGTGCTTTTATGGGTTTCTTGTGGTTATAATTACTACCAAGAAGGAATCTAGCTGTTGACTAAATATTACTTTTGAAAGAAGAGAAGTACCTTCAATAATTAACCAAGATTTCTCCTTTGATTTTTGAACATCATCTCTAAAAATAGAGAGATGGATGGTGTTGTCCTACCCTTGAGTGTTATTTTTAGCTTATATTTATAGTATATTAATATATTAGTACCTTGTAGTTATAGGGAACCTCCCCTTAATGAGAGGAGAGATTTTTCCCATTTTGATGTGGTAGACCCGCACATTTTGGCCAATAAATCTCCTTATGCTATGGTTGAAACACCTATTTTTCCCATCAGTTAGCTGGTGACAAAATATTCACCCAATAGTTTTTGGTGACTCCGTTGGGGATCAAATGAGCTATTCCAATTCTTTTCCATCTCTATTTACTCCTCTAGGGACACAACAATATTTTTCAATTTGAAGCATCAAGCTTTAGATTGAAGCATCACCTGTGTCTTATCCATTATCATTATATCCTTATCCATTTCCATTATATACTCTGAGCTATGAAACTAGAGACACTTGAGATCAAGTGTTTCATTTCAAAAGTCAATTCTCTGGTAGCTTCATGCCAACTGAAAAGAATGCGTAGTTCAAAGCCTCAAGCTTCAAGTTGAATCAGGACCAGTTCTTTTCCATTTTTATTCTACAATCTGGTAGCTCCATGCTATACAAGAAGCCAAGAATCTCAAGGTGTTGTTGACCCTATTTTTGAGTTGGTAAAACAAATTGATTTTGAGTTATTTCCTTCTCCATCTCACCTTCAGCGAACCACGAGTTTTCCTCCTACAAAAGTTAGGTCTCCATTACTAGGCAAAGCATCCATTTCTATTGTTAATAGAGATTTGTCAATACATACCCCTTAGACATTTGTTATCCCTCCCTTCAATAGTCAAATCATGGCAGTTCAAGGCCCTTGGGGTAACTCTTTTGGTCCACTCAATCTAACTCCACCTCTACATGAACTGCCTCATAGTTCCAAGAAGAATTTCCCCAAGTTTTATCGTGATGGGAGAGTTCATCTTGATGAACATATTGCAGCCTTTAGCATAGCCTGTGGCATGATAGGTGTGGAGTATGAGGACGTAATAGTCAGGCTATTTGTAAAAACATTACAAGGCATTACTATAGACTGGTTTTACCATCTATAGGGTCAGTTAGTGACTGACTGGAACACTCTCAAAGCCAAAGTTTAAGCCAAGTTCAAGCCTATAGAAGATGTGCATGCCTTGCTAGCTTAGCTCACACAAATGAATAAAGAACCTCATGAACCTATGAGAGAACTTCATAGCTAAGTTTGAAAAGCTGAGGAATAGGATTCCTACCATTTCTTAGCCAATAATTGAGAATCTCAAATGCTTCTTCATCAACTCTTAGCTTCCTAAAGTGAGTTTTTTGTTGAGACGTGCTAGCCACATAGACCTTGTTACAGCTCAAGATTTGGCCACTGAGGTGGAAGATGATCTTATCTTGGTAGGAAAGATAAGAAGAGATCCTAACAGAGGTAAATCTTCTTCATCTTTTGAATACTCATCTACAGGCACCACTGATCTAATGGTGTAAAAGTTGGCAAATGAGTTAATAGCTCTTAGAAAGCAAATGGCACAAGGGATGTCTTCTACTCCTTCATACTGAGATATACCAAGGAGGACATTCCCTAATAAGTCATATCAAGGAAATGCTGCCAAAAATCAAGGGTAACCAAATCATCTTCCTCCCCCATAAGGGAATCTTTCCATTGAATTAGCACCAGCCAAATCAGCAGTTGGATATCTCAAAATAGAATCTAATTTCTCCTTCTAACTTGAGTTGAACCTAGAAGATGACGCTAATCTCTTCACTGAGGGAGAAGAAGAATTAACTAGTGACTCCAATATTGGTTTCCTAAATTACCAGGATGAACCTAGAAGTAAAGGTAAAGCATTTGATGGATCATATGCTATATTCACCCAGTCCCAGAACCAGTTAGCCCAACAAGTTGATAAGAAAAAAATAGAGGAGTGAACTCAACCAACAGTTTCAATTGCTAAGCGGGAAACCAATCTGCCTTTTCAATCAAAGGACCTAGTGATCGCTAAAAAAGTAAGTACCTCAAGTATGCCTTCACATTTAACTTCAATTTCATAGATAAGTACCCCCTCTTTAAAACCAAAAGGATGAACTGCCTTCCCCTGTTCCTAATTTGTTTTAGACATTTGATACAATCAACCATGTCAAGAAAACCAAAATTTAAAATTTATGAATTTGAATTCCTACAATCCAACCTTGAGTAGTTGGATAAATTGGTTCAGTGTGTAAAGAATAAAATCATCCCAGCAAGACTAGTTATTCCAAAGGTGACTCCCACATCCACCTAGAATAACCTTGTCATTACTCCTCTTGCTGCTCCTAGGAGGACAAAACCATTTTATGTCTTCTTACTGATAAAAGGACACCAGCTAAACAATTATATCATAGACTCAGGTGTGTCTCACAATGTCATGCCTACCAAAGTGGTAGAATCTCTTAGACTCACACTAACCAAGACCTTTGGGAGATGTTTTTCCATGGATAATAAACAAGTGCCACTATTGGGACAAATGAAGGATGCCTAATTTGCATTTGTGGCATTCCTAGATAAGAGAATTAAGATGACAGTCTTGGTGGCTGACATCCCAACCTCATACAACATCCTTCTTAGGCAAAATTTATGTAAAGACATTGGTGGAAAATTAAGTATGGAGCTATCTAAGGTGAGGATCCCTATCAAAGGCATCATGTAGAGGTTGCTCCCTATGAAGGAGGCAAAATACGTTGTCACTCAAACATCAACACTTGAAGCTCAAATTTTGTTTGAGTCTTTAGGCATGGGTACTGACTTCTTATCCATGGAGGAGGTTCATATAGTGTCTGACAAAATTTATAAATGTGATATTCTAAAAATCTATTCAAATAAAATAGTAGAAGAATTGATAGGATGCAATGAATCCTCCCCTCTAATTAAAGAAAAATCTAAGGAAAAATTAGTTTTTAATGATGTCTGGATTCTAGAATTTGATGGCAACTATTCTTCTACCAGTTCAAGAGCCAAGATTGTGTTGATATCTCCTCAAAGAGATATTTTCCCCTTTCCTTATAAATTATAGTTCATCAATACCAAAAATACTATTGAATATAAATCATTGCTACTTGGATTAAAGGCTGCTCAAGATAGGGGTGTCAAACTCCTTCACGCCAAAGGAGATGCTAAACTAGTGGTTTTCTAGGTGAGGAACCTGTACCAAACCAAAAGTGAGAGATTGCACCATTACCAAAATCTAGTTTGGGATCAAATTGAAAGCTTTGATACTTTTAATATCTCTATAATACCTAGGGAATTTAATGACTAAGCTGATGAATTAGTTATTTTTATAACTCTCTTGGTTCCTCACCCAAATTTTAAGGGAGACAAGTACACTATCAAACTGGTCTTTCGACCAAGTGTACCTGACAATGATAATCATTGGCAAGTGTTCAATGGTGACAACCAAATCATCACCTTTATAGAATAAAAATACAGATTTGAATAGCTTCACTTTGAAGGTAGTGAGCCTTAGAAATGCAAATCAGCTCAGAAAACAAGTTTAGACTCAGGGGAAGAATTCCTACAACTCAAAGGGAATAAAATCCCAAAAAGATTAGTTTCCCTTGAGAAACTATTTGATAAGCACAATAGGTTCATCAAATAAAAACAAATGGATTCAAGATCCTCCTAAGAGTTTGATCAAATAAATTTGGGTACTAATAAAAATCCCAAGATGGTGAACATTGGGAAGTGTTGCACTCCTAAGGAGAAGATCAAATTTACTACCCTACTTCGCCATTACATAGATGTTCTAGCGTACTCCTATGATGATATAAAGTCACTCAAACCTAAAGAAATTCACCATATAATTCCTCTCAAGAGTGATTCAATGCCTTACAAGTAGAAATCACAGTAGTATAATCCAAATATATTAGGTACTATTCTGTCTAAAATACAAAAAATGCTAAATGCTAGAATAATTTTCCCAATCCATCATTCCACATAGATTGTAAACATAGTTCCTGTGAGAAAAAATAATGGTGAAATTCACCTCTGCATGGACTTCAAAAATTTGAATTAGCCATCCTTAAAGGATAACTACCCTCTACCCATCATGGACTAGGTTCTTTAGATGGTGACTGGTTCAAAGATGTTATCAATGCTAGATGGTTTCTTAGGGTATAATCAAGTGGAAGTCAGTGAAGCAGACCAACATAAGATGGCCTTCACCACACCTTGGGGCACCTTTACATATTGAATAATTCCATTTGGTCTGATAAATGTTAGTGCCACTTTCTAGAGAGTAATGGACCTTGCTTTCAAGGATGAAATGGGTAAGTTCATTATGGTATACCTTGATGACCTAACTATCTTCTCCAAGCATCGCCCTAATCACCTAAATCATTTGCAACAAGTGATAGAATGATGCCAATAGAATGGCATTTCTCTAAATCCTAAGAAGTCTATCTTTGGGGTTACAGAAGGGAAACTTATTGAACACACTGTATCCCAAGAAGGCATAAATATTAACTCAAAAAGAGTCAAATCCATTCAAAATATTACTTTGACCATAAGTAAGACCATAGTTTACTCTTTCTTTGAAAAGGTGAACTTTCTACGAAGGTTCACTCTTGAGTTCACTGAGAAGACTCATCACATTGTGGGTATGATGAAGGGAAAGGCCACTTTCAGTTAAACCAAAGAAGGCAAATTGGCATTTTGAGACATCAAGATAGCTATTGCCCATGCCCCAAGTTTGGTTTGTCTAGATTACACCAAAGGCTTCATAATGTACAATTATGCTTCTAAACACACACTTTCAATAATTTTGGTTCAACAGAAAAAAGAAAGTGTGGAATCTCCTATATCCTTCATGATCTATCTTCTCAAAGCTCATGAATTGAAATATTCAAATTTGGAGAAGCATGCTTATGTAATGGTAAAGGTAGTAAAGCACTTCCATTTTTACATCTTGAATTCACACATTATTACCCTAGTTCCTGATACCACAGTTAAATCCATATTAACTTAGCAAGAGTTTAGAACCAAAAGGGGAAATTAGATTACTAAAATCTAGGAGTTTGATCTTGTTATCAAACCAATGAATCTTATGCAGGGAAGGGGTCTCTACCAATTGATTACTGATAACAGACCAGAAGAAATAGGGCATGGAGAAGTAAAAATTAAAGACACACCAATAGTCCTCTTTGTCTCCACCATGAATGAGTGGTATTCGAGTATTTCTCATTTCCTTACTTATGGTGAGTGTCCTACTCACTTGTCTTGTAAATAAAATAAGACTGTTAAGTTAAAAGATGCCAATTTTATCCTATGAGATAATGGCCTGTATAAGAGGAACCTTGATGAAGTGTTCCTTCGCTGCATGGATAAAGAGTAGCAGAACCAACTTTTAGAGTCCTTCCATAATTTGGCCTATGGAAGACATTTTTCTGTGCCTGTAACTACCTATAAAATTTTGTGAGCCAGGTATTATTGGCCTACTCTATTTCAAGATGCATACAAATGGGTACAAAGATGTGAACTGTGCCAACAGTTTATTGGAAGACCCAAATTAGTTGCTTTGCCTCTTAATCTAGTGGTAATAAATGAGCCATTTCAGTAATGGGGAATCAATTTCATTGGTGTTGTAAACCCATCTTCAAGTGCTAGACATGATTATGTCCTCACGGCCATAGATTACTTCACCAAATGGGTGGAAGCTATTCTAGCCAAGCATGCTACTTCAGAAGTAGTATGCAATTTCCTCAAGGAAAATATCATTTCCAGGTTTGGGTTCCCAAACAAGATTATGATAGATAATGTAACCTATTTATCTTCCCATGAAATTACTCAGTTCTATTTTTATTATGGGATTACCCTCTCCCACTCCTCTGATTATTTTCCACAAGGGAATGGACAAGCAAAATCAAGCAATAAGAACTAGGTGACCATCATTAGGAAGCTAGTGGATGACAACCAATGAACATGGCATAAATCATTAGTTGATGCTTTATGGGTAGACAGAATTAAACCCAAGAGGGTGATAGGTATGTCACCATTATAACTTTTATATGGTCTCAATGCTGTGATACCAATCACCCTAGAATTGCCAGCACTAAAATTGGCAAAGGTGGTCAAAGATTAGACATATGAAAGCTCCATCGATAAAAGGATCATGTGCTTGACTGAGCTAGATGAGCAGCAAACTATGGTGGTAGACCGAATCACTATGCATCAAAGTCTAGTGAAGAAGCTCTTCAACTAGAAAGCAAAAACTTGTGATTTCTAGATTGGAGATCAAGTTCTATTATGGGACAAGAGAAGAGAACCAAAGGGAATGCATGGGAAATTTGATTCCCTATGGAGAGGCCCATTTTCTATTCATCAGCTCAATGGTGAAAATAGTTTCTTGTTGAAGTATCAAGATGGCATGCCATTTTCATTACCTCACAGTGGGCATCATCTGAAGCACTTCAATTCTTGAAGTATTAGATAAGTTTGGTTGTATATTTGTATAGTCTTTAGTTTTATTTTGTGTTATTCATTTTTATTTATTTTTGTAACCTTTCTTTTTGGGTATCATGACTCTGTAGCCCAATGGCATACTTAAAGGCACTAGAGATTTTGGATTCTACTCCCTTTTATTATTTTTACAATCGATGGAAGTTCCCCAATTGGAGCCAGATGTTATTCCCAAAATCTGTCACTCATTTTTGGGGACAACATATGAACTATTTTGGTCCTACAGGGCAAAATTCTCTCTTCCCTTCTCAAAAAATTTTCTAAGTGCTCCAATTCTTCAATTATTCAAGATTTTTTAGCTAAGGAACTTGCAAGTTCAATAGGTTCAATGACTTCAATAGGTGATCTCTCACAAAGAAACAAGTTCTCAACACTTAGGCATTTTAAGGCTAGTTTAACACTGAAGTACAATCAAAATACTTATCAGCGGGCTTCAAACAAAATATTGAACCATTAAACCATTGAACTATTGAACCCCACCTTGAAAGGTTCAAAGGTTCAATGGGTTCAAAGGTTCAATGGCATCGGCAGACTTAAAGAGTTAAGCACTTCAGCAAGTTCAAAGTTTAACCACTTCAAAAAGTTCAATGAATTCAAAGGACTTAAAGAAAAGAAGACTTAAAAGAACAAACTATTGAACCGTTGAACCATTGAACCTTGAACCAAAAGAGTTCAAAGTTCAAAGGTTCAACAAGTTCAATAAAGTTTGAGAGACTTAGAAGAATAAAGGATTGGAAGAGCTAAGAAAGAAAGGTTGAAATGATTGAACCTTGAACCAAAATGGTTCAAAGTTCAAAGGTTCAATGAGTTTAATAGAAAAGAAAAGGATCCAAAAACTTTGAAGGACCAAAGGATTCTAAAAAAGAGAATGAACCATTGAACTTTGAACCAAAATGGTTCAAAGTTCAAAGGTTCAAGGAATTTCAAAGTTTGAAGGGAAGCTTCAAGCAAAGGAAGGAAGTGAAAGATTCCAGAGACAAGTTCAAAGAAGTGGTTCAGCCAATTGAACCAAGCAACTAATTGAACCAAGGAACCGATTAAACCAAGGAGTCAATTGAACCAAGCAACCGATTGAACTAAGGAGCTGATTGAACCAAGGAGCGAAAATGGACCATCTGAACCATTGAACCAATGCACTTCAAAGGTTCAAGGTTCAAAGTGGTTCAAGTGACCAAGTAACCAATGATGTCCCCATGAATGTCAAATTCAAGGTAAAAAAATGCTCGTTTATTTTCAAATATGGCACAAAATCTGAAGACAAAACTTAGTGAATAGCTGAAGAAAGAAGCCAAAAGAGCCTGATGAAGGTAAGAAGATGGCCCAAGAGCTCAAATTTCAATAAGAAAGAGGGAAAGCTATAGGAGATATTGAAATATCTATAGGGAAGTTATTCCAATAGGTGGAATAGTCTACCAAGTAGACATCTAAGTGCACAAACATTCAAAGGTGTGGCTAGCTTTTCTCCCTCTAAATAAAAGTGAGTGGATAACCACGTACATATCTATAAATAGACCAAATGACCCATGCTTAGGAGAATACATTCAAGATGATTCTATATACCAAAGTTAAGGCTGATACCCTATTCCATCATGGCCCCTTGATAGAACTGAAAATGCATTCAAGGCATTGAATGCAGCATGGGCCATTCCATGAAACAAAGTGCCCAAGTATTTCTTGGACTGATACATATTGTAATCTCTTATTTTATGCAAAGGAGATCTCTCTGTTCTAGAAGTAAAACTCTGCCTAAATTGAAAGGCATTTCCTAAGACTTTGAGCTCAGATTGTTAATCATATTTCTTTATTTGAATGAGAAAACAAGTGACCTTTCAGACTTTGTGATGGAATAGCTTGTGTTATTTAGGAAATTGTTCTTATGTCTATTTCCTAGAAGCATTCTTGTCCATCTAATTTAACAAGTAGAACTAGTGGAAGTAATGAGGAAAATTCCCTAAAGCCGACTGTGGAAAGACTTTGTGCTACCACAATTTTCTTTAGCATGTTTGTTTTTTTTATTTCTATGTAAAGGATCTTGGGATGACTTTATGCCCCCATTATCCTTTGTATATTTCACTCTTTGGTAGTTTAGGTGTAGACTTTGTGCTACACCTCATTTTGCTATGTTACTATGCCTTATTTTAGTGTGGGAAGCAATGAAAGACTTTGTGCTTTTGTGGGTTTCTCATGGTTACAATTACTACCAGGAAGGAATCTAGCTGTTGACTAAATATTACTTTTGAAAGAAGAGAAATACCTTCAGCAATTACCTAAGATTTATCCTTTTATCTGTGAACATCATCTTTAAAAAAAGAGAGATGGATGGTGTTGTCCTACCCCTGAGTGTAATTTTTAGCTTATATTTATAGTATATTAATATATTAGTACCTTATAGTTATAGTGAACCTCCCCTTGATGAGAGGAGAGATTTGTCCCATTTTGATGTGGTAGACCCACACATTTTGGCTGATAAATCTCCTTATGCTGTGGCTGAAACACCTATTTTTCCCGTTAATTAGTTGGTGACAAAATATTCACCCAACATAGAGATTAAGAGGTCACCACATGGCATAAGCATGTGAACTGATAGATTAATAAGATCTTGATAATCAATATAGGATTGACAAGAGGCACTAATAGAGACATAGTTGATAATTCAAAGCTAAAACAAAGGCTCACACTTAATCATTCATCAAGATCGAATGGAGAAAGTTAGGGTCAATGAATCCAAAGAGATAATGAGTTAAGGAAAAATGTCAAAATCATATGCATAGTTAAATAAATGGAGTGAAGTGAGACAAAATGTCAATGAGCCTAGTCATTTTTCAATAGCTAATTGGAGCAAAGGTGAGCCTAGGTTTTTTTGATGAAATTCAAACCAAAGCCATTTTAAATATAATCAAATGGGTCTTATAGGGTTATTATATCACCATGAAAGCTTAATATAATGCCATTAAAAGTACACAACCATGCAGTCAGATATAAATAACATATATGGACCACCATTGAAGTTAAATATGGATTTCTAGTTTGATATTTTTATCATGTAGGGTCCATTCTAATACTATTTTTTCCCTTTTAATAAGAAGGATCTATATACAATGAGCTCTTGGCTCCTATAGAGGTAAAGTGGATCTTTTTAGACCTAATGGGATCTAAAAGGTGCTATATGGTCTATGGGTCTATTTTAATATAAGGACTACGGGAAAACCAATGACCTTAGATTGGTTTTCCATCTACAATAGACCTATAGAAATGGAGCAAATATGGGTGTTTTATGTAAAGTGTCTCATCTATAAATGTGTCCTTATTTTTAACAAAATAGGTACATCCAACCATTCAAAATAGACCAAGCAAGACTCTATCAGTTCCAAGATGTGACCCTTATCAATAGATCATTAGATGATATCACGGAGTTCCAAGAAAAGATCTAACAATTGGATAAGGGAAAGGAGCATTAAATTATTTTTTAAGGCCTTTGAAATTGTGCCTTCTTGATAAGATCTTGATTCAACTACATCCTCAAATTAGTGCTAATCCATCATAATCCATTAGTCTTTTTCTAATACACAACTCTCTCTCTCTCTCTCTCTCTCTCTCTATCTCACTCTCTCTCTCTCTCTCTCTCTCTCCTCTCTCATCTCTCTCTCTCTCTCTCTCTCTCTCTCTCTCTCTCTCTCTCTCTCTCTCTAAATGTAAGATTTTAAGCCTTAAAAATAAAATAAATTATTTTGTAAGGCCTTTGAAATTGTGCCTTCTTGATAAGATCTTGATTCAACTACATCCTCAAATTAGTGCTAATCCATCATAATCTATTAGTCTTTTTCTAATGCACAACTCTCTCTCTCTCTCTCTCTCTCTCTCTCTCTCTCCCTCTCTCTCTCTCCCTCTCTCTCTCTCTCTCTCACTCTCTCTCTCTCTCTCTCTCTCTAAATGTAAGATTTTAAGCCTTAAAAATAAAATAAATTATTTTGTAAGGCCTTTGAAATTGTGCCTTCTTGATAAGATCTTGATAAAACTACATCCTCAAATTAGTGCTAATCCATCATAATCTATTAGTCTTTTTCTAATGCACAACTCTCTC
>JARHVA010005899.1:0-52500 GCA_037957365.1 Torreya grandis
TAGCCATATTCCTTGGCTAGTCTAGATGATTACAGACCTTGTAGATTAGCATAATACCTTGAGTTTTAATCCTTGTTATTTGGTTTTTCGTGATTTTTTATATGTATTCCAACTTAAAAAACTCTCTTTAAAGGTTTCTTTGGCCTTTATTTCATCCTTTCATCACTCTACTCTTAACCCTGCTAGTTTTGTGTGAGGGGAAGTATCCCTTGTCTAAGAGAAAATAAGGAGTAATTACCCTATTTTATTAGGTAATTTTTATATATAAGTGTATTATATAATATATTATGTTGTTTTACCTAAATTTTTATCTCTTTATTAGGTTATTTTACCTTCCAATCTTCTTAAAACCCAAAACAAACCCTGCTAATGAGAACTAGTTAGGTTTCACAAAGAGACTATGTTTGCTTTCTTGAACCTTCTCTTATGCTTCATGTATTAATGTTGGAGTTACATTTAATTTTTTAAGATAATTATATATTTTCTATAATCACCATTATATCATTTGATCTACCCAATAATCCCTTATGCTCTTGAAAGCAAAAAACTAGGTTAGCTTGCCTCACTATGTTTTGTACAGCAAGGGCACATGTAGGTTGTTTTATGCTCAAATAAGATTTTAAATTTTTTTTATAGACACCCTTAAGGATCTAGTGTCATTTTATAATATTTTTAACTTTTTATTTCACTTTTTTTAACCTATATCATCATTTGGGACTCACACTATTCACTATTTAATTTCCTTTCTGACTGAGATAACTTGTTACAGGTGTGTATTGGGTTTATGGAGTTAAAATAATGATGTGAAAAGGTCTTAAATTATAAATTTAAATATTAATGTATTAATTTATGGTTATCATCCTCTTTTTCAACATTAAATTACCAACCTAGTATTAATATTAGGTCACTATCTATAGGTGGACTGGGACACCTTTTTTGCACCATACCTATAGGTTAGTTTGTCCTATATATAGCCTATTTGTAGTGTAGGAGGATATATTTAACTCACCTTGGGATTATACCATGTATCTTAAAATAATATTTCTCTTTATGAGATTTAAAAACACTATCTTTCATAACTTTATGATCACTATTTGGATTGGAGTACTCTACCCACAACCTTGTCTGTAGGCATATACAAAGGTGTCTTTCATTATCATTGTGTCCATTAGATTATGAAATTGGTTCCATAACTATTTCTAATTTTTAACTCATGAATATCATCTGCACATAAATATTTTTCATTGGAAACCAAGATAGTCCCTTTTCCCCTTGACTGAGACACTAACACTCTTCATAGTTGTAGGTGCTTCCTAGGTCATATGTACAGATAGGGAATCTATGTAGGATACTAACATGGTAAGTTGAACTCATTATGGTGGTCTCTTTAATCCTTAATTTTATTTGAATTAAATTAAAACCTCCCCCTATTCTCTAATGTTATATCTTTGCATCCAAGGGTGTGAGGGCTTTTATGACTCAAGCCTTTAGACTTCACTATGGGAATTCAATTCTTTGAAAGACAACCTTGAGGTATTCAACCTCTACCTTGCATTGAACGTTTGACTATAAATTTGGAATATATCATCTATATTATAGGTACTACCAAGTTTTATAATTTATATGTTTGGATAACCTTGAAGGAACATTTGTATAAGGTTCTAAAAAACCTTGTAGGCCTTTATATGGCTCTTTTTGGAATAAAAATCTTGAATACACAATCCTCCTCTCCTTAATTGGTTTCAAGCCTTATCTTGACACCTTAACACCTTATATGATAATTTTATGTAATATATCCATATAATAATGTAGATTATTTATTCAATTTATTCCATCCTTCCATGAGATAATTTTGATTACCTACTCAGCCACCTGTAGGTGGATACTTTGACTTATCAACAGTGAATAAGACATGAACCATATGAATATTCCATGAAAGTGAACTTGAAATGTTTCCATAAATAATTTAAATACACATATATCAATGTTAATAAGTTTTAAAACCTCTTTTATCCTTACACACCTTAGGATGACATCATCATAAGGTTCAATATGTGAAAATGTGCTGCATAGAGGCAGTTTGTGAGGATTAAGGAAAAAGACATATCATTTGGCCTTAAAATAGGTCCTAAACTCATTTTCATGATCCAAAAATAATTTTTAAAATATAATGGATTTAAAACAAGAGCTAACACATTCCATTCCATGTGAAAATTTCTTCCAAGCAATCTGTAAGCAGGCACATTCATGATAGATTGAAAGGCAGGTTACACATGACTGCAACTCCTAGAGAATTTAATTTGAAAGTAAGATTTGAAAGTTAAATGAGTTTTTCATCAAATTTAAAACAATATATTGAACCTATAATAAACATATTAAACCATGAAAAAATATGAAATTCTTGAAAATGGAGAAAAATTGCCAATCAACATAAAATGGACCAGTCTACAAACTTGAGGGCATTAGCTTATAAAAAAAATTAAAAATTAAAAAAAAATAATTATAATTTTTATATAAGGAATTAAAAATCCTTTGTAGTCAATCTTAGCATATGACTCATAATTAATTTCTCAAATGAAGGCAAAACATAAAGGGTGCTCAGAATGCTAAGCAGATTTTCACAGTCCACTTCAAATTGATGGTTCATGAAGCATAATTGAAAATTTATTAAAATTATTATATGTATTTGGAGTTAAATTAGTGTATAATCATCTCCCAATATCATTTTATTTGAACCCCTTTCTTCTATTCATACCAAATGGAAACTAGCAAGTCACTTCATTATGCCAAAAAGGATGAAAAAGAGATAGAATGGTTTTGAGAAATAAATGTCAGTTTTAGATCATAAAAAATGTCTATTTGAGCATGGGGGAGGTTAATAGTCACATTTACACATTTTACAAGTGGAACACTTCCAAAGGAGGTTGTACAAGTGCCAAACTCACTCTTTTCTTCATGAAAACTACCTTTTTCTAGGTAACCTAACAAATTTTAGTTAGTTACAATTACTATAAACCCAATAGGACACATGTAACGTGATATATCTCTTTGAAACTTGTACATTTTCCAATAAACCTATACAAATCATTAAATACACCTATTTAACCCCTCAAAATGACTCAAAATGATAAATGGACCTAGAGAACTAAAGACCAAAGTCATTATAACATCAATTGAAATTAATTGACCTATTAAACACCTTATATCAAGATAATATACCCCCTTATATGCCTAAAAATTAAATTTTTACCTATGGGTGCTCTAATTTGACCTAAAAGTCAAATTTGGTCAACAAATTGGTGACTCATAGGGGTAGTATGCCTGGTATAGTAGCTAGACCATTAGCCTTATCAATCCATTAGGATTATTGAGTTATCTAAGGACTAAGTTAAATAAGATAATTTAACCATTGACTCACATTTTATCAACACAAGACAGCTAGTGACTACCTCAACCACACAAAGGAAAAGGACACACACAACAAAGAAAGCAAACATACAAGACACACACACACACACACACACACACACACACACACACACACACACACACACACATGTGAATAAGCACTTATGAGAATGAGGAAACAACCTATTATGAAAAAATAACAACTAAACATACCTCCTTTCTTAGATAAAAATTTAAACTTCTTGAATTATTTTCATGGTGAGATGAAACAAAGTGTCAATCATGCTTCTCTTTAGATTGAGTACTTTGTGCACCAGACCTCTTCCTTGGCACTTCACTTGATCTGATCTCAAATATATCATCCTGAAATAGGTATATAATGAATACATATTCCTCTTAGACTTGTTCACACACTTCATACTTTTTCCCACTCTTCATCTCATGCTCAACTTGAATCTCTTTAATAGGCATGTCTCCAAGAGGATTGGTTTCATTTTCTTTGGAAGATTGAGGCCAATAAGAGCCTACTCCATCTCACAAGATCTGATGTGTTTCTCCAAATTGATTTATAGGATGATATCCTTTATTTATGTCTTCAAACATGTCATCATCAAATGCATGTGCCTTTTGAAAATATAGATTTGAAAGGATACTTTTTCTTTGCATACTTACTTGTGTACCAATGCTTCCTTCTCCATCTTTGACCAGCTCATATCCTCCTTGAAGGGAAGTATATCCTACTCCAATGACTTCAAAAAATTCATCCAAAATCTGATTAAGAACCTCCCCTGGTCCATTTATGGTATATTTCAAAGTGATAAAAGAATCAATGATCATTTTTTCCTCATAAAATGTGGAGGTAAAAGCTTGTGAATTGTTTTTTTCTCACCAAAGGGAGTCCCTATGGTGATTTATTCCTCATAAGCACTCATGAGGTCTTATTTATCAACCATGAATTGAGAATTTTCCTCTTCATTTACCTATCTCAAGATAGGTTCTTCAACGCAAATAAAACATTCCTCATCATCAACTAATCAAAGAGACTCAACACAAGGATTCACCTCTTCTTTAACACTTAGGACCTTTTGAGGGCTCTTAGTTTATGTCTCATCTATTATAATTTGATTTTTATTTTCAAAATATTTAACCTCGTTCATGGTGATGTGAAGACTAAACATCTTGAAATCAAGTGATATATCCCAATGAGGCTATCAAGGAGGTAGGTGTTTTTCAAGTATGAGTCTCTTTCTTTATCAACCAATTGTCCTCCTTTGGTTTGCACACCATAGGTCCATTAGGGAAAATGGTAGTATGATGAGGGAAAGATGAAATATTTGGTGGAGGTATAATATAGAGCTCAAGGTCATATTGAGAATGCAAGGTAAGAGATTATTTTAGAAGTTGTTGAGGAAAGGGAGATGGGGTGTGTTTAGGCATATGATCTTATTTTGGTTCTAAACCTTCCATCTCATCTTGACTTAGAAATCTCATCTTTTCTTCTAATTCCTATATTTTATTGGCTAGGTTCTCTTGGAAAAGTTTCTCTTGAAGTTGATAGGAATCATCATGGGGATAAGGATTGCATGAAGGTTGCCATGAAATAGAATAAGTTTCTTGAGGAAGGGTGGGAGGGAATTGCAAAGGATCAAATCCATTTTCCACTTCAAACTCTTAGACAATGCTCCCATCTTCTTTCTTACCCCATAACTCTACTATTTTAATCCAACTTAGGATGTTAGGATTAGTTTTCTTCTCAATTTTACACTCTTGGTCAAGACTTTTCTCCTCCTTATTTCCCATGATTCCACTATTTTGTTACAAATTAGGACATTGGGATTATGTGTCTCTTTTTTAGATGGTGAGGATTCAATGTGAGAGGAAAATTAGTCTTGAACTCCAATTAATTTGCTACCAACATAGACTAATGCATATGCATATTATCTAGCTCAATCTACCTATCAAGATTGTCTTTAAACTTAATAATTTTTGTTTCAATACTCTCCTCCAACTAACTAGGGAGAATATGACCTTGATAGGTTTGGTTTGACTCATGAGGATGGGCCATATTTGGCTGATATAAAACTTGGGCAAGTGGTTACAAAGGCTGATATGCATGGTGAGGTCTCCTTTCATGAACTTATAGCCTATCCTATAAGGAAGAGACTAAACCACTCACATCAAGCATCTCACTTATGAGCCATTGTCAATTATCTCTCTCAATAGGTGCCCACTCTTTTTTGAATAAATATAATACATTTCTCACTTGATGGATGAAATGATTAGGAATCCTTTGACCACACCCCTTAGAGTATAAAGCTCCAAAATATACATTTAATAGCCTAAAACTACTTGTTTAAAGGTGGAAATGGGGTTATTGAAGAAAGGATTAGGTTCACTAGCAATAAGACATTGATAAGGTTAGTTATAGGACTGACACAACTCATGATAGGGCTGATATGATCATATTAGGATTGATAATTATCATAATAAGCTTAACCAATAACTTGTTCATAGTGATATGGAATGTGACAATATAAATATGTTTCACCAACTTGAAAAGGACAAAAATCAAATCCAAGGTCAGACAAGAATCTTCATTAAAAACAAGAACACAAAGAAATATGTTACCATCAATCTTCAAAGGATAACTTGGGTTAATTGACTGGTTGATATGTCTTCAGAGTCACCATTTTTGCTTTAAAAGATTCCACAAAAGGTTGATTTGTTCAAGGACAACACCAAAAATCCTCCAATTCTTGAAATAAAAATCCAATTGGGCATGCCAAAAAAAAATTGTCACTTAGATTTGCACCCTTTCAGGAGATGCAAAGCTCTCCTCATATAATTGGCATAATAGAATCACCTCTAGGATTTTGGGTATCCTAAGGAATGAGGTGATTATATAGATAGGGATAGCTCTATTTATTTACCACTTGACTACTACTACTACTACTACTACTACTACTACTACTACTACTACTACTACTACTACTACTATATTTGGAGTGCATGAAAAGGGTGATAAATAATTGAAAGAAAATCTAAAATAAGGAAGTGATACACTAAATCAATTTTATAACTTCCAAACAATTACCTCCTACACTTAAGACCAAAAGACAAACCAAACTTACACTGCTTCAATCTTCATCTTCTCACATCACTGTTACATTGTAAGGTCATGGATGGATGTACAAAGATAGGAGGACTAGAAAATAGGAATTTAATGGAACTAATTAAAATACTAACTCACTCAATATCTTACATATCCTAAAACACTTCAATTCCCTACAAAAATATGTTTTCCAGCTATAAACAAGGTGAAAGAATGAGACCACATGCTAAGAATCCATAGTCTTCACTAAGTAAGATTCATCATCCATATATAAAAAAATTGTAAATAGTCATGAAGAGGTAAAAATTATTCATTTTATTGATAAAAAGTTATAAAAATGAGTTGGTATTTACCATACTCAGGTAGAACATTCAATACAATGTCAAAATGGCTAACTCTTATAGAGCTTTTGAGAGAGAGAGAATAAGGGAAGTCTAAGGGTTACAAGGACACTTATTAATCTGATAAAATAATTTATACATGAATGATAATAGTATATGGTTTGAACAATGTAAGCATAGGAGAAACAAGTTTCAATCCCAGTCATAAACTTGAAGAAAAGTGGTAAGAAACTCCTCAGTTTGCATAGAAAAACTACCTTCATGATTGAAGCTATTTAAAAATATTATAAATATTTATAAGGAGTCAAAATTATTTTAATATAAGGGTAAGATATAATAAATTAATCTCGAAGCATTGGTTACATGCTTTGTCTTCTAGAATCACCTAAAAGAAATCCATTATCACCTACACTCTAGGAAACCTCCTTCTCATACACCTAGCACACTTGTCCTAAAATTTGGCATCTATTTCCCATGAAAATACATGTAAGGGGTTGAATTATAATTTTAAATACCCATCATGGATTTATAATCATTAGGAAAGCTTTAAAATTAGTCCAAGTGAAGCTTTTCATCTCTCTCGTTAGCTTGTATAATACACCAAATTTGACTAGCTGAGATGAAACACCTAGTTAGGGCACTTAGAAAATTTTTAATGGCATGAAATTAATATTAGGATTTATTATAAGTTTCAAGGTTTATCCCAAAGTTTTTTTCATCCCTAACTCCTTTTATGGCTTGTACAACACATAAAATAATGAGAAAAAGCTTGTTTCTACCTACACCCATACAATTTCATACAACTCATCATGGTGATCAATAGACTGAGGGACTCTTATCCAAGTTAAAATAGTTTTATTCTAGTCAAAATATTTCATTAGATGGTATATCCAACTCTATTTTCCAAGATTGGTCTTTAGTAAGGGTTTAGTAGGGTTTTAGGCCTATTTTTGGTCTTAAGGTTGGTTCATAAATATCCAACATCAAATTTTCCAAATAATTCCAAAAATATGGCCTTATGGAACCTTTATAACACCCATAAACTTATTTTTAATCCATACAAATCCTCAAGAAAGATATGAGTACTTAAAACTAGCTTATCATGCTTATTTTCCTTCATTATTACATGATGAGTTAGTTTTGAAGTCAAAAGGGTCTCTCCTTATTTTAATTTACACACAAATAGATTTTAACACACATATGTTTATCCTATAAATATGTTCCAATATCATATAAATCTCACTTCAAAGTGAAATGATGAAGCTCCTCATTTGGACCTTTAGGCCTATTCCTTGCCTAGTCTAGATGATTGTAGACATTATAGCTTTGGGTAATCCCTTGAGTTTCACTCCCTATTTATTTGTTTCCAATTCTTCCTTATATTTAATACAACATTATAAATCTCTATTTCAAGTTTCCTTTTCCTCTTGTTCATCCTTTCATCACTCTACTCCTAACCCTGCTAGTTTTGTGTGAGGGGAAGTACCCCTAATTTGAGATAAAATAGGGTTACCCTATTTTATCAGATAATTTTAATATATGAGTGTATTTTATAAGATATGAGGGTGTTTTAAATAATTTTTTATCTCTTTATTAAGTCTTTTGACCTTCCAATATTATTAAAACCCAAAATAGACCCTACTAATGAGAACTGTGTATGCAGGGTTTCATAAAGAGAGTACGTATGCTTGCTTGAACCTTATATTATGCCTAATGTATCATCATTTGAGGTCCATTTAATTTTTAAATATCATTATATAGTGTCTCAAATAACCATTCTATCCTTTTATCTCCGCAAGAATCCCTAATGCTCTTGAAACCAAAAAATTGGGTTAGCTTACCTGATCATGTTTTGTACAATAGCGGCACCTATAGGTTGTTTTATGCCCAAATAATCTTTTAAAAACTTTGGTTATTCACCAATAAGTATATATTGTCATTTATTATAAGTTTAAACTTTATATCTCACATTATTTAACCTATATCATCATTTAGAACTCACACTGTTCACTATTTTCATGCCTTTCTGACTGTGATAACTTGTTACAGGTGTGTATTGGGTTTATGGAGTTCAAATAATAGTGTTAAAAGGTATTTAATGAATAAATTTAAATCATAATGTATTAATTTTGGGTTATCATCCTCTTTTTCAACCTTAAAGTACCAACCTAGTATCAATATTAGATCACTATTTGTAGGTGGACTGGTACATCTTTTTGTACACTACCTGTAGGTTAGTTTGTCTAGTATATAGCCTATGAGTAGTGGAAAAGGATCTATTTAAATCACCTTGGTATTATAACATGTATATTAAAATAATATTCATATTTATTATCTTTCAAAATACTATCTTTCATAACTTTGTGATCATTATTTGGATTGAAGTGCTTTGCCTAGAACCTTATCTATCAGCATATACAAAGGTCTCTTTCATTGTCATGGTGTCCATTAGATTATAAAATTGGTTCCATAACTATTTTAAAGCTATAAATAATTAATTTAATCTATTCTTACCAATATGTTTCATTTTAAAATAATGCAGTCCCTTTTTCCCTTGACTAAGACACTAACACTTTTCATAGCTATAGGTGTTTCCTAGGTCATATGTATGGATAGGGAATGTGTGTAGGAGAATAACATGGTGAGTTTCTCTCATTATGGTGGCCTATTAAATCCTTTATGTTATTTTAAACAAATTAAATATCCCCTTATGCTATCATATTATATCTTTGCATCCGAATGTGTGAGGGATTTTATGACTCAAGCCTATAGACTTCACTGTGGGAATTCAGTGCTTTGAAAGACAACGTTGAGGTATTCAACCTCTACCTTGTATTGACCCTTTAACCCTAAAATTTGGAATATTTCCTATAAATATTATGGATTACCAAGTTTTCCAAGTTATACTTTTTGATAACCTTGAAGGCAGTATTGTATGAGGTCCTAAAAAACCCCATATGCTTTTATTTGGCTCTTTTTGGGACAAAAATCTTGAATACATAGTCTTCCTCTCCTTAACTAGTTTTAAGCCTTCTCTTGTCACATTAAAACATTTTATGATATTATTACTACCTAAATCCATATCAAAACCTAAATTAGGTATTACATTTATTCCATCCTTCCATGAGAGCATTTTGATGACCTACTCAACCACCTATAGGTGGATAGTTTTGCATATCAACAGTGAGTAAGGTATGAACCATATGAATATTCCAAGAAAGTGATATTTAAATGTTTAAATACATTATTAAAATGAACCTATATCAATTTTAATAATTTTTTAAACCTATTTTATACTTTCACAACTCATGATGATGTCATTAGAGGGTCTTGTGGGTGAAAATGAGCTACATACAGGCAAATTGTGAGCATGATTGAGGAAAAAGACATAGAAATTAGCCTTCAAATAGGTCATAAACAAATTTTAATATTTAAAAAATAATATATAAACTATCATATATTTAAAATAATAATTAACACATTCCATTCCATCTGAAATTTTCTTCCAAGCAATCTATATGCAAGCACATTCATGACAGATTAAAAGGTAGGTTACACATGACTACAACTCCTAGAGAATTTGATTTCAAAGTAAGATTTTAAAGTAAGAGGAGGTTATGATAACTTTTAAAATAGTATATTTAACATATAATAATCATATTAAACCATTAAAAAACTTGTAATTCTTTAAAATGGAGAAAACCTATCAATCAACCCATAATGGACTAGTCTTCAAAATTAAGGGTATTATCTTGTCAAAACAACTTAAAAATTTAAAAAAATAATGGAAAGTGTTATATAAGGAGAATTAAATACTCTATAATAAATATCAACATCTAAATCATATAGAATTGATCAAACCAAGGCAAAACCTGAAGGGTGTACAAAATGACAAGCAAATTTGCATAGTTCACTTGAAATGGATGGTTCATGAAGCATATATAAAATTTTATAAACATTATTATTTTTATTTTAATATATATATTTTTATAATAATATCCCAAAACAATTTTTTTTGAAACCCTTTTTTTTGGTCGAACCAAGTGGAAACTTGCAAGTCACTTCTTTATGCCAAGAAGGATGAAAAAGAGATAGAATAGTTTTGAGAAATTAATGTTAGTTTCAGATCAAAACAAACATTTATTTGAGCATGAGTGAAGTGTAGAGTCACATTTACACATTGTCTTAGTGGGATACTTCTCAAGGAGGTCGTACAAGTGCCAAACTCACTCTTTTCTTTAAGAAATCTACCTATTTTTGAGTAACCTAAAAATTTTCAGTTAGTGATAGTTATTATATACTTCTTAGAACACATTTCATGTGACAAAAATCTTTTATAATTTCAAATTTTCCAATGAACCTATAAAAAGCATTAAATACACCTATTTGACCCCTCAAAGTGACTCAAAATGATAAATAGACCTAGAGAACTAATGACCAAAGTTATTATAACATAAATTTAAATTAATTGACCTATGAAACACCTTATAAAATTTAAATTAATATAACCCATTATATGCCTAAAACATATTTTTTAACCTAAGCAACCTAAAAGTCAAATTTGGTCAACAAATTGGTGACTCATAGAGGCAATATGCCTACTATACTAACTAGAACAGTAGCCTTATCAGTCCATTGGGATTATGGAGTAATATAAGGACTCAAAAAAAAAAGATACTTTGACTATTGACTCAAATTTCATCAACACAAGACAATTAGTGACTACCTCAACCACACAAAGTAAAAGGACACACACAACAAAGAAATCAAACACATAAGACACACACATATGCATAAGCACTTAGGAGAATTAGGAAACAACCTATTATGAAACCTATAAAATAAACATACCTCCTTTCCTAGATCAAAATGAAAACTTCTTTAATCATTTTTATGGTGAGATGAAACAAAGTGCTAAGCATGCTTCTCTTTGGATTCAGTGCTTTGTGGACTAAACCTCTTCCTTGGCACTTCACTTGATTTGATCTCAAATATATCATCCTAAAATATGTATTTAATGAATACATATTCCTCTTTAACATGTTCACACACTTCATACTTTTTCTCACTCTTCATCTCATGCTCAACTTGCAACTCTTTAGTAAGCATGTCTCCAAAAAGGATTGGTTTCATGTTCTTTAGGAGATTTAGGACAATAAGTGATTGATCCATCTCTCAATATCTGATGTGTTTCTCCAAAATAATTTATAGGATGATATACCATATTTATGGCTTCTAACATGTCATCATCAAATGCATATGCCTATTGAAAAGATAGATTTGAAAAGATACTTTTTCTTTGCATACGTACTTGTGTACCAATGCTAGCTTCTCCATATTTGACAAACTCATAGCATCCTTGAAGGGGATTATATCATGCTCCAATGAGTTCAAACAAGTCATGCAAAGTTTGAGTAAGAACCTCCCTTAGTCCATCCATGGTATCTTACAATGTGATAAAATAATCAATGATCATTTCTTCCTCATCAAATATGGAGGTAAAATATTGTGAATTGTATCTTTATTCACTAAAGGGAGTCTCTATGGTGATTTATTCATCATAAAAACTCATGAGGTCTTCTTTATCATCCATGAATTGAGTATTTTCCTCTTCATTTACCTCACTCAAGATAAGTTCTTCAGCATAAAGAAAACATTCCTCATCATCAACCAAGCAAAGAGATTCATGATAAGGACTCAGCTCTTCATTAACAATTAGGACCTATTAAGAGATCTAATTTTGTGTCTTAGATACTACAATTTGATTTTTATTTTTAAAATCTTCAATATATTTAAACTCCTTCATGGTGATGCCAAGACAAGGCATCATGAAATCAAGTGATCTAGCCCAATTAGGCTGCTAAGGAGGTAGGATTTTATCAAGCATGAGTTCTATTTATTTATCAACCAACTAATCCTCCTTTGGTTCCCACACCATAGGTCTATTAAGGCAAAGGGTAATATGATGAGGGAAAGAGGAAATAGCTAGTGGAGGTGGAATATAGAGCTCAAGGTTATATTGAGAATGCAAGGTAAGAGAATATTTTGGAAACTCTTGAGGAAGGGGAGATGGGCTGTGTTTAGGCATAGGATCTTCTTTTGGGTTTAAAACTTTCATCTTACCTTGACTTATAAATCTCATTTTTGCTTCTAATTCCTCTATTTGTTTGGCTAGGTTCTCTTGGAAAAGATTCTTTTGAAGTTGATATAAATCATCATGGGGATAAGGATTGCATGAAGGCTGCCATGGAATAGAAGAAGTTATTTGAGGAAGGAAGGGAGGGACTTGCAAAGGATCAACTCCATTTTTCACTTCACACTCTTGGACAATGATACCATCTTCTTTCTTACCCCATGACTCTACTATTTTTCTCCAACTTATGATGTTAGGATTAGATGTCTTCTCAATTTTACACTCTTTGTCAAAAACTTTATCCTCCTTCTTTCCCTATGATTCTAATATTTGGTTACAACTTAAGACGTTGGGATTATGAGTCTCTTTTTAATATGGTGGGCATGCTATGTGAGAGGGAAAAGTAGTCTTTAAATCCACTTCCTTTACTGCCAACATAGACTACTACATATGCATGCTAGCTAACTCAATTTTCGTATCAAGATTGGCTTTAAACATAAGAATTTTTATTTCAATACTATCCTCTAATTGAATAGGGAGAAGATGACCTTGATAGGCTAGGTTTGACTCATGAGGATGGGTTATATATGGTTGATATGGAACTTAGGGATTTGGGTACAAAGGCTGATAGGTATGGTGATATTACCTTTCATGAACTTCTAGCCTATCATCTATGGAAGAGACTACACCACTCACATCAAGCATCTCACTTGTGACCCTTTACTAATTGGATCTCTCAATAGCTTCCCACTCTTTCTTGACTAACTCTAATACATTTCTCACTTGATGGATGGAATTATTAGGAATCCTTTGACCACATCCCCTTCAAGTTTCAAGCTCCAACATATACCTTTCATAGCCCAAAAGTGATTCTTTGAAGGTGGAAATGGGTTGATTGGAGAAAGGATTGGGTTGAATAGGAACAAGAAATTGAGAAGGATGGTTATAGGACTGATAAAACTCATGATAGGGTTGAATATGATCATATTTGGATTGATAAGTCTCATAACAAGCTTAACCAAGAACTTATTCATATTGATAGGGAATGGGATAAGATGGATATGTTTCACCAAATTGAAGAGGATAAAACTCAAATCTAAGGTCAACCATGGATCTTCATTGAAATCAAGAACACAAATAAATATGTTACCATCAATCTTCAAAGGATAACTTGGGTTACTTGACTAGATGATATGTCTTCAAAGTTGCTGATGTGTTGAAAGATAATAACAAAAATCCTCCAACTCCTAAAATAAGAATCCCATTGGGCATGCCAAAAACTATTATCACTTGTATTTTCACCCTTTGAGGAGATGAAAAACTCTCCTCATTAATGTGGCACAATGGAATCACCTCTATGATTGTGGGTAGCCTAAGGAATGAGGCGAGTCTCTAGATAAGGCTAGCTCCCTTGATGTACCACTTGACTACTACTACTACTAAATTTAGGAAGTTGAAAATAATGAGAGTTAATTGAAAGAAAATATAAATTAAGGAGGTGATATACCAAATCAATTTGATAAATTCCAACGAATTGCATCATCCACTTAAGATCAAAAGAAAAACCACACTTATGCTCCTTGAATATTCATCTTCTCACATCAATTTTATGTTATGAGGTCATAGATCAATGTGCAAAGCTAGGAGGACTAGATCAGAGGACTTGAATGGAACTAATGAAAATAGTAACTCACTAAAAATTTGACATCTCCTAAAACACTTCACATGCCCTGTAAAAAGATGTTTTCTAGCTACAAACAAGGTGAAAGAATGAGACTACATGCTAGGAATCCATAGTCTTCACTAAGAAAGATTCATCATAAATGTATATCACACTTGTAAATAGTCATGAAGAGGTAACACTTAGTAATTTTATTGATCAAAAGGTATATAAGTGAGCAGGGCTTTACAATATTTAGGTTGAGCATCCAATACAATGTCAAAATGGCAAACTCTTGTAGAGCTTGTGAGAGAGAGAGAAGAAGGGAAATTCAAGGGTCACAAGGACACTTTTCAAGCTGATAAAATTATTATCCATGAATGAGAAGAGGGAATGGTTAAAAAAATTAAGTATATGAGAAAAAAGTGTCAATATAAGTTATAAAGTTGAAGAAAAGTTGTAAGAAACTCCTCCCTTTTCATAGAAAAAATTCCCTCATGATTAGAGCTATTTTAACATCCTATAAATAATGAGTAGTAAAAAATATTGGAATGGAAGGGGAGGCTATCATAAATTCATCTACATGAATTGGTTTCATTCTTAGTATTATAGAATTACTTGGAAGAAATCCATAATCACCTACACTCTAGAAAGCCTCCTTCGCATGCACCTAGCACAATTATTCTCAAATCTGGCACCAATTTCCCATGAAAATACATGGGATAGATTTAATGACAAGTTTTAAGACCCTTCATGGCATTATTAGAATCAATAAATATTTAAAATAAGTCCAAGTGAATCTTTTCATATCTTACTATCTTGTGTAATATGCCAAATTTGACTGGCTTAGTTCAAACACTTGCTTAGGGCCCTTTTAATTTATTTCATTGAATGAAATTAATATGAGGAGTTAGTATAAGTGTCATAATTTCTCCCAAATTTGGTTTCATCTCTTAAATCCTCATTTAACCTAAACAACACATAAAATAGTGAGAAAAAAATTATTTCCACCCCCATCCATACAATTTTGTACAACTCATCATGTTGTGAAGTATCATGGTCAAACTATGTCCTTATATGGCATCTCCAACTCTTTTTTCCAACACTAGTCCTTAACAAGGGTTTAACAGGGTTTTAGGCCTATTTTTTGTCTTAAGGTTAGTTCATAAAGATCCAACATCCAATTTTCCAACTAATTCCAAAAATATGGCCTTATGTAACACTAATAACATCTCTAAACTTCTCTGACATCCATGCAAATCATCAAGAAAGATATGTGTACTTGAAATTGGCTTATCACACTTTTTTCCTTCATTCTTGCATGATGAGTTAGTTTTGAGATAAAAAAGGGTCTCTCCGTAGTTTTATTTGCACACCAATATCTTGGAAAATCTATGATTACCCCATACATATTTTCTAATATCCTAAAAATCTCACTTCAAAGTGGAAATGATGAAGCTCCTCATTTGGACCTTTCGGCCTATTCTTTGCCTAGTCTGCATGATTGTAGACCTTGTATTTTATGGTATTCCCTTGAGTTTCACTCCATCTTGATTGGTTTCACATGATTTTTTAGATGTATTAAAACATTAAAACTTTATTTCAAGGCTTCCTTTGCCTCTGGTTCATCCTTTCATCACTCTACTCCTAACCCTACTAGTTTTGTGTGAGGGGATGTACCCCTTGTTTGAGATAAAAAAAGGGGAAATTCCCATATTTAATCAAGTAATTTGAATATATGGCTATATTTTATAATCTATGAGGGTGTTATAAACAAATTTTTATCTATTTATTAGGTCATTTAACCTTCCAATCTTCTTAAAATTCAAAATAGACCTTGTTAATGAGAATTATGTATGAAAGGTTTCATAAAGAGACTATGTATACTTGTTTGAACTTTCTCTTATACCTGATGTATCACTGTGGGAGGTCCATTTAATTTTTCAATATCATGATATAGTGGCTTCAATCACTATTATAGAATTTGATCTCCCCAAGAATCCCTAATGCTCTTGAAACCACAAAACTAGTTTAGCTTGCTTGACTGTGTTTTATACAACAAGGGCACCTATAGGTTGTTTTATGCCAGCCTAAGATTTTAATAACTTTGGATAAACTACCCTAAGGATATAGGGTAATTTTATAATAGTTTAAACTTTCTCTTTCAAATTTTTTAACCTATATCATCATTTGTGACTCACACTATTCACTATTTGCATGCCTTTCTGACTGATATAGCTTGTTATAGGTGTGTATTAGGTTTATGGAGTTCAAATAATGATGTGAAAAGGTCTTGAATGAATCCATTTAAATCATAATGTATTAATTTTTGGTTATTATCATATTTTTCAACCTTAAAGTACCAACCTAGTATCAATATTAGGTCACTATCTATAGGTGGATTGGGACACCTTTTTTGTACACTACTTGTAGGTTAGTTTGTCCTATATAGAGCCTATTTGTATTTTAGGAAGATATATTAAACTCAAATTTAGATTATACCATGTATCTTAAAATAATATTCCTCTTTATGAGTTTTTAAAACACTATCTTTCATAACTTTGTGATCACTATTTGGATTGGAGTACTCTTCCCACAACCTTGTCTATAGGCATATACAGAGGTCTCTTTCATTATCATGTTGTCCATTAGATTATAATATTGGTTCCATACCATTTTTTTTTGTTTTACCTCATGCATTTCATTGGAAACCAAGGATTTCCATTTTTCCCTTGACTAAGACACTAACACTCTTCATTGCTATAGGTGTTTCCTAGGTCATATGTACAGACAAGGCATGTGTGTAGGAGACTAACATGGTGAGTTTCCCTCCTTGTGGTGGCATCTTGAGTCCTTGATGTTATTTGAAAAAAAATAAAAACATCCCCCTATTCTATCATGTTATATCTTTTCATCCAAAGGTGTGAGGGCTTTTATGACTCAAGCCTGTAGACTTCACTATGGGAATTCAGTGTTTTGAAAGACAACCATGAGGAATTCAACCTTTACCTTGCATTGACCCTTTGACCCTCAAATTTGGCATAGTTTATCTCTATACTAGGGAATATAAAGCTTTCAAAGCTATATTTTTACATCACCTTGAAGGCACATTTGTATGAGGTCCTTAAAAACCTCGTAGGCCTCTATTTGGCTCTTTTTGGGACAAAAAACTTGAATACATAGTCCTCCTCTCCTTAACTAGTTTCAATCCTTCTCTTTCCACCTTAACACCTTACATGATATTGTTATGACATAAATCCATATCACAACCTCAAGTAGGTATTCAATTTATTCCATGTGAGCATTTTTATGACCTACTTAGCCGCCTGTAGGTGGATACTTTGACATATCAATAGTGAATAAGGCATGAACCATATGAATCTTCCATGAAAGTAAAATTTATATATTTCAATAAAGAATTAAAATTGAGCTCTAGAAATGTTAATAAGTTTTAAAACCTCTTTTATCCTTTCACACCTTAGGATGGCATCATTAAAGGGTCTTGTAGTTGAAAATGAGCTGCATATAGGCAGATTGTGAGCAGGATCAAGGAAAAAGACATAGTATTTGGCCTTAAAATAGGTCCTAAACTAATTTTCATGAACCAAAATTTATATTTAAACTATCATGGATTTAAAACAAGGTCTAACACATTCTATTCCATGTGAAATTTTCTTCCAAGCAATCTATATGCAAGCACATTCATGATAGATTGAAAGGCAGGTTAATCATGACTACAATTCCTAGAGAATTTTATTTTAAATTAAAATTTGAAAGTGAAATGAGTTTAATATCACTTTTAAAATAGGATATTTAACCTATTATAGCCATATGAAACCATAAAAAATGTGTAATTTCTTATAATGGAGAAAAATTATTGATCAACCTAGAATGGACCAATCTACAAAATTAAGGGTATTATCTTGTCAAAAAAACTTAAAACATGAAAAAAATAATGGTAAGTGTTAGATAAGGATTAAAACATCCTATGGAATCAATTTGAGCATTTGACTCATATGAAATTTCTAAAACCAAGGCAAAACCTGAAAGGTGTACATAAGGAACAACAAATTTGCACATTCCACTCCAAATGGATGGTTCATGAAGAAAAGTTAATAATTTATTAAAATTATTATATTTATTTGAAACTATATGAGTTTAGAATAATATTCAAAAATTATTTTGTCTGAAACACTTTCTTATGGTCATACCAAGTGGAAACTTGAAAGTCGCTTCTTTATGCCAAAAGGATGAAAAAGAGATAGAATGGTTTTGAGAAAGAAATTTTAGTTTTAGATTTAAAAACATTTATTTTAAAATTTAGGGGTGAAGATTCACATTTACATATTTTCCAAGTGGCACACTTCTCAAGGAGGTTGTACAAGTGCCAAACTCACTCTTTTTTTCAAGAAATCTACCTTTTTCTAAGTAACATAATAAATTACAATTAGTGATAGTTACTATATACTTGATAGGACACATGTCACATAATTAAACTCTTTGAAACTTGCACATTTTCCAATAAACCCATACAAATCATTAATTACATCTATTTGATCCCTCAAAATGACTCAAAATGATAAATGGATCTAGAGATCTAATGACCAAAGTTATTATAGCATTAATTGACATATGAAACACCTTATAAGAAGATAATATACCCCCTTATATTCCTAAAAATGAATTTTTTACCTAGGGGTGCTCCAATATGACTTAAAAGTCAAATTTGATCAATAGTAACATTGAGCTTAGTGGAATATGGCTGATTCAAACCCATTGGCTATTTAGAAGACATGGAAATTAAAGTGGATGATATTATTTTATGAAAAGGAGTTTGAGGTCATCGACACAAAGATAGCATATAACCATTACCCTACCTTAGTTGATAATAAATGGGCCTATGATGGTGAAATGACTATTAACACTATGTGCAATCAGTTATAAGTGCATTAGAAAGATATAATATTGTTAATAACTTTAAATAAGTCAAATAATTCCATATATCATCCCCAAAGTGTTATAGTCTCCTTATACTTATGGGGATAATAGTTGGTTTAAAGTTGGTATAAATGAAAGGTAAAATTGGGTGCAATATATAGATTGTCAAAAGTGGAAATGAGGTATTGTGTAATAAGAACAACAACTGGTATTAAAACATATTATAATAAAGTCTTTGGTTAGATAGGTTGACATCAAATATTTTTTTTATCTTTCAATGTGTTTGCTGACAATATTTGAAGTAGACTTCCTATATAATAATAGTAAAACTATCATGGATTATATTGAACCAAACCTAGAAGGTATTCTACCCTAGGATTCTACATTATCCATAAGTGGTGACTTAGATGTGTACATATTGAATTGGTCTCAGATAGATAATGAGTTATGACCTCTATGCATGGTGTTCACCGTAGAATTCTAGATACCTAAATATTTTTTGACATAGGATCTCAATCCATTCATATTGAGGCTTGAACACCATATACTAGATGTGAAATAGTGAGTTATCACACTTATATATGCACTAAAAGGAATTATAATGACATGGTGGGCCATATATAGAAACTAAAAAATGTAGTGAGAGGAAGCATGTGAAATCTTGCATTCAAGGTTTCAACTCCCATCTAGTGTTTAATTATAATGGCCTATCTTTAAAGAGGATGAATGTCCATAATTTCACATCCATTATTGTGTGGAAATAAAGAACACACAAGGAGTATAAATATTATATTAGATGCACATATTTAACCACACCCTTTCACCTCTTGCAATACCTTGGTATATGCATCAAGAGTGTAGAATGGAAACTAAACATTGGGTATAACTTAAGTAGAATTTCATTCAAAATTAGTGTTTGAAAATTATAAACCACTAGTACATAATGCCTTGTATATAATTAAAAAAATTCTATGTCATGGATCCATAGAATATTTAATAACTGTAGCTGAATAATCATCTCATGAGGAGGATGTACATGACTTGGATATCACACTACATATTTACAAAGCTGACCAAAAATAACAACTCTTAATTTAGCTAAGTAATAGAATAATAATGATTTTATATAATCAAGTGATAATTATAGTGATGAAAATCTATATTTATATGGGTTCTTTGAGCCATAGCATGAAGATGAGCCCAAACTAGTGCAAAACATAGAACAAATAGAAGAGGAAAAATTATGCAATTGATTTAACTTTTTTTTGGGAATATTAGTGTATTATTACTAATTTATTTAAACCATTTATACTAATAAATTATTAAATAATATGCATTAATAATCTACTAATTTTTTAAATTTATTTATAATTAGAGATTTTCTAAAAATAGTAATAAGAGGGATAAAATAAGACTTAGCTCAAACTATGCTGATCTGATTGAGACAAAGTCTGATATTCACTATGTAGGCTTGGGATACTATCAAAAACAAGATACTAACTTTCCTTTTTTTATGATCATAAATTTTTTATAGGAGTGGCATCAGTGTTATAGTCCTTGTTTGACACTATTGTCCTCAGGATCTAAGCTTTTTAGGTTTTGTTTAGCAGGTCTGTGTGACACTATCTCTAAATTTATAAACACTTGATATCAGTAGTGCTCCCTATAAATATGATTTTATTAATTTATATGAATTTAAGGTATTAAAATAAATCTTTGGTAAATATGAAAAAATGGGTTATTGTGTGTAAGATTCACTGGACATGCTTCATACCCCATGTGTGGGCATGCTGCCTACATACCAAAACTCTAAAGAGGGATCAAGCTATATTTAGTTCTCCCTTTGAAAGTGCTTGGTTAAATTGTGATATGAGAATGAAATAAATTATAAATGGGATGTTATCAAGATATATATAGACTGGTGCAAAGATTTATATATGATTAGAACTACACTAGATGGTTATATGTAGAGAATAGGGAAGATTGCCTACGTGGTTTCACTTGTATTCTTAGTTGGTTGATAATATTTGCCAACCCTTTCCAAATTATATTTGAATGGGATTTTATATGGATCTATTGGTCATGAATTTAATTTTCTCACATTAGGTTGACTAGGATAATTAAGGGAAACAAAGATTAATTGACCGTTGGGGCCAAAAATAAGCTTAGATAATAGCCCTGAAAGCATACAAGACTAGCATTGGTGTTATTATCCTAGTGTGGTGATATTGTCCTAATTATATGGGACCTAAAGGGATGGATTGGTCATGAAAATAGGATCCTATATTAGGTAGGGTCAACTCTCAAAGGCTACAAATACTAGGAATTAGTAAAAATAAGCCTATGAGGGTCACGAGAGCAAGAAAGAGGGACCTATGGGTTGGGTATCATTAGCCATGCTCAAGTTACCATTTTTTGCATTTTATATTACTAAATTTACCCCCCCCCCTTTATTCTAGTGATGAAAAAAATTGAAATATAAGGAAAAAGGAAAAATAAAAGGTGTAACTATACTTACCTGCAAGGGTGAAGCTCATGAATCTATGTAATGCTGAGTGTGCATAAAGCGAACACATTATGAAGTGTAAAATTTGCAAGTGAAAACAAAAGTAGATTAGTTCTTAATATATATTATATATCTAAAATAAGAATGTATAAAGTTGGGTAAGAGAGAGAGGAAAAGAAAGGAATGAATACACCTCATTGGCACATGAACCAATATAAAACCTATTATGATGCTGAGTAATGTTAGAAGATCCTATACCAAAAGTACTATAATGAATGGAGATGAGTGCTCAATTACTTAGAAGTGGCTCATGATTGCAAAGTTTGTCCCTTTATCTCCATTTTTTCCCACTAATTGAAGCTAAGTGGTCATGTATGTGTTGATAAATGTTTAGATTGTGTGTCCAATCCCTTTTGATAGGTGGATAAATAATACAAAAGCTAGCTAGTCCTTTGGCTCAATCATTACCCCATGAAGTAAACCTATAAAATAATATAGGTATGAAATATATGCCATATGAGATGGCTCTTGAATCCTATAAATGACTATGATCGAATAATGTTTGGCATGGATAGTTGAATGTATGTTGGAAACTAGGCCACTCTTGGCCATTCCAAAAGATGGAGATGTAATATCCCCTCCAAACTGGGAATATAGCAACACAAAAACTCTAAACAAAGATACAATCCCTATTGAATAAATTTAGAAGATAACAATGATATAGTCTCTCAATAGCAAATCACAAATCTTTTCACTTGTCCTTCTAGACTATTACAAATACAATCCTCTCTTATGCATATAAAAATATGAAATACAGTCTTGAAAACCATGGCTTTGCAAATCTAGAAATTAAGTTTGAATCTAGAAATTATATCTCGGCCTGCTATGTCGAACACACAGTCACCGGCGTTGGTCAATATAATGCTGATGTCGGTCATTGGCGGTCCTTCCCTGTCGACGTCGGTCTTCAGTCGACCGATGTCAGTCACTGGGAATCTCTGTCTGCCGAGGTTGATGTCTGTGTGGATCAGTACAAACCTGTACGATCTTTGTATGGCTGCCAATTAAGCACAACCTGTCTATTTTCAACCCTGGATCTGAAGATATGTAGCTCTAATATAGAAGATATCT
Source organism: Torreya grandis (assembly GCA_037957365.1). Lineage (NCBI taxonomy): Eukaryota > Viridiplantae > Streptophyta > Pinopsida > Cupressales > Taxaceae > Torreya > Torreya grandis. Next base: position 23,230 of record JARHVA010005899.1, read on the forward strand.
ATCTGTATAATTTATTAAACCAAAAAATAAAGAAATAAATACCTGGAATATCTGTAATAACTTCTGTGTGAAGTTATCTCTCAACCTTGTAAATTCTGTGATAACTTATGGATGAAGCTATCTCTCAATTTGGCAATAGATCAGCTGATATTTCACAGCCTCTGAATTGCACACATTGAAGAGGGAATGTTCTCCAATGCAAATGGAATCTTGGAACCCTAGGCTCAGTCTTCATAGAAGAAATTCTTCAAAATCAATAATCAATGGCTAATCAAGAATGGCCTCCATGAGAAACCCTTATACCCTCAAAAGATATGCTTGCCCTAATTAAGGTTTTCTTAAATTAGAATTAGGGTTTCTAATTTAAAATTAGACCAAATAATTAATATTTGATTAAATCAATCAAATATTAATATCTCCCTCAATACATGTCCAATCGAGCCCAAACGAAAGCCAACTAGAAAAATTCTGCTAAACAAAGCCACACCAATCTCCATCAAAACCCTCTAACCATCCTATCAACCTACGAGGGTCACATAATAGGCTAACCATGAACTCAAAACATGTCAATTGAAAAGGGGACATGACAATCCATCCCTCTTGAAATTGCTTGCCCTCAAGCAATTGCTGCATGATACACCCATCAATCCACTTGGATCCCAAATGTAGTCATGATCTGCCCTGCTATTAATCAATGCAAAATCCATGCCATGTCCATCCCTAGTACTAAGATAAGCACCCCAACATCCAATCCATAAATAAAAATCAGCAAGAAACTCAAGCAAACTCCGTACCTAAATAATATCTAAATCTGGATTGTGAAGGCTAGAAAGAGTCATATCAACCTGTGACCCGACTGTAATAGCAAGCTGAGTCCCTACCACATGTGATAACTCCTAAACTACACTCACCTCAAGACCAAGCTCGTCCACCTATCTCTCCTGCGTTGGTGCCAATGTGCACTCGTCATCGCACTCTATCATGTCATGTCGTATGAGCCTCTCCATCTGATGAAAAAACATATATCTGAAGCTGCTGCCCCGTATTGCCTTAAGAATGTGTGTCTTCCCATCAACATCAAAAAGAACCTCAATGTCCTTGAGATGAAGAGTAACTTCCTCAAATGAATGAAGCCACTTCATACCCAAGACTAAGTCTATATCCCCCATGTCTACCACATAATAATCAGCCTTGAACTCATAGTTGTTCAAGCGCAATGGGAGGTCTCTAATCATACGCTCACACCTAAGAGTGTGACCATCAGCTACCTTAACTCTGATGCCCTCAAAATCTTCGGTAGTGAGTTCACGCTTCTCCACAAATCTAGCATCTATGAAATTATGTGTGGCTCCTGTATCAAGAAGGGTGATAACCTTCTACCCTGCCAAAACTCCATGGAGTCTGATTGACTCATCCGACTGAATGCTAGATAGGCGTGCCTCTTGTATGTGAAGCTCTAACTCTGCCTCTACCTTAGGCCCTGAAGCTTCTACCTCTGCCCCCTCATAACTATTATGCTATTCAAAATCCTCTGAATCAGAATCCTCATAATATGCCCACATCACACGATTTGCCTTGCCCTTAGGCCTCAAAGGGCAATCATGATGGATATCATATGGACCTTTGTAGTAGAAGCAAAGCTTCTTCCTACGTAGATCATTAAGTGCCTCATGATCCAAAGGTGGTGCTACTGGATTGGCCTTTGAGTCATTCTTTACACCTGATTTATCTATGTTAAAATCTAGTCTCTCTATATCTGTGTTGGAGCACTTATGGTCTCTAGATGAAGAAGTACCTTTAAAGTTAAATTTATGGGATGGGGCTACCATCTCCATACTACACGCATTCTTCATAGCTACCTGTAATGAAGGAGGATCAAAGGCTTTGATCTAACCTCTTAATGGCTCTATCAATCCCTCCATGAAGAGAACTACCAATCTACGCTCAGAAATATTGGGCACCATGACTGCCAATCTCTGAAACTCCCCAATGAAGGACTCTAAGTTACCTGTTTGTCTAAACTGTGCCAGATCTTGAAAGTAAACCTCGAGATCCTTCCTGTCAAACCACTCAACCAATCTATCCATAAAGTCCTGGTACTCTGTCACCTGGTTATGCTGAAGTGTTACCATACCATGGTACCACCAATCATGTGCTACTCCATCCAAGTGCAAAGTGGCATATTTGATGGCCTCTATCTCTGACATTGGTCTCAATGCCAAAAAGGTGTCAAGCTTATGAACCCAAGCTTGAGCTGTCATCTTGCCACTGCCGTCAAAAGTAGTCAAAGAAAGCTTACCAGTAGCCTTCTTCAGCTCACTGAATTGAACTCTAGGCCTCCTGTCCTGTCTAACTAATCTGTAGTGCTCTCTCCTCAGAGTAACAAAACAATCAAAGGACATCTTCTCCTGAACATGAGGATCTAATAAGTTACACTCATCATTTGTAGCCATGAGGATATCTGTGAATAGGAAATCCCCTGCCGTCTCTTCTGTTGGAGCCTCTGGTTTGTCCTGTATAAACGTATGCTGTGTAGGTCTATCGACGGTCCTATAATGGGTCTACTGGGGTATCTGATTAATAATAGCACTCCTATTATCTCATTTTTCACCATTCTATCTATCAGGTGCATTCATCCCCCTTATCATAGTCATAAGTGCCTGTAGTGTCTGATTCATCTGCTGCTGGTTTGTCATCATAGCATGATGAAATTCTCTGGTGTCCTGATCAGCATCATACCTATGGCCCCTGGGTGGGCTACCCTCACATCTGTCACTCATGATAATCCACTATTGTTCTAACAATTGGGTACCTTCAAGCAAGGCTCTACTATGTGTGTTATACCTGTGCGGTCCCAACTCTTGTGGCTGCATAAGATTGTCACACCCTCAGGATGGCAGGATTTACCTCTGATGTGCCCAATAGGATGGCAAGAATTTGGCTCTAATACCACTCTAATGTCCCTTACTTAGGGGCTCTTTTTTATACACAAAATCTCTGATACCATTGTAATATCCCCTCCAAATTGGGAATATAACAACACAAAAACTCTAAACAAAGATACAATCCCTGTTGAATAAATTCAAAAGATAACAATGATATAGTCTCTCAATAGAAAATCACAAATCTTTTCACTTGTCCTTCTAGACTATTAAAAATATAGTCCTCTCTTATGCATATAAAAATATGAAATACAGTCTTGAAAACCCTGGCTTTGCAAATCTAGAAATTAAGTTTGAATCTAGAAATTCTGTTTCAGCCTGTTGTGTCGAACACACAGTCACCGGCGTCGATCGATATACTGCCGACATCGGTCTTCAGTCGACCGATGTCGGTCACTGGGAATCTCTGTCTGCCGAGGTCGGTGTCTGTGTGGATCTGTACGAACCTGTATGATCTTCGTACGACTGTCAATTAAGCACAACCTGTCTATTTTCAACCCTGGATCTAAATATATGTAGCTCTAATATAGAGGATATCTATCTATATAATTTATTGAATCAAAACATAAAGAAATAAATACCTGGAATATCTGTAATAACTTCTGTGTGAAGTTATCTCTCAACCCTGTAAATTCTGTGATAACTTTTAGATGAAGCTATCTCTCAATTTGGCAATAGATCAACTAATATTTCATAGCCTCTAAATTACACACATTGAAGAGGGAACGTTCTCCAATGCAAATGGAATCCTGGAACCCTAGGCTCAGTATTCATAGAAGAAATTCTTCAAAATCAATAATCAATAATCAATGGCTAATCAAGAATGGCCTCCATGAGAAACCCTTATACCCTCAAAAGATATGCTTGCACTAATTAGGGTTTTCTTAAATTAGAATTAGGGTTTCTAATTTAAAATTAGACCAAATAATTAATATTTGATTAAATCAATCAAATATTAATATCTCCCTCAATACATGTCCAATCGAGCCCAAACGAAAGCCAACTAGAAAAATTCTGCTAAACGAAGCCATGCCAATCTCCATCAAGACCCTCTAACCATCCTATCAGCCTACAAGGGTCGCATAATAGGCTAACCATGAACTCAGAACATGTCAACTGAAAAGGGGACATGACAGGAGATTAGGCTTATATGAAAGCAACTCTAAAACTAAGAATCTAGCATATGTGGAAGCCACTGAAGAACTCAAAAGTTAGGCTTATATGAAAGCTAAACTAAAATGATGCAAACTACCTATATATAGAGTAACGCATACAAATATTGAGAATGCCTGGGTAATGCCAAACTCAAAAAGAAAGGAAAACAAATGTGTCATGCACATTTCCCCCAATCACTAGTTTTTGAAACATGGATTCTAATATGGAAGTTATACCAACTACCCTATCTAAAAATAGAAGTGAGAGCCATCATGTCATGCATGATTCCCCCTATATATCTAGATTCTCTAAGAAAAAGTATATTAAAACCATTGATTTATGTTTTGAATTCTAGTTGACAAAACTATAACCAAACATACCTTTCCATCCATTTTTAGAAAATCTAGTTTTGTCTATTGTTTGGACAAGAGCATTGGAAATAGATAGTAGTACCACCAGTGTTGTAGTCTAGCCTTGACACTATTGTCCTTGGCCAAATTTGATGACTATTATGGATTCTTGATTGTCTACCTAGTTTATTCTAACTGGTTTGATGTTTGGTTGTTATTTTGGGTATTCTAAATGCTATTATTTCAATTGTTAGGATATTTGATGTCTAAGATAAAACCCTTATTTGTTTCCCCCTCTTTTAAGGGTAGGAATGAAGACCTTGCAATGATTTCCCTCGTTATAAATATCCTTATAAGTGTGTTATGATACAAAGATGCATGATATAGTAATGATAATTGATAGGATATTTTAATATATAGCATGATTTGTATTTATCTATTGATATATCAACATGGGTATGCCTAGATAGATATAATGATGTAAGAACATGTGTAATGTACTGAACTGGAATGTAAAGTTTGGTTAGTTCTTAATTGTTTATTTGGAGGGATGGAGCATGATGCCCATCATAACATCCAAGAAAGAAAGATAAATGCATGATATTGATCATGGCATTTCAAACAAAGAGAAGAAAACAAGCAATAATCACATAGGGCAAGAAGCATGAAGCATACAAGAGTGACCAAGTTACCAAGGAAATAAGGGACATGAGCACATGTCACTCAAACTAGAAAGCAAGCATACATAGCATGTTAAAATTCCTACATACACATACAATTGAAACAATAAAAATTGGCATAGAAGCCACAATCTCATAGAGGATTAAAAGAAAGGACATTGGTAAATGTCTGAAGGCACACACATGCAAAAAAGTAAAGGACATTGGAAAATTCCCTAAGGCACATACAAGAGACAAAAAAGAATCAAGAAAATGCAATCACATCAAGCTAATGCTAAGAAATAAAGGAAAGCACATAAGAAACTAGAACTACAAATGCATCTAACTAATCAAAGCAAGAAGTGAATGTATTCAAAATATGTTTAGTACAAGACTAGGTATATGCTAAGAAATACATAAGTGATATATACTAGTGAGTGTTTTAGAGTAATATGTATAAGCAAGTAAGTAATGTACATCAACATGATAACTAGAGTGTACGGCATATGAATGACATAACCTATATGGTGTAGTCATGTAGAAGATGCCCCCATTGGGTATGCATATTGATGTGTGTCTCATTGTAGAAGTAAGATGCCCCCTCAATGGGTAGAGTGAAGCAATCAAAGAGCTGGATGTCACTACACACACACTCAAAATAAGATCAAGTGAATCATGGTGATATAGATAAATCAAAAAATAATAATCATAGAACAGCAGATGTAATTCTAGAATGATAACAGAAATGTAAAACATAGATGATGCATACAATCAAAATATTTTTGGTGTTTTTGAATTAGTTGCATGTTTTTGATTTTTTGATATATTTGAATTTTTTTGAGTTTTTTAAAGGTTTTTTTTTTTTGAGTTAGATATAATCAATCATGAGAAGACTATGTACAAAAAATACTAAGAAACTATATGCAAGTAAGCAAAAATAAATTATGTACAAGTAAGGATGAGAAGAGACGATACTAACCAATGAGTCTCATGGGAGACTCCCTATCATGGTGTCACGTATCAAATAAATGAATCATGTGTGATTGTGAAGCATGAGAGGATTTATATGAATATGACTCTGGATATTCAAATTGATTTTCAATATCTTAGAAATCATAATAACCTATATTATTCCACTCATCATTATCATCTTGGTTTTGAACCAATGGAATTATATTGTTGATTTTTGTTGTATCTATATCTTTTCCTTTGATGAACTATGTCTATGAATGATTTACCTTATGATGTTTAGTAAATCCCAAACCTTTATGACAAACATTATCAATTGCTAGAATAGGAGTAGTGATGCCTTGAGCATGCTTGCCAAACCCTTGACCTTGAAAATCAAATTATTGTAGATATTTTTTGACCAAATCCATACTTCTTTGAAAGTTGAGCCTCATTTTGGAGAGATAGATTTGCATCCTGTATATGGTTTACCTATGCTTGTGGTACTATTTATTTTTCTAATTTAGTTTTTTTATATTGTTTGTTGTTCTGAGTAATGCTTTGGTAACTACTTTTGTATTGTTCCTAAATTTAACCTTTTGTGAATGTGTTCTTGTGTAACTATGGATTGTTTGACTAACTTTCCATGTATAGGGTCCTCATTATCAATTTTTTTTTGTATATGTTGTTTTAATTCCAAACATGAATATGTGTGATACCCTTACACTCTATGATATGGAAAATAATAATTGGATCTTCTTACTAGATGTAGAGGTAGTTTGGTCAACTTCAATTTAATCATTTCCCTTAGTAACTCACATGAACTTTTATTTGATATTTGAATGCTTTTTTAATCACTAGTTGTAGAGTTATTTTGTTTTGATTTCTTGTTTTGATATGTAACATTGTTTGTAGCCAATTGACTAGGTGAAGGTGTGTATACATTATGCATTTGTAAATATGAAATTAACTTGTTCATACTAGTGATTTGATCCCTTAGAGTCTCAAAGTGTAAACCCTAGTTACTTTTTATTAAACATGTAAGCACATATGTTGAAGATGGTTTGAAGAAGCTATAGGTTAAAGGTATTCATTATAAATAACAGTATAGTTTTCCTCACCTTTGGGAGGGGTGATAACATGGGCCTACTTAGAGGGAAGGTAGTTATCACCCTCTTGAGGAATAAGAGGAGAAGGGTGTTCTTTCCTCTACATGAATTATGACATTGAAATAAGAGTAGCCAAGGAGGCATATACATCTAGGTAGAAGCCATGAATATGGGCTAAAATGAATGTAAATAGAGGTATAAATTGAATAAAAATATGTTTAGAAAGAGAATTCCACATGAGAGATAGCAAGTTTGGGATAGAGAACATGTATTTGTGCACAAATGTATAGAAAATTGTGACATGAATCATAACCTTTATAACATGTTTAGCATAATAAACATGAAAATATCTCCATATGAGAGATATAAAGTAACAAATAGATAATATGAAATTTTGTATGAATGTATAGAAAATTGTGACATGAATCATAACCTTTCTAACATGTTTAGTATGATAAACTTTAAAATCTTTCCATATGAGAGATAGAGAGTATGCAAAAGTAATATTGAAATTTTGTGCATTTTTAGCCATGAATTTTGTAATATAATTATTTATTATAAAAATAACCATTAAATAAAAAGAATAAAGCATTATGTTAACATATGGTAAACTTCATCATTCATGTACATGATAGGACCAATGATGGTCTCTTTGTTATTTGTAAAAAATGTGAGAAAAATTTGTAAATAAGTGAGATCCATTATGTGAAATATAATTATAGATGTAAGGTAATATCTCACAAGAAATAGGACCTAGTATATGCAACTAGGGTTTGAAACATGACATTTGTAACAAATTATTATGAAAATTTGAAATTGAAAGTGGATTTTGGAGTTAGATATGCAAGTCAAAAATCATAAGTTTATTGGAAAATTTATGATTTCATAGGACCTAGGATGTGCCAATAGGGTTTTGAAAAAAAAATTATTTTTGTAAATTACTATTGAATTTTGAAATTTCAAGTGAATTTTTTATTTAAATATGGTAGTAAAAAATTAAGAAATTATTGGGAAAAATATCGAGAACTAGTATGGGGAACTAGGGTTTGAAAGAAATGTATTTTAAAATTTACTATGAAATTTTAAAATTTGATGAAAATTTATATTTTAAATATTTAGGTAAAAAATCATAAATTACTTGAAAAATCAGCTAGGAATTTACCCTAGGGTTTTTAGGGTTTTTGTGTGTAAACAAAGTAAGTCGGGTTCACTAAAAGATTTTTTTAATATAATATTGGTGTATTATTCTTAATTTATTTAAAGGGTCTAGACTAATAAATCAATAAATAATATACAATAAATAAGATACTACTTTTTTAAATTTATTTGTAATTAGAGCTCTTCTAAAAATAAGAATAAGAGGGAGAAAATAATACTTAGCTTAAACTATTCTAATCCAACTGAGATAGGGTCTGATGTTCTCTATGCAAACCTAGGACACTATCATAAATAGGATCTTGAATTTCATTTTTTGATTGGAAAAGATCATTGAAAGTGGATAGGAGTGGTACCAACACTGTAGTCCTTGTCTGACATTGTTATCTTAAGGATCTGAGCTTTTTTGGTTTTTTTTGGTAGTTATGTGTGACACTATCACTAAATTTGTAAAGCCTCACTATTAGCAATGATACAAATAGATTTTATTTTATTTGTTTCTATTCCTTCAAGGTATTTTAATAAAACTTTTTCAAATAGGTAAAAAAGGGCTAGTGTGTGTAAGATGTACTAGACATGCTTTACACCCCATGTGTGGGCATGTTGCCTACATACCAATACTCTGAAGAGAGATCAAGCTATATGTAGTTATCCCTTTGAAAGGGATTAGTGTAATTATGATATGAGAATGAAATAAATACTAAATAGATTTTCTCAAGATATTTAGGGCTTGGTATGGTGATTTATATATGCTTATGACTATACTGGATGGCTATATGCAAATAATAAGGAAGATTTCTCGAGTGGTTTTACTTGTACTCTTGCTTGCTTGAAAAATATTTTCCAACCTTTTCCAAATGATATTTGAATGTGATTTTATATGGATCTATTGATCATGGATTTAATTTGTGTGCATTAGGATGACAAGTATAAGGATGGGAAATTAGAAGAATTGATCATTGGGGCTAGAAATGAGTTTGGACAACAACACTAAAAGTGGATAGGAGTGGCATTAGTGTCATTTTCCTAGTGTGGTGCTACTATCCAAGGTATATAAGACTGAGGGGGTGGATTGGTCATGAAAAGAGGGTCTTAGATCAGCTAGGGTCAAGTTTGGAAGGCTATGGATAACTAGGAATCAGTGAAAACAAACCTATGAGGGTCATGAGAGCAAGCAAGAGGGACCTATGGGTTGGGTGTCATTAGCCATGCTGAAGTTACTAATTTTTGCATTTTATATGGATATAAAAATATCAACATTCCACAATTTTAATTCTAAAAGATACTTTACTTAGTGAATCAAGAAAGATATATTAGGAACCTTTGCAAAATATTTAAGGAAATATTGGGATAAATTTGGCCCCAAAGCTTGTAATAATGGGATATTACTATGGAAAAGATAAAATATTTGAGGCCTTAAAACTATTAAGGGATTATCAATATGTTTTTCTAATCAAATTCTTAGAGGTAATAGGTGTAAATCCATCTCTAAGATAAATGCATAAATAACTAAAATATTGTGCATGTCCTATCAAAAAGTGACCCTATAGAATTAATCCTATTATGGAGACGAAAGTAAAGGCTAAAATTTATTGAATGTGAGAAGATGGATTTATTTATTAATTTTAAATGTATATTGGATAGGTCAAATGGTTATTCAACCTAATAAAATAAGATAAATTCATGTGTGTGGGGATTATTATGCACTAAATGATGCTTGTGTCAATGATCCATTTCCTATTTTTTCTTAGATGAAATCATTGAATCCATGACTAGGCATGAATTATATTCATTTATATATGGGTTTGGTGGATATAATTGTTTTTGATTGCCATAGAGGATCAAGACAAGACCACCTTCACTACCGAATAGGGATCATTTGCATATAAGGTACTACCATTTGGTTTAAAGAATACACCTATTATATTTTATAGAGTTGTGGTAAATGAATTCAAATATTTCATGCATGATTTATTATGAGTCTATCTAGATGATTGGTATGTCTTCTCTTTATTTAAATAACACTTTTAAAAAATAATATTATGATAGAGTGATGTTGGGATTTGTACATCATTTTAAACTTAAAGAAGTATCTATTATTTATACCTTTTAGTGTCTTGTCGGGCCATGTTATGTGTAACGATGGTATTTTGGTCAAACCAAACGAAATCACTATTATATTTGTAATGCCATCTCCTAACTCAACTAGAGTGTGCACTTTCCTTGGTCATAGTATATATTATTAGAATTTTATAAAATATTATGAAACTATATCTGCATCCATGGATAAACTACCATGCAAGGATACCAAGTTCAAATGGACACCATAATGTCAAATAAAATTCATCAAGTTAAATAAAAGGTTGGCAAACACCAATCTTAATATTTATTTATTGGAATAAGACATTCCACATATATTTGGATGCTTATAGAACCATAGTAGGAGCTCTCTTAGTGCAACCAAGTGAAGATGATTAGATGACTTGATACAATTTTCTAGCATAAAACTATCAATTGTATAAAATAATTACATGGCCATAGCGAGAGAGAGAGAGAGAATAAATAGAAATGTTGTTTTCATTGTAAAATTTTAGGCATTACTTATTGGCCAGTTCTTTTGAGTTCTTCACAATTCAGTAGGTATTGCCATACCTAGTTAATAAACTAATGCTAGGAGGATGTATATCAAGATGGTTTATTCTCTTTAAGGAATTTCAATTTTAGATTAATTTTAATCTAGGATGGGATAATGTGGGGCCAAATCACCTCAATCAACTTCACAATGGGGAGGAACTAGAAGATCTCAAATATGAATCCTTAGATGCCCAATTTTTCATAACTTTTACATTTATTGATAACATGGAGGGCATTTAAAATTTATTAAAAGATGGAACTTTTATTGTGCACTATAGTGAGTATAATATGAAGGAAATGGTTTATTGAGCCATACTAGACAACCTCATTAATATATTCTTTTATAAACTTTGCAAAGATGATGTATTGCATAGAGTAGATATATATAATGAGATACCACATGTTATTCAAGATGTTCACCAAGGAATTGTAGGGGGTCATTTTGGAGGAGAAGCCAATATAAGTAAAATAATTCAAATTGGTCTTTGGTGGCCTATGTTATTTTGGGATGTGCATAGAGTTACTAAACATTATGACATGTCAAATAATGGATAAGCCCAACCAACATGAAGAAATGCCTTTGGAACCTATGCTTGTATAATAACCCTTTGAGCAATGAGGAATTTATTCTTTTGGACCTATAGCTTCGCCATGTAATCACAATCATGGCTAGTATATTATTATTGAGACCAACTATTTGAATAAATGGATGGAAGTTGCTACCACTGCAAGCCATGGTACAAAATATACTACCAAGTTTTTATATGAAAACATCATCACAAGGTTTGGATGTCCAATTTAGCTAGTAAGTGATAGAGGAATTCATTCTCTAAATATTACTATCAAGAATCTCACCAAATATTTCATGATATCACACCATAAAATCATGACTTACCCCTCATAGGCCAATGGATAGGCAAAAACATCCAACAAATTATTGGGGAAGATGTTAACGAAAATTTGCAATGTTTAGAGAAATGATTGGGAGAACCAAATTCCTATGATTTTTTGGGATTATTGACCACATTACAAGAGAACTATAGGGTTCACTCCACTCTAATTTATACATGTCCTTGAGGTAGTAATGCCTATGGAATATATTATTCCTAATCTACTTATTGAAATGGTCATGAGATTAGAATATTAGGATTCATTAAAGGCATGGTTCATGGATTTTACCAATATGGAATAAAATAGACTAAGAACACAATGGACATAATAGAATAAAAAAAAAGTCAAAAATCATGGCATGATCACAACTTATGATCTAAGTAATTTTACCTAGACTAAATAGTATTACTTTATGAGATCTAATTTAAATCATTCCCTAGAAAGATACACATTATATGGAAATAAAAATATATCATTCATTATGTATAACCACATGGTAACATATTTCTAAAAGATTTATAGGGAACCATATTACTAAGATATATAAATGGTTGTAGGCTTAAGCCATATCATCTTTATTCTCTATCATTCTTATAAAAATATGAGTGGGTGCTGAGTAGAACTATGTAGTTTGGATTTCATTTCATTTAATTTTGATTGTTTATATTTTATTTTCTTAGGATAAAATGTTTTTATAGCATGTTAATTTTTGCACAACGGGTCATAAACCCCAGGAAGTAATTATCATCATAGGATGTGATCAAATTCTAGATAAAACTCATCTGAGATAATTGGATATGAATACATCGAGCATTTTAATTAAGTTTATGAAGGTGGTGAAAAGATAGCTATGGTGAATGAAAGGCTAGTGGTCAAGTTAGACTGTTAATGATGTAGTGTTTCAAAAAGATTGCATCATTTTCAAAGAAGATTTAGTAGTAAAAGGATAAGTTTATTCATAAATAAAATTTATTGGCTAAAAATATAGATACTCACACATAATAACTACTAAATAATTACATTAAATACCCTAAGCACTAAACATCCATGTCAAGGTAACCTTCAACAACTAATATTAATTAATTTTTTTTCATAAGTAGTCAATGCATTCAAATGAGGTGGTGACATGAAATTGGGTAACAAAAACTATATAATATTAGGTTATGGACAATGATAAAGCATTACAACCTTTAGCTAACAAGAGACTTATGTTATTTTCTTTTAGTATAACAATTTGTGAATGGATTTTGAATTAGAGCAATCCTTCATTCTAAACCATCAATCAAGTCATGAAAAGAGGTCAATTATTGATTCCACTATTAGATGTGAAAAAAAGGAAATGGGAATTTAGAGAGGTATTTGATAGACTAAATATAATGATCTATATCTGTTTGATGTCATAGATGCAGTTGAGATTACTCTATTTTCCCAAGATGCTCAAGGGGCATCACAAGCAGGAGCCATAACATTTTAACATATATTATGATTATCCAACATTGAATGATTACTTAATTTGATTACATTTAGATAATTAGATGAGGTTATTATGAATTTTTTGAGACGATACAATCAAATATCTATCCATTTACCTCAAGATGTTACAATCTACATTTCTTTGCACACCTTGGCATGAACAACCAGTCTACAAAATCATGACAAATATCTCCTACCTTATAAGTATATAAAACCACCAATCTATTTATATATCAATGAAAAAGTACCACTAAGTAGGGAAAGGAACTCCTATTGAATTGATTGAGGATGCTTCATTGTGCATCATGGTCCAATGTATCACAAAACCATTCTTGTAAATCATCAAACAAGAAAAATAAGTGACAAGAGGTGTAATTAACATTGTCTATCACTTGAAAAAGTTTTGGAAGCATTTAAACTAGCTTGATTTTTTGGCAGCCAACCTCACCAATAATATAGAGAAGGTACTTATGGGAATCAAAAAAAATTTTGAGTACTAATTTTTGGTCCTTTTATTATGTTTCACATAGTGGAAATCTCCACTAGGGAGAGTTAATGTAACTCTAATTTTTTGGCCCAATAATTCCTTCACAAGTATTACATGGAATAAAAAAGGATAGTATTTTGAGAAATTGGGGTGATTTATTGTATGGTGTCTCAAAGCCCTAGCCTTGATATGATCACACCCCATGATCCCACAAGATGTAATGTAATTTTTGGGATAACATGCTTTAGTTAACATAATGACATATAAATCAAGGTTCATAAATTTTCTTCTCCAACTATGACCTTAATGTTATTTTTCATTTCAATGGTCTAAGAAAAGGATATAGTATATATGCAAAAGGCCGTACCTATAAGGTTGGTTCCTCCCTTGTAAGCCATCCCTCTAAATGTGCAATAACCATAAGTGGAGAAAGAAACCTTACAAAAACCAACATAGCCATAGGCTCAACCACCAAAACTACCATAGATGTAAGATACAACACAATAATATAAAGGCAAGAGCAAATCACCTACACATAGATTCTCACCACCTATACCAAATTAAAGAACCCAAAAAATAAATTTTAAGCTTGACCATCCCATTTTTCCACAAATAGCTACTGAGTGTGACCTACCTAAGTTAGGGGTAAAAGAGAAGGAAGTGCTTAAATTGATGTTGGAAGACATAAAAAAATAGGTGTACGATGTAGAGGAGTAGAAGGATATATTATTTTATAAAGTATTTCACACTTTTCAAGTACAAAATAAAGTAAGAAAAGACATTTGGGTTGATATTACTCAACCACATCCTTATATTTTTGTCGATACTATAGGATAAAAAGTAGCTTCATACAAGTTAGAAGACAAAATATTTTCATAAGAATCAGTCATAGGATCATCATCTATGTAGTTGGTTTATTTACTTGTAGAAGGTAGTCCTACACAAGTCCTATTTTGATGACCACACACACATCTTTTTGTTAAGCCATCACAAAATATGTGATAAAGTATAATTTATTTTGATACACCTACATAATAAGATAGTGTGCATCATTATTAGGCAACACAAAAACCACCTCAGCCCTAGGGACAAAGGAAGTAAAATAAGACTCACACCTCCAGCTAAATCTAGGAAAAAGAAATTGGTACACAAAATTTAGTTGGGCAAAGTGCAATCATTAGAGTATACTAAATTTGACACCAAGATCGAAAGTGATGAGGAACACATGGATAAAACTATGACTAAGGAAGTAGATGAACAACACACTACACATGGTTCACATTAACCTAAAGAGGGGAAGGAGGAAGAAAGTAACAAGGAAAAAAAAGAATAAGCACAAGTGATATTGTAAGTGACACAATAAGAAACTAACATCATCAACAATAGAAATAAGAAGATATAGACACTGAGAAACAAAATAAAGATGATGAAGTAGAGGATATATGAAATCAAGATAAAGAAGTAAAACCTATAAGAAATAAACTCAAGGAAGTAGAGGTTGTGTAAAAGTAAGCCAAATAAGATGAAACTATAAATAAGAAAGTTGAGGAATCAAAATCCATGCACAAGTAGGATGAATAAACAAAGGAAGATAAGAAAGAGAAGGAAGAAGTCCAATGATGGCAATAAGAGGTGCAAGATATGCAACAAGAACAAAAGGATAAAAAATCTCAAGCTAAGGCTAAATTTAAATCTAAAGATAAGTTTGAGGGAGATGATAAAGATAAATCTCAACTTGATGCTAAGTCTAAGGCTAAAGAGGAATATAAAGTGAAATCTGAAGCTAACTCTAATACCAAGGTGGAAGCACAAATCCAAGCCAATGAGATCAAGGATTCACATGCACAAATAAAATTAGAAACTAAAGCTCACACTAAGGGACCAAAGAAGAAATAAAAATCTGTAGCTAATGGATATAGAATGCCCCTGTTACATCAATACAATAGACTACTTTATTGATTCCATTGGCTCAATTCACATCTACTCCCATGACACCTATGACCACATCCATGACACTTCTCACCACTATAATGGAAACATCATTGGATGTGACCCAAATTCCACTCTCAAAGTAGATTAAAGGATTAGTTTCTTTCAAAGTATAAATTACACAAAAGGCCTTAGATTTTGAGCAAGAAGTCTTGAGGCTATAAAAAAGGTTGAAGTAGAAGAACAACTAGAAAATGTGTGGTAACTATTCAATAGTGGTTTTCCCACCTTATTTATGTATATATTAAGTGATTAAGTCATGTCTAAAGATAATCTAGTCACTTCTCTTTTGATAGATCTCATAAAGAGTTGGGGAGATTCTCTAAACATTTTGACATTGCACACACAAGGACAAGCTCTCAAAATAAAAATAGAGGTTATATGTCAATTACTTGATGACTATGAGTAGGATATATACACTTGTGAAAATTGATACAAAATCTTAATCAATCCTTGGCTACTATGAAACCTGAATTTTTCACTAAAAACAAAGCTAAATCCATATTGGAGGATCAAATGACATCTATAGAGAAAATAAGTTATGCATTCAAACAATTATTAGATTCTATAGATGCTGAAATATAGAATCTAAATGTATGGTATAATGAAATAATGTGCAAAAATTTAGCATCAATCCAAGCTCAAAATAGAATAGATAGATTGGATGAGCTCATCTTATATATTTATTTAAAACCATCTAATGCCATGGAATTGCTTACAATTGCATAAAATGATGATCTGTAAAATATTATGATGATCCAAGTATCACTGTGCATTCTTCTTGCTATGGTATATGAAGTGCTCATAAACTAGAAAATGATCAAATAGTATCTACCTCAATTTGATCTAGATATTACCTAAATAATAGATGATCCCTAGTTTATTCCTACAAAATAGCTTTGACAAATCATATCGAAGAGGAAGTTTGACACAAGGGTAGAGTTTATAAAACTACCTTTGGCAATGGGTATATAAAAAACTAGTGGGTAAGAAGTTTCCCAACCATAATAACCTTTGTAGCCACTTAGCTAAACACCTCCTTAGCTATAGCGGTAAGTTTTTTGCACTTCCTTTTTCTGACTTTAGGTATATTGCAATTTTTTTAATATAGTCTAAACATTAGGATTCAGGATAGAATGGTTGAAAACCCATAAAAAGAGGCCACCTAGTTATGATAGCTTATTAAAAACCAAAAAGGGTAGTAGGCTAGCATGCTACTTAGTTGAAAACCTAAAAGGGTGGATAAGTAGTGTGCAAAGGGTAAAAATTGGCAAACGACACCTGTAGTGATAACTACAATTTTTGGTAATGTCTTATCTTTCAACTTAGATTAGATCATCTTAGTGACTTTGTATTAGGACGAGACAAATATTTATGTCTAAGAAAGTATTGGATGAAGAATAAATCATGGTAAAACCTTAAAGTATAATATAAGGACACATATGTAAAGTGTATGATTTTGTCTTTGTATAACTTTTGTATGTATTCAGCCTTGTAAGCCTAGTCAAGAAATAGAAGAATGTGAAGACTCTTTATTTTTGTATCTCAAAAGGCTAGAATGTTAAGAGATAACATAATTGTAAAAGACTATATATAACACTTTGATGTAATATAGTCTGGTTTGATATGTTGATAGAGATTAATAGTATCACTATATTATGGTTTTCCCAATATTATTTTATGTATGGTTGATGTGTAGTGAGTACTCTATTTTAATTTAACCTATTATTGAATGCTATGTTTGTAATGATTTGTCTTTTGTTTGCATCTATTTTCTTCTTACTCTCGGTTGAATCTTTATATGTCATAGGTTGTAGGTAATATTATCATCTCTTCTATGTCTTTTTGGTACCCTCCAATGTGTAATTTATCCCTATCATTACCATTTTATAGATTATTTCTAAGAACATCTACTAACATTTATGACCTTAAAATTCATATATACATACATTTATTTTTGAAAAATCACGTGTCAAAGTTCACTATAGATATTACCTTAAGACAACCATGTTTCTCTTAAGAAATGCATTTATATGCATGCCTATTGAAATATTTTTGGGTGTTAGAAGTTTATATGAAGGTATTTATTAAATTTTTATTCCCATCTATATTTGACTATGTAGTTAATTCATCAAGTAAGTGTGTAATTTATAAGTTGTAAGTTTTAATGTGCAATTTTTTCTCCCTAAGGCACATTTTGCTTATGAGAGAATAATTTACACCATTTGTCCCTCTTTATTAATGGATCATAATCCAATGGTTGCATGTATGACTCATATATGAAACCATAAGAGCTAATAATTAATATTTACCTTTCTTAATTTTTGAAAAATTACATGCCAAAGTTCACTATAGATTTTACCTTAGGACCTTCAAGCTTATCTTAAGAAATTTGTCTGATTGTATGAGAGTTATGAGATTTGGATATGGTGGGGTTAAAAATATGGTTTTTATTTTATTTCTACATCCAAATATATGTGACCATAAATTAGGTTCATTTAGTGGGTGTAGTGTTTAAAAGTCATGTTTTTTACTGAGAAACATTTGCTCTTTATAACAATTTATGGATACAAGAGAAGATACAATTTTTTATTATCATTAGTGTAAGAGAATATTATGGGGGATGATTATGTAATTTGTAACTTAAACATTAGGAGATAACATTTTATCTCTACCTATCTCAGTTTTTAAAAATTGAGTTCCAAAGTTAACTACAAATTTTACCTTGGGACCACAAAGCTTCTTTTAAGAAACACATTAAAATATTTGAAAGTTTCAAGATTTGAAGGTGTTATGGGTATGAATTAATGTATTAATGTAATTTATATTCACATATATACATGACCACAATTTTTTTCATTAATTGGACACATCATTTATAAGTTGCACATTCTATTGAGTAATTTTTTATCTTTAAAATAAGTTTTGGCTATGAGAGAAAACATGCCACCTTTTTCCCCTCATCATGAGTGGAATAGAGTCATATATAGGATGTATATATGAATTAAAACTATAACCACATTATAATCTTATAGTTCATATATACCTATCTCATTTTTTGAAATATTCCATGAAAAATTTCATTGCACATTTTACCTTAGGATCACTAGGCTTCTCTTATACAATGCATCCAATTATGTGTTGGTTGAAAAATTTGAGGATATTGGGTGTTTTAATTATTATTTTAATTTAATTTATGCACCAAATATTTTATTTCAAAGTAAATTCATTGACTTTATGTGTCATATATAAGTTGTGCATTCTATTGAGTAACTTTGCTATTTATATCAAGTTTTGGTTGTAATACCAAACATGTCACCATTTTTAATTCATAATAAGTGTAAGATAATCCTGTGGGTGATGCATATATAACTCTCAAATTTAATTTTAGGATCTTATATTTCAAATCTGCATGCCTCTATTTGTGAAAAATCACATGCCAAAGTTCATTGTATATTTTTACTTAGATCCACCACACTTCTCTTAAGAAACACATTCAACCATGTGAATGTTGTAGGTTTTGGGGATATTTTGGGTCTAAATGAATACTATTATTATGTTTATATGGATATGTATATGTGATCATAATTTAATTAAATTATTGGGCATGTGTTAAAAATTGTCTGAGATTTATATCAATATAATTTATGGTCGGTCACAATACATATTTTATTAAATAATACACATTATAATATACATTGTATTATTAGCCTAAAAAGGATTCAACACCATTCTAAAATCACAAAAATATATCTATCATAACTCCTAAAGAATCTCATAAGAATATCTTCTAGTGAGTTGTTATAACTCATGTGCAACTAATATTATTTTCACACAATTATATATATATATATATATATATATATATATATATATATATATATATATATATGAGTTTTTATTCAACACTCAAACACACACACACACACACACACACACACACACACACACACACACACACAGAGAGAGAGAGAGAGAGAGAGAGAGAGAGAGAGAGAGAGAGAGAGAGAGAGAGAGAGAGAGAGAGAGAGAGACATCTTAATATAATAACCCATACACACATATGGAGCATAACTTCTAACATCCCCCACTTAGTTTTTAAATAGGGTGAAGAACAACTAAATATTAATATAGATATTCTTCTTCACTTTGATGAGTAGCATTTTCATCATTAGAAAGGGATTGTTCTCTCTTTGATCACTTTATTTTTTCATAATTTCTTTTTATTGTAGTTTTCCATTGATAAGGTCATGTGCTCTTTGTTTTCAACTCAAAATAACATGTCTTGGATTTTTACAATAAAAACATGTCTATCTGGTTTTTTCATTTTTAAACCTAGTCACATGTTTAGATTTTTTAAAGAAGTAGTGGGTTTATTTTGTATGAAGATCACTTCTTCTGTTGAAATATTTTTTCTTTCACTAAGTAATGTGGATATAATGTTTTTAAGATTAAAAATTTAGTTAAATGGATTTAGGTATGTAATATATATAAAAAACACCCAAATCTACAATCTACCATTAAAATATAGATCCAATTAGAATAATAATGAAAATATAAATGAAATAATCATAACAATATTACATCCTAAAATCTAAGTGCTCTAAATTAATATCAAAATAATAAAAAGAATAAATGATTATTGATTATGGATTGACTACAAGTAGACTCAAAATTTTAGCATGATGTTGCCTTGATCAAGATAATTGGATTGCATGGATGACTTGATGAAAGGATGGACTAGTGTAGCATGGATTTATTTATTGTATTACAAATGGAGGAGTGGAGGTGTTTAAATAGGCAATGTAGGGAGGATTAAAAAAGAATTAAAAATTCCTTGGAAGCCTCTAGGTTTAAAGGCTTCTAGAGAGGATGGGGAGAATACAAGAGGATTATGGAATTAGTGAATTCTAGAATCCATTAAGGGTTAAGCAATATTATTAGCTATGAGGTGATTATAAAGGTGATTAGGGACTAGGTATGTAAGAGAGCCTAGGAATAGGCTAAGGTAGGTGGGATTAGAATTTAAAATTCCAATATAATGGTTAAGTAGGATTAGTTAGTGGATAATAGGGGATTAGGTGAGTTTATTGATTTATGGGGTAGGGATAAGGTTAATGGATGAAGAAGAATGAAGGGCGATGTTATATAAATGACTAGAATTGATGATATTAGGACATAATTAAATAGGATAAATGAGATTAGATGAGATAGGTGAAACTAGTTTTGACTAATAGAAATATTAGTGATGATAAATGAATTGAGAAAATTTGGATGTATACAATTTTCCCCTCTTTGAAAGGTAATTACGACTGATAAAGTGAGGAGTAATGGTCTTTCAAATAAAAATCATTTCATGGATGAATGTTAGTAAATGATGTTAATGGACACATGATGTACCCTCTAGGTGACATGTAGGGAGGAATGAGATGGATGGCCACTCAAAAGAGGAAATGAGGGGTGGGATGTGACAAACAGACAAGGGGATGGGATACAAGATGAAGAAGATGGAATTAACATGAGTAGTGAGCTACAAGGTGATGATGACCCTAATAAATATATATGAATACGGAGTAAAAATTATTTTATCATGGTTTTTGACACATAATAAAGGGGAATTAACTATAACATGATGGAGATAAGGTAAAATGCCATAATCTTTAGAAATATCCCAAGTAATGACACATGCCAGAGAAAGTTGCAGAACATGATAATATTGTTTTGATAAGATTAATGATGAGTTTATCTCAAATTTAAAGTTGATTGATATGATGAGGGAGAGGAAATGATATGATCAAGTGACAAAAAGATGAAAAAATGGACTACATTTCATCAAATCAATGAGACAAAATGTTATTATTAGTGATAATGCCCCTAGCAAGGACAAATACAAGGGAACAAGAGAGGATAATAAAGTTGTGATCTTAGTCATGCCCCAATCAGAGGAAGAAATATTAAATTTTAGATGATGAATAAATAAATTAGTGATAATGGATGACTTATGGATGTTGTGATTTGTTCGGCCCAATCAATAGGTGTGGGTGATTAAATGGAAATATTGGTGAGATGATTATAGGATGGTGATTGATCAATAGAATAATTGAATAATGATTAGCATTATAGCTCAAATATTTTACTAATGAAAAACTTGAGGATGATGAAATAAAAAATATATGTGATGACAAATGGTGGGGAAAGAGGAGAGAGTGGCCTAGTTGACCTTTGACACATTATGTGACTAAGTGCTACCTACATAGTCTAAAAAGACCTCAGGATAATGTAGTTCAAAGTAGATTAGAGGATGATTATGATGGATTAGAATATTAATATGATGATGATTATTTGACATGTTAGTTTTTATATAATGGATGAAAATCAGATGTTAGACATAAAGATAAAATTATTAAGAGAAATGGTTGGATACAATATGTTAGATTTTGGGATGTTGATGACTATAAAGATGATAGATGATTGACTATATGATATAGACATAATGATAAAGGAATAAGTAGATACTAGATGAGTGGACTTCCATGATGAGGTTAAAGATAGAGGAATAGGATAAATGATTGGATATGGTATGTTAGATGTTATGATAGGTGATAAAGGATAGGAGGAATGTTGTGTGTCTATTATAAATCCATAAGTATTTTAATATGGCTCATCATAATCTAATAAATTAAATTTAAATATAAAACTAGGCAATATTCCCCATGATATAAGTATGACCTTGAGGAAATTGTGAAAAAGTAAATAATTATAAAAGGGGTGAATATCAAACTCTGCATCATCAAGGGCACCTAAAAGCATAGATTTTGTTGTCATCATAGTATCCTTATTCATTTCCCAAAATTCACCCCAATTTAGTGTTATTGGTCAAATAAGAACTATAAAAATTCTTGGAAGTCATGTTTATTCAATTGATTGATTAATTCGAGTGGATCTCTAATATCATCCCCATTGACAAACCTTAAAGAGGAATATAGATTTTTAATAACTTACAAGATATAAACAAGGCATGTACTAAAAATGACTTTCATTTACCCAATATTGACATGATAGTAGACTCTACTACAAAATATGAAATGGTTTCCCTCATAGATGGTTATTTTAGTTATAATCAAATCAAAATCACTCTTGAAAATCAACATAAAACTACATTTATCACTCCATGAGGGACCTTATACTATCAAGTAATGCCCTTTGGTATGAAAAACATGGGATCCACTTACCAAAGGGCCATGATAGTCATATTCCATAAAATGATGTATGATATTGTGGAAGATTATTTAGATTACATACTAAGAAAGTCCATGCTCCAAGAATAACATCCACAATTCCTTATAAGAGTTTTGAGAGGCTTACAGAATATAAAGTCATATTGAACCCTAAAAACTATGTATTTGGATTCACCTAAAAAAACTCTTAGGATTTAGCATCCCTCAGTGAGGTATCAAGGTAGACCTTGCTAAAGTAAAATATATTATCTAAATGCCTCCCCCTAAGAAATTGAAGAAACTACATATCCTTCAAGGTAAATTATATGACACTCATCAATTCATATCATAGTTGGTAGAAAGATGTCATCCCTTCACTCATATCTTAAATGAAAAAGCTTAGTTTGACTAGAAATTTGAATGTCTAAAATCATTTGATAATCTAAAGTAGTATCTAGTGAAGCCTACAGTCCTATCACCACCTATCTCAGGAAGACCATTGTTATTATATATCTTTACTACACCATAAACTATAGGGGATTTATTAGCTCAACATAATGATGAAGCTGGAGAAAGATATATTTATTACCTAAGCATAACATTAATTTCATATGACCTCAATTACACCCCTATAGATAAATATTTCTTGGATGTGGTATTCGCTTCCTAAAAACTTAGGCATTACATGTTAAATAACCAAGTCAAGATAATAGCAAAAGTTGACCAAATCTAATACATGTTATCTAAGTCAGCCATAACTAGAAAAATGGCTAAATAGGTCATATTATTAAGTGAATTTGATATTGAGTATATAAATCAAAAGGCAATCAAGGGGCAAGTTATCATGGATCGACTAGTAGTGGCATCCATAGAAGACATAAACCCATTAATCAAGGCCTTTCCAAATGAATCTGTATTGGTAATTGAAGAATCATCAAGTTGAAAATTATATTTTGATGAATATTTCACCATGTATAGGTTAGGATTGGGAATCCTTTTGGTAAACCCACAAGGTAACCTAATTCCTCAAGACTTTCAAATCTTTTTCCTATGCACCAACAACATTGATGAATATGAGGCATTAGTTTCTAGATTATAAATCTCCATCCAGTAGAATGTCCTACATTCATAAGTTTTTAAGTATTCTTAATTAATTATCAAACATGTGAATGAAGAGTTATAAAGTAAGAATGAGAAGTTACTTCCTTATAAGTAAATGGTTGACCAGATGAAGCAATTTTTTTGGTTTACAAGTTTTGAACAAGTAATTAGAGTAACAAAGTTGCTAACATAATGGCCACTATTGGTTCTTTAATATATATTCAAAAAGATGTATTTAAAGGCAATTTTTAGTATAAAAATTATTATTTCCTTCCCATCAAGCATTAGCTCATTATCAAATTTGTGTTGTACTTGATCCCAATCAACCCTAGTGCCATGACATATATACCTAATTCCATAAAAATATCCCACCACCTAACCTAAATCATCACCAATGCAGGCATTCATCCAATGCATATATGATAGTTAGAATCATGTTCTATTGGCATGGCTCTGACATGACCTTGTTAAGATGCCTAACATCTAAGGAGGCTACTCTCACAATCAAGGTGGCTATGATGGTATTTATGGAAGACATGTTAGTGGGATGGACTTGGACAATAAGTTACTCCAAATTAGATATTATTAGCCCATAATGGATGATGATACTTGATATTATGTACACAAGTGTGTAGCTTACTAGAAACATGGGAATCTAATCCATGCCCCTGCATAAAGAGATACAACCTATAATGATCTGATGGTAATTTTTAATATGAGGAGAAGATATTATCAACAAGATTAATCCTACATCTTATTATGGACATAATTTCATTATCATATCCATGAATTATTTTGCTAAACAGGTGGAAGCAATGTCAGTTGTATACACCACAGGTCTACAAATATCTAAGTTCATTTTGAATAAAATCATATTCCAATTTGTAATTCCAAATAAAATCATATTATATAATGATAAATCTTTCAAGAATCAAGAAGTAGAAGATGTTTTCAATCATTATAATATTGAGAAGCACTTATCCACACATTATTATCCCTAAAGCAATGGACAAGTAGAAGCGACAAATAAAACACTTCTCAAATTTCTTAAGAAAATTATCAATGATGCTAAAAGAAACTGGCATCTACAACTATATCCTACACTTTGGTCTTATATAACTAGTGCTTGAATTATTACTTGGGATACTCCTTACTCTTTGGTATATGGATCCAAAGTAATCTTGCCTATTGAAGTAGAGATCCCCTCATTATGAATATCCTTGTGGGACATGATAACAGATAATAACTATAGATATGAATGACTACAAGATCTATATTTATTAGATGAAAAGAATCAAAATTCCCTTGATCACATAAGGGTATATCAAAATAAGATTAAGGGCCAATATCAAAAAAATATCTAGCCTAAAGATTTCAAAGTTATTGACCTATTCCTTAAAGAAAATTAGAAAAATACCATTGCTGAGAATGAAAAGAAAGGAAATTTTGAAGCAAATTAGCTTGGGCCATATGTCATTATTACCAAATTTGGGTTAGTGTCATATAAATTGGCCACTCTATATGGTGATTATCTTGATGATCCTTTGAATGTTATTAACTTGAAATTGTTTTATACCTAGAGAGCTCAAAAATCCTCCATCTATAAGACCCCACTCTTGGGGCCACATTCATCCTTCATCATTTAACTTGCATTTTTATCTCTCTCTTCCATTTCTCCATCTTATCCATTCACTTCCCATATGACCTTGACCTAATAGTGGGTATAAAATATATGCTTTGGAAAATTAGTTTAAAAAATGGGGTAGATAATTGTTGAAAGTGAAAAGGGGATACCTATTGAAGAGTTATCTATAAAATATGATCAAATTTTAAAACCACTAATTTAATTTTAAATTCCTAATCCAAATCCTGATTGAATCCTCCCAGATGATTCTTTTTCCTATCAGCCTCAATCACACCAAACATTGTCCATCCCTATTCATTCCCTAAGTATACATCCATAGCTACTCACTAACTTCATTACTAAATAAGGGTCATAAAATATTTTATTCTCTAAGATATATAATGCATTTATTACATAACTAAATCTTTAAAGTTCACTCTATATCCTAGGATTGAAATTATATCTAGATTGATCCTTGTCTTGATTGTTGCAAATATTACTGGGCACTTGATTTGTCAATAACCAATTTTGTCAATGTACATTATGAATCTCCATTTAGCTATGTCCTTAAAATAATTCCTCTTGTAAATAAAATGTCCTCTTTTCACATTTTATACATAATAGTCAAGTCCAAACTAGGTCATCTTTATCCTTATAATGTCATTTTAGGGATTTAAACCATTTTGTAAATAGTCATCCTTGTTATTCCTTTTATTTTACATTGTTTAGTTGCCCTTTCTAGGTTATTTTTTGACATTATAAATCATTTAAATCACTTTTACACTTTTTATTAAGTCATCTTGTTAGTAGTAAATATATTTATTTGGTCTTTTAAACCACATGTAAATATTTTTTATTAAGTTGTCTTGTCAACGTTATTATGTCATGTAAATATTTTTATATTTTTTATTAAGTCATCATAATCTTTTTTATCTTTTTGAGTGTTAGTTTTTATAAATATTTAATTTATCTTTTATCTACTAGGAGTAAGGATGACCTTAAAATGTTACCCATTATAAAAATTAGGAATGTCATTAATGGATTTCCCATTCCAAGTCCCCTTGCACTATGAACTAAACATGACCTAGACTATCTTAATGCCTTAGGTACACTTGTAATCATAGTGTAATAGAAAAATTGGATTTACTATATTTCCAATGGTTTTAGCCCCCCATAATCCATATCCATCCCCACTAGTCTTTCCACTATCCTACTTGACCATCTTGTCTTACTAACTAAGATCCCTTCCACATCTATAGTGTAGGAGGATTTTACCCAATAAAAATTTGTGAGATATATGATTAAAATCAAAGGACTGTCTATCTATATTATAACACATGTCATAAGTTACAACATTTTCCATTTAATTATAACATCACATTATCCCATGAAAAATAAAAAATAATAATCATTTATCTCTAAACCATGTCATACACATCATATAATAAAATTTCATCCACATGATTATAAGTAAAGAATAGCCATAATCAAATTATCCATCATATCATCAACAATAATCAATAAACCATCTAATCTAATCTATACAACATCATCATATAAGTAAGACACTCTAATCACACATCCATGTCTAATCATCTCCTATACTCAATAGAAATACAATGACTAATCTAGTCAATACATCATCAACTAAATCATCAAATATAGCCTTAATATCATATATCATAATAAAATTTGCATAATCACATAAATGTCCATAAACTCTAGTAAAAAATATATAAATACAATGTCAGCCATATGGGCATCCATGTGATAAATATGGAAATACATGTCCAAAATATACATCATGTCTCACAAAATATAAATCATGGCTATCTTGAAGGCATCTTTACTAGTTGATGAACTGAGTGAGAGGAAGTGTTGACATGGTAAGAAAAATATATGTTGGTGTACTAGCACTGCCCCCTCATATAGATCTCTATAATATGGTGTCTCATGAGTCAAATGATATATTTACTTGGTAATGTCACCTAAAACCTACCTCTATAATAAATCATCATCCTATTCTCTCACCCTCTCAGCCACCTACAATGACACCTCTCTTTGGCTTACTATTTCCTGAATCTGGATAATCTATCTAGCTCAAATGACCTTATAAGGATGTTATTTGAGCACCCTCATCTTGATTTATCCCATCCACCATGTAAGTCATCCTAATATATGTTCCATCTACATATCCTTCTCCACTATTTGATGTTTTAAGTCTACAATGTGTAACCTATACCTATCCCACTCTATAGTAATACCTACCACCTCTATAGCCCTAGCTTGTACCTCCTATCTCAAACTATCCATCTAAGCATAATCATCTAGACTAATAGGTTAACTAGAAGGCTCTGCTATAACTAGATCTAATCCTATCACTATCTAGTCTCCTCCACCTATGGTCTTGTCTCCCCGTCTACCTCACAAATACTCATCATTAATGATCACTAATGTTCTATCACTGCTACCTTTTCCATCTTATCCATCCTACCCATCCTAAGCTTGGGGATGTGGTCTTTGAGCCTATTGCCTCCTCTAATGGACCTATTCCTATAATAACCTCCATATCACTCCTATCTTCTTTAGTCCTTAAAGTGGTCATAACAATATATAGGGCCATCTCAAAAGCCACCATCTTGTATATGCTACTATGACTCTTAGATCTTCCATAGGAGTATGATAATCCCACACAACTAGATCAATGCTGGAATAATCCATGCTCACTAGTACTCTATCCATTGTCTATCCCCACTAGGGTGTCTCCCTATCTCTCCTTGAAATTAAGTGATCCTCCCCTAGGACATCCTACTACCATCCAAACTATATTTAAATCCTATCAAGATTATATCACTTAATAACATAGTCTCAATGCCCAATTACGCAGCACTTTGCTAACATAAACCTTTTGATGTCCATATCCTAATCCCATCCCTAATATACCTACATGTAGGGAATCCATATAATTGGATCAACCCTCAAAAATCTAATTCTTATATATAAAATTGCATATCTTTAGCATGTGCCCATTACACTCCCAAGATAATATACCAACTAAAAACTAGGGGTTGATCCATCTCTCTACCTCCATGTGTACCAAATGGTCTCATGATAGATATCTCCTCCCATCTATAATTATAAAATATAAGTGAATTATTAAATATCATTTCCCCTCTATATATACCCATGTGTAACTCCTTGTATAAATGGCATAAAACTATGGGACCCTATAAAAATACATAATAGTCTTAAAATATGTCAGTGACTACATTCCCTAATCTGATATGAAACCACTATCCTCTATTTTTTATAAATAGTATGCTAGTGACAAGATACATACACACCAAGGTCAACCTATCAACCAATAATCTTTAAATAATCTATCAATGTCTATTCATGTATCCCACACCCTAACTTATATATTCTTGCATAATATCTACACAATAGTGCTTAGTGATCACAATCACTATTAGATAAAATCAACACTCATCAGTGGTAAAAACATGGAAAACACATCCTTTAAGGTGGCATTTATCT
>JARHVA010005899.1:57500-325000 GCA_037957365.1 Torreya grandis
TTATTATTGACCATTATAATTGAGGAATAAATCTTAGGGTTCCATGCATTCTTTGGAGATACAGATCTTGTCTTATGGAGAAGTCTTTTAGATACATAGATAGGTTGTGTAGCCTAAAGCTGATTTTTCTTTCTTATCCTTACATACCATAATAATATCTTGAAAAATACCTTGGCCAAGGGAGAGATAGAGGCTCATAAGGTTCATCTTAAAAGGTAAGTATTCCTAAATTTATTTCTCCTTTGTAAGAGTGATAGATAATGCATTTGTGCTTATCTACCATGTATTAGGATTCTATATACATTGATGTGAGTATATGTCTTCTATGCATGTTTAGTTTAGTTTGTTTTATTTCTAACTCACTTTTTGCCACATGATTTGGTGTGAAATAAATTATATTTACTTTCTTATTTATTAGAATAGACTGAACATTAAAGCTAGGATTCTTTTAGGGTTATTTCATGATTATGTTAAACTATAAGATTTGGAGCCCTTCCTAGCATGGTGTATTGTGACAAGTGATCCCCTAATTAGGTCTAGTGGATCCCCATATTTTTCATGCTCTCACTTAACAAATGTATTCCCAATTGAAAGTGTAGGCACGCTCTATATTCTCTGAGCTAGGATTGAATTATAGATATGATACATTTTTGATTGTATACATTTTTGTGAACCCAACATAAAACTAATGCTTATAGGAATTTTTCACCTTATTTCATTCTTTTATCATTATTTTTATCATATATTTTCCATACTAGGTTGATTGTATCGACCCAACTCTGATTTTTATGCATAGGTTTTTAGGTACTAGCTATTGGATTGACCATGTCAACCCAATATAGGTTTCTAGACTTTCAAACAACCTATTTTGAATACTAGGTTGACCCAGTTGACCTTGTACATTCCAAGCACTTAGTAACAAGTTTTTACAAAGCTTGATCAACCCAGTTGACCTAGTTAGCAAAATTTACAAGCATATATCAAGGTTTTTTAAAAATAATCTTAATTCTCTACATATCTGATCTACCAAGGTTCCTTTCTATATCTTTGTCTCTTTCTTTATAGTCTTTCATTTATAATTTATAGTGTTTAAAACTTCCCCTGTATAGTCAACTAGATCAACCCTATTGACCTAGTTATATGTTCTATGTTTTTAAGATAATTGGGCTAACTCTACTAACCCTATTCATTTTTAGACCTTGATTCTATAATATAGGATTGACCTTATCAAACCTATTATATATACTATATATTTACTATTTACTATATCAACATTGTACCATGTTTTCAATGCTTGAATTACTCTTATATGCTAGTAATTAGTTGACACTTTCTTTTCTTATTGCTTATATGCTTAGAATAGATCACATAGATTAATTAGGTGGTTTCCATATAACCATTTAGTTTCACTATTTTATATTTTATGCACACATGACCAAATAAAAATATCTAAACAAGCATTTTAACATTTGTATACCTAAGGCCAACCTACTTGGATTTCATCACCAAGGGGAAAGCTAACTTGATGTTCTGGTCAGGTATAAAGTGTGGTTAATGGTATATTATAGATAGTCCTCAACACCTTTATCTCTATGGTGTTTGAAGTGAGGGGGTAATCCCTAATACCAATCTTTTATCATTACCACTATAGATCCCTTTTTACCCTAACTACCTGAGACCATCCTTAGATTGCTTTCTACTTCCTTGTTTATAGCCAACTTTCCATCACATTTAAATTTATATTATTAATAATATAATAAATATTTAGGTTGACCAATTAGTTATCTCTTTACTTTTCAAGTTTATTTCTTTCTCTTTACTCAATTATATTTTTTTTTATAAAAACTTGTATTAACTAGTATTAGTGCAAGGTTTCATGTTGTGTGCTTCAATTAGATTGGCCAATGTTAATCCAATTGATTATTTTTTTACCTTCAATTATTAATTTTTTATATTACTTGAAAAAAATATCTTATTTTAATTCATAATCTATTTTAGACTTTCTAATTTTCCTATCTACTATATTAGGTTGATCCAATCGACCACATACACTTTATCAGCCTTTATTTGTTGTACTAGATTGACCCAATTGACCTTGTACTATTTTTTGCCTTTCCTATTTACCAATTTTGCCCGTGTTTTTCCTTTTATCCTTTTGATATCCACTTATTATTCACATCATGAATCCTCTTATCAAATTCTCCTTGATAGTCTCAGCCCATTCAAAATGTACATGGGTTATTCTCTCCTACCTCACCTGTCCACCATATAATACAACTTGTTATGGTGTACCTCTTACTCACATGGATCTAAATATTCTCAATCTCAATCTACCCCATACCATATAGTGTATCTAGAGAATCCTATTAGATAAATCCCAAACCATGACAATCATATACCTTATACCTCTTTTACACCTTCTAAAACTAGAATTCATAAACTCATCAACCCATCTACATCAAATGTTGGAACCTTGCATTATGTTCCACCTATTACTACCAATGTTCACAATCCTCTTGTTACACCCATAATACGAGAACCTAGTATTATCACTTCCAAAATTAACATGGTTAAAACCAATCAAATTGATAAGCTAGATGGTTCTTAATTATTCAAAAACCTTGATGATAATACTATTTACACTCCTACAAATAATGGTGTGTTTTCTAATCTTGCTTCTTCTTATACTATACTTAATAAAAATAAAACTAATGTTGGTAATCCTCCACCTACAAATAATCCTCCTCCCACCAACACTACAAATCCCCCTCCTGTCAATACTAATACCACTCCTACAAATACCATTCCACCAATGATACAACTCAACTTATTTCATAATTCATATAAAAAATGAACATCATGCAAATAACTAACACATCTAAAATGATGAGCATGCAAAAAAATTTATTAAACATAACCAAACAACCACATCAAGTCATCATGTCTCAACCAAATCAAAATTTTGTCCCTCCTCCTCTTAGATATACCAATGGGAATATCATCCCTCAACTTCTAATAAATAAAAAAATGCTTCAACATCTTCAAAATGAACCTTTATCCCCATTCATTGCATCTATATATATTGGAAACATCTCTCCAACTATCACATATAATGGGACTAAGGACCCTACTATATTTCTTAAATATTTTGGTAATCTCTATAAGGAATGGGTCCAAACTAACACCTTTGGTACCACGAAGATCTTAGCCAAAAATTTTTTTGGTGATGCACTTCAATGGTACAACAAACTTCTTAGAAACTCCATCTCAAAACTAGAGGATTTAGTCAATTCTCTAGTGAAGAAATTCCAACATGATGACCTTCCTAAAAATTACCTTAGCCATTTCATCAATGTCACTCAACTTCCTAATGAATATGTTCATACTTTCATCAAATGATGGAATTATCTCACTCATAAAGTGGACCATAACATGAATGATGATAATATTTTAAAACTATTTGTCACAAATCTTAAATATCCTCTTCAATACAAATTTCAAATATTTTCACCTTAAACTTTAGATGAAGCCTTAGACCAAGAAAAAAGCCAATACTTTCTTATGACTCGGTTTGAAACACCTCAAACAACTAATAAAACACATTTTTAATCATTTTATCATAACATTGATTCATCCAAGCCTCTCCAACCTCAAAATGGATCATATAATTAAACCAATTTTAACCCAACCCACCCTCCCTTGAGTCTAGAAGAACTAAAGAATAAATTGCCACCCTCTAAACCCATGATCTTTGATCCTTCCAAACCTCCTCCAAAATGGTACAATCCTAATAAATTTTATTGGTGGTATGCTATTATAGGTCATTTTCATGAGTATTGTCATGATATTCACGACTTTCTTATTTATTCCTTTCTTGGTCCACATTTTAATCTTCATATTCTCGTAGAATAATGGTGTCAATACTATCTTCAATCTTCTCAAATTCAATCTTAAGAACCACATTGACATCAACATCAACTACCTAATGATAAACACCGATCATCCCTTACCTATAACTCACACACTAATTTTATTCAAACCATAATTTATCCTTCCTCCTATACCAATAATCAAAGGATAGATAACATGAAAAACTTTAAAAATAGTGTGGCATCCATGGAACCTCAACCTCTTAGGCCACATAAACCTAAGGAGTACTTAGTTCAAATGCCTACTACAAAGAATATCATATAATGTCATCATTTAAATCCTCTACCTCTTAATACCTCTCCTAAGAATCATATGTCACATTAAACATCCTTAAAATCTAACAAACCAACACATTTATCTATCTCCAAATGCACCTACCAACCCAATGCAAATTAGTTTAATGGTTCAATATTACATCACTCTACCTCACATGTTGGGGCATCTTGCGATGGCAATCCACATGCCCCTTTAGACATTAGGTCATATTTTTATTCCCATCCATACATCCACTTACACTTTGGGGCATTTTACAATTCCCACTCTTATTCTACAATGCATAATAATAAACACATCCATCTTTAAGAAACAATCCATCACTTATAGACTTGTCTTTGACATGCTTATCTTTGATATAGACATTAGCATAGATCTTACTCATTCTTTTTGTATTTTATTTATTTATTTTTTGCACTTTATTTCTTTTAATTTTAATTTATAAGTATCATTGTCTTCCTTTACATTCTTTGGTTTTATTTCATATTACATTTGGCATTTGCTTTCATTTTTGTCTTCATATATTTATTTAATATTTTTATGTTATTCTTTTCCTTAGTATAATTATGATTATTTTTTCCCCTTATTTATAATTCATGCCCATGGGTTTATCTATTATGATTTTTTAGTATAAAACTATGGATAGGACCTGGCTCTCCTCACAGAATACCAGTTTTACTTCTTTTCTCATTTTATTATTTCACATTTTGCTTTGTGTCACCCTCGTGGGTTTATCTTTTATGAGTTTCATTATAAGACCATGGATAGGACCTAAAAATCCTCATAAAATTACCATTTTTTCATTCCTTTTATATTAAAAATATAATTTATTCTTTTTTCTTCAATTTATCTTTTTCTTCTTTTGATAGATGGAATTTGTACAATAATTTATGTTAGCATGTTTTCCTCCATTTACCTCATTATTATTATTATAAGGAATCACTCCTTTTCTGTCATTATATCTTTTTTTTAACCTTTATCACATTTTTTATGATTTGAAGTAATTCAAAATTTTCCATGTGTCACTCCTCTTGATTTCCAATTTCTTTCACTCCACATTGGAAAAAACAAGGTCAAAGTCAAGCTAGCACTTTTATTTCACCTATATTTATGAGATTATTAGACCCCATGCTCATTTAAGTTATCTCTCTTAATAGAAAATTCCAAAATATTTAATTTAAATTCATATTTATCACTCATGTTTGGTTTTAAAAATCCATATGGAAGAGGAATATAAAAATCCATCAAGAAATTTAAAAGACAAATCATTTGAAACAAAAGAAAATGATGTTTGAAAGGCAACATACAAAATATCAAAAGTCAAAATCAAATAAAAATATTTTATTACAAGCACATATCTTATCTCTAATCGAATCTCAAACTCCATAGTTAGCCTCACATAGAGCCAAAGTCCATTGGGGTGTGGTAGGCTAGTAGATTGGAATAGGAAAATTTAAAAAAATCTATGGTGCTACCTACTTTATCATGCAAATACTCAGTCTTCATAGTAGACCAATGGCAATTTAAGGGGTCATAATTAATGGGAAAAATGTTGTGGGAAGGTAGTTCCATTTTAATTTTCATTCATATATACCTCATGGGATGATCTATATACTTCATTTATTGACCTAAGACTTATGTGGCTAAGAGAAGTTATTCATAGTCTTTAAGGTTGAAAGTCCTCTTGTTTTGAAAAACCTAATTTGAGTGTCTTGAATTTGATAAATATTTCCTCTACCTTGGTTTTTCATTAATTTATCCCCTCCACCCATTTCATTTCCCCCCTTGATAAGCAAATTGTGATCCCAAATCTATTTTCCCTCTTCTATTATTCGTTCTTATTCACCTCTTAAAAACATGATAGTATTAATTTGTTTTATTTTAATCTATCCTTAGAATAAAACATGTTTGAAAAAATATGGATTACACCCTTACACCATTTTTTTACCATACAATATCATTGTCATACTAGTCATGTCATTAGGCAGTTGTGTTTTCTTATATTATATCTTTGAACAAGCACTAAGTTTGATTTTTAATCCTTTAGAGATTTTAATTTTCATGTAGCCATCATTTTCTTATTTGATTTTTGTGGACTTACCTTATCTTACATATGACATTTATAATTATTACATGTTTCTCTTTATGCATGCCTTATTCATGTTTGTCTAACATCTTCAATTACATTTCATTTTCAGTCTTTCATGTTTTTATTTTTGCTTATCTTACATGAGCTTAATTTTCACTTTCTTCCATATCTTTGTTAAAGTTTTATTATATTTATATTTCATTTGTAATTCACATTTTTACACGATTCCCAATGTTATTTATTATGTTCTACATTACTTTTTTAATTTATGTTTTACATGCTTTTCCATGTGATTTACTATGTTTTACAATAGTTAGTCATTCATTAACACTTATTTTTCATTCATTTTCCATCAGTTATCATTATTTTACCATCATTTTATCATTAATTTTACTTAAATATTCTATCCTTGCCTTAATAATCTTGATTTACCAATTTTTATTAATACCCTCATATCTTTGCCTTAACTCACTTTACACTACTATATGCCTATCTTCCCAAAATTTTGTTTTTTAGCTATTTTTACACTAACTTCTATAGGTCACCTAGTGTTATTCACATTGGATTCCTTCACATTATCTTATAGTCTATTTCTCTATCTATGGAACTAAAGTAAATAAAGGTATGTCTTTTTCAATTTTGTCCTTTCATTTATCTTATTTTTTGCTTACTGCACTTTACTTAGCATCAATGGTAGGTGTTATCATGTTCTATCTCAAAGCACCATCCCATGTTTCACTTACGTGACACATGATGATATTAGAGTGGGGAATATGTATACACATAATATTTTAAAATTTGTATCACTTGATGACACTTTGTATCTTGTAGGAACCCATAGACATTCAATCTCTCTGAGTACATGACTTAAGGGATGCACCAAGAAAGGGGTGGTTAGACCATTGGTGCTTCTTAAGATTATTGTACCTTTTTCAAATTTATATATACACACTTATCTCATAAAACCATTTACCCTAAACTTATTATTCTCTATTTTACCCATTATATACATTTGTCATATCATTATCCTCCTTTTTCTTGCCTTGACCCCTTTTCACTAGTTGATTAGACTAGGTTGATTAGGTTGAACCTGTATAATGTTTAGCCTCTGATTACTATATAGGGTTGATTGGGTCAACCATATACTATTTATGGAGATTTTTCACTTGTATTTTTGTTATCCCTTAAGCTGACCTATCTCAAGACTGAGCGATTTATCTCTTGAAAACATAGAGTTAACTAGGTCGACCCTGTACAACTGACATGTTTGGAAGGGTTTAAGGCAAGATCTACCTATATATACAAGATAATTTCCAAATAGTTGAGAATAAAGAATAAAATAATAATAATTCTGAACAAATATCTTCTTATTGACCATTCTAATTAAGGAATAAAGCTTAGGGTTCCATACTTTCTTTGGAGATATGGATCTTGTCTTGTGGATAAGTATTTTTGATACATAGATAGGTTATGTATCCTAGAGTTTATTTTTAATTATTATCCTTACATACCACAATAATATATTATGAAGCACCTTGGCCAAGGGAGATATTGAGGCTCAATAAGTTTATATTCAAAGGTAAGTATTCCTAACTTTATTTCTCATTTGTAAGAGTATATAGATAATGTAGTTGTGTTTCTCTTCTATGCATTAGAATTTATTATACATTAATGTGAGTATATGTCTTCTATTCATGTTTATTTCAATTTTTTTTATCCCATTTTGGGCCACAAGCTTTGGTGTGTACTAGATTAGATTTAATTTCTTATTGATTAGAATAGAGTGAAAATTAAACCTAGGACTCTTTTAGGGTTTTTGCATGATTGTGTTAGATAGTAGGCTTTGGAACCCTTCCTATCATGGTGTATTATGACAAGTCATAACCTAATTGGTTCTAGTGGATCTCGTTATTGGTGATACTTCCACTTAAAAAATGCATTCCCAATCGAAAGTGTGTGTACGCTTTTATCTTCTTTGAGCTAGGATTGATTTATAAACATGATGCATTTTTGATTGCATATAATGGGATCCTATATTATTCTTGATCAATTATGATGAAAGGATATGCTTTAATTGCCTTGTGGCATAAATATTAATTTACTCCAACTATCCTATCCCTCTCCAAGACATGGGCATCATCTTTTACATTAAGAAATAGGAAACCATGGTAACTATGTTCATGATTATACTAAATTCCTAAATTATGAAAACATCATTGTACCCTACCATGGGGATCTAAATATTTATGGGGTAAGGTAGCCAATGTATAGGATTCCCTTAAATTTACATCTTCCCCAAAATGTCTATGGAAGGTTTAATGCATCCTCTCAATTGTGAGATGAAAGCCATGAAATGGGCTCTTCCTACTTCTATTCAAATATTCATTGATCTCCTTCCATAACTGATAAGCAATTTCTTACTCAGCCATCTTCTTAGGGACTATTTTGGGAGACATAGAAATTGTGCCCAATAACCATTATCATAGTTTAATTCAAATATACCTAGTAGTCTCCCATAGTCATGACTAAATTGGTAATAATTTTATATATTTTGGGCATGGGTTCCTCATAATTTCCCTCTAAACCTAGGGATACAAGTCTTATGTAATACTCAATATATTTCTTGTATATGCATAAATATCCACAAAAGAATAGATATCACAAATCTTAGTTTTGATATAATCAATATTTAGGTCTAAAAGAGACTAGCGTGTTTGTATATGGTATCCATAATAACATCAAGAAATTAGGACATCATGTAGAAATTTCCCCTTTTATGCCTCTTGTCTTTATGAAATATCAGTTCATGAAACTAGGTGCTAATAATATCTCCCAATGTGAAGGTGTATTCTAAGGTGATCAACAAGTTGAGCAATGGTACCCATTACAGGTGAAGGAACTGGATACTCCAGTGACCATATAGGTGGTTCAATAGTTCCATAATAATGTGAATTCCCATCTATAATTTCATGATGGGCATAAAATTATTGTCTTTGAGTGAAAAGGCAAGGAGAAGCCATTTTCTCACTATCTT
The DNA here is from genome assembly GCA_037957365.1 of Torreya grandis. Classification (NCBI taxonomy): domain Eukaryota; kingdom Viridiplantae; phylum Streptophyta; class Pinopsida; order Cupressales; family Taxaceae; genus Torreya; species Torreya grandis. The sequence goes on from JARHVA010005899.1 coordinate 66,827, forward strand.
TTCTATATTATTTCTATTCTTTTAAAGGGTTATACTATGTAAATCAAATGTTTCATTCAAGATTAGAAAGTGTAAATACCTTTGAAATAATTCCCTTGATATATAGGTGATAATGGTATTGCAATAACATAGTGGAGTAAATTACCATATTCAATCCTTCCTTCAAAGAATAAGTCACATAACAAGTTAATGCATGGCATGACCTTAGGTTTATTAGAAACATAGTGAAGTGCTTGATGTTTGAAGGGAAGTAGGTCAACTACTACCTATAATTCTTCTAGAGATACATTTCCTCATAAGTGAATGTGTTGATACATTCTACAACTTCTGATAAAGTCAAGTAGTTAGCATAGATACCATCAAACATGGAGAAATTAAAAAGTGTATCTATATATTCTATTGAATCTTTGATATAAAATTTAGATGGTGCCTAGGCTCCCCTATATACTCTAGATGAAGATGCCATTGTTAGTTCTTAGTGATGATAGAATTATGGATTCTTGTAATGGTATTTTGGTGATTTACCATTCAAATTAAATCTTGATTGAATGTAACTAGGGCTTGAATTCTCAAAGGGAAATATTTTCTTAAACTCATTAACAATAAATGGATGTGAAGTTGGTTATCAAATTGATATTATATCCTTTTAATATTCAATATTAGTTCATATGTCATTAATAACTAGCGTCTCTAATATTGTCATGTTAATTTAAGTCAAATTTCACCACTTATAATAGTGAACATGCCATAGAGGATGCATACTCATTTAGAGGGGTGACATAGTGCTGATATTTTTGACACCTACTAATGTGTGGATTAGTGGGGCATTGATGCATGCATTCAGGCTAAATTATTTGGATTTTGTGAGCAAAGAGTTCTTAATGAAATACTCCAAAGACCAAATTTTTCTTTAGGGAGAATCATGAAACCTTTTCTAAAATTCAAGATGCCAAATACTTTTCTAGAAGACTAAATTATTGTTCAAGAAGATTTGTTATAGAAAGTTACCGAAGATGAGAGTCCTGAATGAAAAGCTATCAATAAGAAGATCCAAATAAAAATTTACAGACAATAAAGTCCCAAACATAAAATACCAAATAAAATATTCCATATAAATTTATTAAATGAAAATATCCTAAATGATTCTCCTAAATACCAAAATCATGAAGAGCAAAATGTCGAAGACCAAATTTGTAGGTGATAAAACACTGATAATTCCAAATAAGTTAATCCAAATACTGATAATTATGAATCCCTATCATACCTAATAAGATTCCAAATATTTTCATTAATAGATTATTTCCAATAAGTCATATCAATGAAAATGGGTTATAAGAGGAAAACAAATGCAATAAAAGTGATTCAATGCCAAAAAATGCAAATTTCCATAATTAAAAAATAGGTTAAACATGCATATACATACCTACAATGAATAATCATTATAAAAAAAAGACATTCCAACGTTTTTATGAATAATTTAAGGTGGGGTGTGTTGAATACAATAAATGGTGACTCACAGGGGTGAATACTCTTATGTTTTCAAGAACCCAGAATCCATGGTTTTGCAATTCCAATATCAACCATGAACCATTCTATAAAATAAAATATTAAATCATAAATATGAAAGGGACTCTTGGTAAATTTATGCAGCATACTTACTCTACTCATACCTTTGACTAGTGTGTGTTAAAGTGATATTATTGACTCCTTATCAAAGGATTTTGGTAAAGACATGGGATGAGATACAAGTTCTATTCTAATCTAGTGTTAAGTCAACATAAATTTGGGAAGGTTAAGCATTGTTCTACTACCATCTAGTCATTCATAGCCTTGAAAGATATGCCTTTGATCACCCTTCCTACCTTCGTATTCTTTCATGATACATGATATATTGATCTTATTTCATCATGTACATTTTTAATTCCTTTTGATTTTATTTTAGATTTTTAGATTATCCTATATTTTCTCTTTTTTTTTAATACAAATTAAAGAAAGGAAAAGGTAACCACTATGAGTTGGTGTAGGTAAGGTTTGTTTCATCAGAATGTCCCCATCTACTTCACCCATATCAATGGTTAGTATCTTAAATAAGTAGTATTATTAGATGTGAATTTCATCTAAGGAGATGATAAAAAATTTATAAATTTTCATGGAGATATGGGAATATATTTTATATACCTGATAGAATCATTTACTTTATAACATTTTCATGGTTAACTCTCTCATTGATTACATGGATTTAGAATTTTGATTTTCAAGGTGTAATTCCCACCGATTCAATTCAAATTTATATCATCGATTTAGAAAACAATTTGAATAAGATTTTTTCTAGTTATACTATAAGTAATCATTTATGTTTCCATGAAATAAAAATGAAAACTATCCTATAAAGTAGTAAACTACCTAAAAAATGAGAGACTAGACTAAGAAAAACAACATTTAGAAAGAAAAAATGATTAATCTAGAAAGTGAGAGATACTCTAAGAAAAATAAATGATTGAAATTATAAAACTAACTAATAAATTAAATCTAACATACCCATTTGTATATTAAAAATCTATTTTTACTCAAAGACATCTTTGGATGGGGTAGTCATGAAGTAGTACCTCAAAAATTATCCATTGATTGAATATATCAATTCATTACCTTGGGGGTCCCTCAAATGGAAAACATTATTACCCAAGATCTTGGAAATATGATAGGGTCCTATCTATAGTGGGGTAAACTTGTCATGTTGTCCTTTTGTTTCATGGGATTTGTCTCATAGAAGCACCAAGTTAGATATCTTGAATGCTTTAAATTTTGTTCTTTTATCAAACCATATTTTGACTATATCCTAGTCCCTATTAAATTTATGTAGGGCTTCAGTTCTAAAGTCTTTCATTTTTATGATATCTAACAATCTAGACTCTATCATCTCATTGGGTTCCATGTATTCCTCCATGAACTTATATTTTGGAAACTTAAGCATGATTGGGAATACTGGCTACATCCCACAGACTAACAAATATGGTGAGGCTTTAATATCCTAATTGTACCAAGTTCAATTTGACTGAAGTCCATATTTTAGTAAGATATGCCACTCTCTAGGTTTATCCATAACCAATCTATTGATATCATCAATGATATTCTTATTAATTGATTTAACCAATCCATCAAAGGTTGAAAAAGGGATATAATGATAATAAATTGTAATTAATTATCATAATAATGAAGGAAATGGAGTAAAATATGCTAACATAGACTATTTGTGAAAATTCCATCTACCAAAAGAAGAAAAATCTAAAGCTAAAGACAAGGATCAAAAGCATATTTTTATAAAAGGAATAACATGATGGTAATTTTATGAGGAAGGCTAGGTCCTATCCATGGTCTTTTTAGTCATATAAAATATGAAAATTAGTTACTTTAGTGTGGCTAATGACACCCAATCCATAGGTTTTCCTACTTGCTTACACAACCCTTATAGGTTTTTCTTTCATCAATTCTCAGTCCTCCACAACATTATAAATGTAACCCTTATATACCCAAGTATCTCTTTCAAGCCCAGATCCATCCCCCTAGGTCTCATTCCCTCTAGATAATAGTGCCCAACTTGGATAGGAGCACTAAAACCTAGAGTGTCCTATTTTTGGCATTATTGTCTAAGTGCAAATTTGGTTTAAACGGTTATAGTTTCCCAAATATTTATCTTAATTCATGTTGGGCTAACATGAATTAAATTAACCCATGATCATTAGGTTCCCTATAAAAGGACATTTAAATTCCATTTAAAAGGGTTGACACTCATTTAGAAGAGAGAAGCAAGAATACAAGCAAGTAAACTCAATCACTTCTCCCTATTCTCTGCATACAACCTTCCAATATTATTCCAAGCCTATTCAAACCTTTGCACCAGTCCCTAGCCATATAAAGTCCACCTAGTTTCACATCTACTTGCATGTTCATACATAATTGCCCCAAGTGCTTCAATGGGAGAAATACATTAGCTTGGTCCCTCCTCCGTTTATTGGTATGTAAGTAGTGTGCCCACACACAGGGCGTGAAGTGAATCCAATGTATCCTTTAGACACTAACCCATTATCTCTCTTTCTTAAGTTTCTATTCAAGTTAAAGCATAAATATCTCATAGGGTTTTAAATATTAAAATATATGCAAAGTGAGATCTACATACTTTTGGGCTTCAGTATTTCATTGACAGGGTAACACAGACCTATTGAGTAGAACCTAGAAAAATTAGATCACATGGAAAATAACATTAAAAAAAGGAATACAACACTAAACAGTAGGGTATCCCATTTTTGGTGCTCCTCTCCAATCATAAAATAAATTTAAGGAACCTATTTATGACACTATCCCAGTCTGGTACAAGAATTTTTAGATCGTGTCTCAGACAGAACAACATAGAATAAGCTAAGTCATATTTTCTCTTATTTATTACTATTTTTAAAAAAGGAAAAAATAAAATCTATTTACATAAATCAGTGGCTTAATTATTGTACATTATTTACTAATTTACTTTACTCCATACCTATTTATTAGTTATGAGTAAAACTCCATTATTATAAAAAATAACAAAACATTTGGTGAACCTAACTTCAAAATTTTGCACAAAAACCCTAAAAACCCTAGGGTAAATTATTTATGAATTTTTTCCATAATTTATTTATTTTTCCTATATTTAAAAATTATAAAACTATAGATTAATTTCAAAATTATCATCTTTTTTTTAAAACCCTAGTTTGCACATACTAGGTCATTTTTGCGTACAAACACATATCAAACACTAGGAAAAATATATTGCTAATTTTAGAAATATTTTATAATATTTTCTAAATTTTTCAAGGAAAATTCTAAAAATTATCTATAAATTCATATCAAATTTAAAAAAATTATCATACTAATTTTAAAAAATTCATTCAATAATCCCTAGTTGCATTAACTAGTATCTAGTTATTTTCATTAGTTTTCCAATCATATTTTGAATTTTTAGTTGCATCTTAAACTCAAAAAATCAATTTTAAATTAAAAAATTCATAGTATTTTAAATAAATATTTTTTAAAAATCCTTATTTAGATATACTAACACTTAATTGCTTCTTTTGGTATCACCTTACATGTTTGGGACCTCCGTATCCTTTTTGGACAAACTCCAATTATCTATTTATAGGACATTGAGTTTCTTATATTAAATACTTTCCTTTTCTAGAACATTGCCTATTAAAAATTATTGAAAAACATTCAAACACATTATAAATTATTTTCCTACTTTCACAATGGCCCAATATACTAGTTTTGATGAAATTGATAAAATAGAACTTCAAGAAATCTTAACAAAACATCCAAATATGCAAGATAACATGCTTATAATTTAACAAGAGGAAAAAAAAATTGAACAATGGTAAATATTCTTAAACCACAAAGCAACCAATTGGAAATGACACTATAGGGGTAACTATGTCTCAATAACTCCCTATAGTAGCCCAACATCCCTATAGTAGCCCAACATACCTCTACACCACTAGTTATAGCTAGTACATCCCTCTCTCTTAATGTGGTAACCCTTGTGCAATAGATAAGATATATTCAATCCAAGGTGATACATATTGAGGAAGGTACCATTAGACCTACATAGGCATTATATTCTTTCGCTTTACTACATACACCATTGATACATCACATTGCTTCTACACCCTTGCCATAAGGTTTTATTCAACCCAAGCTTATTCTCTATGATGTCAAGGGTGATCTAGACACACACTTGAGAGAATTTCATGTAGCATACTTGGAATATATACCCAATGACTTGCTACTTACAAAGCTATTTCTTCTGACCCTAAAGGATTATGCTCTACAATGGTTCTATAGTCTACTGAATCAATCAATTCATGCATTCAATCCTTTATTTAACATGTTCTTAGCACACTTCAACATTAACATTGGTGATAAGGTTTCATATTCTCAAATTTCTCAAAAAAAAAAGGACCAAATGAACATCTCATAGACTACGTTCTTTGGTATAAGACCATCTTGGCTAAGATGACTAGTCCCATAGAAGATCAGGGGTTATAGGACCTCTTAAAATAGAGTCTTCATTTAGCATTGCATGAATTTATTATGTTTAAAAGATTCTCTTCCTTCATTAAATTGTGTCATACATTAAAGGAAAGAGAATTGAAACTCATTTCAATGGGAAAACTCAAGTATACAAGCATTCCAAACACAAATAATAAGAGTAACAATAAAGTCCCATACAAGGTCAAGTTTAATGATAGAAAATCACACAATCAACCTATAGTAAATGCAGCTTTAGAGCCTCCTCAGCATATAGTTTTATTACCACCCCCTTGATTTACTTTCTCACACCTTCTAGTTCCTCAAGATGGGGTTTTACAAAAACTTTTGTATTGTAATATCATATCTTTCCCTCCTAGTCAGGAAGTTGATCCAACCAAACCTCTTCCCAAGGAATCTGATCAATAGTCATTTTGCTATTACCATAGGGCACCAAGCCACACTACAAACAAATGCATCAATTTGAAACATAAGATATAGGACTTGATAGATGATAACCTACTTAATCTAGGAACTTTTATTGAGCCTCCACAAGAAAAGCCAACATAAGATAAAGCTTTGAAAATATTCTCAGATCCATTTCCATAACATTCAAAATAGGAAATAGGGGACACATCAGGGGTTCACCATGCATATCATGCACATCTACCATACCAAGCACCTTCAATTGAGACACATCCTTTGAGTGGTATGATTAGTGTGTATGGATCTACAGTTTCATCTAGACCTTTAATATCCTTCTCAGATCAGGAGATTATGGAGGATAATTCATATTATAATACACTCTTTATTATAGAACATTTCACAGTGTTCTCATCGATAATGGTTCTAGTGTTAACATGTACACCATTACATTATTATATCATTTATGCTATTTAGAGAAATATATCACTTTGGAAAATTTAGTTATCAGTGGATTCATTGGGCACATATAGAGTTCATTGGGTGAGATTATACTTCCTTTATAGAATGATCCAACACATGTGACCACACAATTCACAATAGTTCCTAGTGTAGGAGTTTTTGATATGTTAATTGGTCACCCATGGATTTAAAAAAATTGAGAATTACTATTTATAGTTCATAGATGTGTGAAATTAATTCATGCTAATCAAGTTATTATAGTTGGTGGAGTCCCCTATGAGTTACCACTACCCATGTTAGAGACATCTAATTTACAGTCACAAGTTCTAGCTTCTTCACTAATTTCAATTTCCGCACAAGTTATAGTTCTTCCTCTAGTATAGATTCAAACACAATTGAAACATTCATCACCAGTATAGAGGGTTTAAACACTAAAATAACTTTAGGATTATAGATAGCTTCTAGTTACAATTTTAATACTTAGAGTAGTTTAGTTGAGATCTCATGAATCTACACACAAAGCACATGTTTAGAGAGCATCTCCTACTTCCAGATGGGTTTTTGAGATCCCTATAATTACATCCACTTCTTATAACTATAGTGGGACCCCAAAATCAATTTCTACTTTGGATATTTTAGAGCATCTACAACATATACAACTTTTAGAGCCACAGTGTCAGTATTTTCATCATGTTTCACATTTACACATGATTCCACTCTTTGATATAGGACACCATGATAGGGAGTCTCCCATGAGACTCATCAGTTAGTATCATCATATCTTAGCCTAGTATCATATCATATTAGTTAGTATCATCTTATACATAATATCATTTTCTTGATTGTATATAGCTTATATAAAAATACAAAAACAATATAAAATTTTAAAATACAAAAACATTCATATAATTTAAAAATATAAAAAAAAAATTGATTATATGCATCATCCATGCTTTACATTACTACTATCATGCTAGGACTTACATTTGCTATTCCATGTTATTTTTTTCTGATTATCTATATTACCATGCTTCACTTGATCTTCTTTAAGTGTGTGTAATGACATATAGTTAATTGATTGCTTCACTCTACCTATTTATAACTTTGAGACACACATCGATATACATACCCACTGGGGGTATCTTATACATGATAACACCATCTAGGTTATGTCAATCCTACACTACACACTCTAAATTATCATATTGATGTACATTACTTACCAGATTACATAAATTACTATATCAACATTTCACTATTATCTAACACTTATGTATCTCTTAGCATATACCTAGTCTTGTACTAAATGTGTCTTGCATACTTTCACTCTTGATTTGATTAGTTATATGTGCTTGTACCCTTCTAGTTTTTACATGTTTTTCTTTCTTGCTTTATGTAGCTACATGAGATTGTATTTCTTTTTCCAGTTTTATTTCTTATGTATGCCTTAGGACATCTACCAATGTCCTTTGCTTATATTTGTGTGTGTGTACCTTTATACATTTTCTAATGTCCCTTTCTTATATTATTTTATGTGCCTATGTCCCTCACTCTAACCTTTGATTTTTTCAAATTGTATGTGTATGTAGTTTTTGAACATGCCTTATATGCTTGCTTTCCAGTTTGAGTGACATGTGCCCATGTCCCTTATTTGCATGGCCCCTTGGCCAACCTTATATGCTTCTTGATTCTTTATTATTACTTTGTATATTTGTTTCTTGATTGATTTTCCTTGTTTCTAATGTCATGATCCATATCATGCATTTACCTTGATTTCTCAGATGCCATGATGGACATCATACTCCATCCCTCCTTGAAAACTAACAAATAATAAATAACATCTAATCTTTCTAGTTATAGTTCAATACTTTACACATGCTTTTACATTATTATATCTATCTAGGAACAATCTCTCAATACAAATATTTCTATATCTTGAGATATCTTATTAATTATCATTGTTATATCACATATATTTCTAATTTAACACACTTTTAGAGATTATTCTTTTGAGGGAAGTGATTACAAGGTGCTTATTCCTACCCTCAAAAGATGGGGTAAAAAATAGGGGATTTTTCATAGAGATCAAAGCTCTTAGTAGTCAAAATAGTAACATCCATATCACCCAATTCAAAATCTAGAGGTCAAACTAGTCAAAATAGAATAAAAAAGCAATGATAATTTTAGATCAAAAACCAATTTTAGCACAAAACAACATCATAAATGGATATCAACACCAAACACAAGGGTGTCCTCATTTTGGTACTCTTATCTAGGAAAAAAAACTCCTAGGTTTTCCAGTAATAGGCAAAATGTTTAGGTCAGCTACAATTTTTGCACATCTAGATTAGTCAAAATTAGCATTTTTAGTAAAGTTTTCTTAGGGAATCTAGATATAGGGGGTATCATGTGTGACATGATGGCTCTCAATTATAGTTTCATATTAGTCAATTGACATAACTTCTAGATCAAAATCCATGTTTCAAATACCAATGATTAGGGGTAATCTGCATGGTATATTGGTCTTCATTTATCTTTAAGCTTAATTTATTACCTAGGCATTATAAGTAGTTGAATGCTTTACTCAATCTATAGGTGTTTGGCATCATTCTCAAGTTAAACATTAATACAAGATTAACTTCCTAAGTACATGAGTTCTTGATTCAACATTTACATAAGCATATTACATCATTTTTAGAGTGGTTTTCATATAATATTAACCTCCATCTTTTAGAATGGCCAAAAGTGGCCTAGTTTCTAGCATACATTTGACTATCCAAATCACATTGTAAAATTTTTAGAGTATCCATGGGATCCATGAGACATCTCATATGACATCTATTCTATACTGGTATCACTTCATAGCTTCACTTTAGGGGCCAATAATGGAGCCAAAGGGCCAGCCTTTATATTCTTGAGCCACTTATTTAGAGGGATTAAACACACAATAAAGACATAAATTATCATACACATGATCATCTAGTTTCACTCAAGGGGAAAATATAGAGCCAAAGGGCCAACATTTGTATTCTTAAGCCACCTATTCAGAGGGATTAGACAAATAGTCCAAACATTGATTATCACACACATGATCATCTATCTTAACTCAAGGGGTAATGATGGATCTAAAGAGTCAACCTTTGTATTCTTGAGCCACCTATTTAGAGGGATGGGACACATAGTCCAAACATCAATTATCATATGCATGATCATTTAGATTTACTCAGTAGGCAATGACAAAGCTAAAGGGTAAGCCTTTATATTCTTGAACCACTTTTTGTGGAATTGAGAATTTAGATTCATCCATGATATAAATTTTGGTACAACATCATTCAACATAATCCAAAATTCCTCAATCTTACTTAGGATCACAACATGTTTTGTATTGGTTACCATACCTAGTGAGGTGTATTCATTCCTTTCTCTTCATTTTTCTTTTACTCATATTTTGTATGTTATTTTTATCTATTATATATAATAAATGATATACTCTTTATTTTATTTTTTATATTCACATAATTTACACAAAATTCTCTTTATACACTATCCAACATTACTCAGCATCACATAAGCTTTATGGGCTTCAACTTTGTAGGTAAGTTGAGGTATGCTTTTTATTTTTTACTTTATCCTAGTATTTTGATTTTGTTGCATCACTAGAATAAAGGGGGGGGGGGATTTAGTCATATAAAATGTGAAATTTGGTTATTTTAGTGTGGGTAATGACACCGAATCCATAGGTCCTCATACTTGCTTGCATAACACTTATAGGCTTTTCTTTCATTCATTCCTAATCATTCACAACCTTTTGGACTTAGCCTTTACAAACCCAGGTATCTATTTCAATCCTAGATCTATCCAATTAGGTCTCATTCCCTGTAGACAATAGCACCCAAATTAGACAAGAGTGTTTAAACCTAGGGTGTCTTATTTTTAGTGTTGTTGTCCAAGTGCAAATTTGGTTCAAATGGTCATATATTCCCAAATCCTTATCTTAATTCATGTCAATATAATGCAAATTCATTTGATCCATGATCATTATGTTCCCTATAAAAGGCCATTCAAAGTCCTTTTATAAGGGTTATCACTCATTTATAAGAGAGAAGCAATAATACAATCAAGTACACTCAACCACTTTTCCCTATTATCTACATACAACCTTCCAATATTATTCCAAGCCTATTAAAACCTTTGCACTAGTCTCTAGCCATCTAATGTCCACCCAATTTTTCATCTAGTTACATTTTCATACACAATTACACCAAGAACTTTAATGGGAGAACTACATAAGCTTGATCCCTCCTAGAGTATTGGTATGTGGGCAGTGTGCCCACACTTGGGGTGTGAAGTGCATCTAATGTATCATTTAAATAGTAACCCTTTCTCTCTTTTTTCAAAGTTTCCATTCAAGTTCAATCATAAATATATCCTAGGGATTAGAAGATTAAAATAGACAGACAATGATCTCTTTAGAACTTTATGCTTTGATATATCACTGATAGGGTAATATAGACCTATTGATCAGAACCTAAAAAACTTAGATCACCTAGACAATAGAACTAAAAAAGGACTATAGTGCTAAATAGTAGGGTGTCCCACTTTTGATGCTCTTATCCAATTAAAAAACAATGTTCAATAACCTATTTATAACACTATCCTAGGCCTCTACCTAAATTCTTAGACCCTATCTCAAATCAAATAGTAGAAAATAAGATAAGCCATATTTTCTCTTAATTATTTATATGTTTATAAAATTCAATAATATGATATATTTACCTAAATTAGTATCTTAATTATTTCACATTATTTACTTTACTCTAGACCTGTTTATTATTTTGTTATTATAAAAAATAACAAAATAGTTTTACATTGTAAATCTTAAAAGATAAATCCATGAGGGTGTCAAAAATCATTTGAAAAATAAATGAGAAAAATATGGTATTTTGTGTGGAAAGCCATTTACTATCCATGGTCTTATAATGCAACTCACAAAAGAGAAATCCAAGGGATGCCAAAAGGTGTGTAAAAAGAGTTTGAAAGTAAAAAAGACTATGGTACATCATGATGAAGATGGGGACCTATCCATGGTTTAAAATGCAACTCATGAAATAAAAGGGAAAATAAAAGACCAAAAATTAATGACTAAAGTTTTGTAATAAGAGAGAATTATTGTAGAAGGATAGATCTGTGTGAGTAACCTACAAAAAATGTTACATAGATAACATATAGAAAGCATGAAAAGAAGGAAATGTTTAGGAAAAATAATTTTTGAGGAATTAAACATTGGTGGGATCTTTAAAATGATGGCCTTCATTAGTTTGAAGGTGATAGGTTCTTAGACCAAGAATACATTTGACTAAATATGTACCACACCATTTTTGGGCATATTTACCTTCTTTGCCATGGATGTAGTCTAATCTAAGAACAAGATCACCAACATTAAGTGTGAAAACTTTAACACATTTATTATTTCTTTTGTAAATACAAGCCTTATATTGGTAGTTATGTTTCAAAGCAAAAATATGATGTTTATCAAGAAGATCAAAGGTATGAAGGCAAGCTTCATGCAATTCTTCATCGAGAATGATACCATGAAGAGATAAATGAAGAGAGGAAAGCTAAAATTCTAAGGGAAGAATTTCATGAAGCTTGCCTTCATACATATGTAATGATACCATGAAGAGATAAATGAATAGAGGGAAGCTAAAATTCTAAGGGAATAATTGAATCAAAACCATAGACTAGAGAGAATGGCATTTCCCTAGTGGTAGTACATATGATAGTCTAATAGGTCCAAAGAGTAGGGTAAATATGAATATGCTAATCTATGTGGGTTTCAAAAATTATCTTTTGGATAGCTTTTTTAATAATTTTATTAGTGGCCTTAACTTGACCATTACATTGTGGATGATAAGGTGTAGAAAATTTGTGATTGATCTTGAATTTAGCACAAAGTTATTTAACATGTTTATTTTTTAAATTTCCACCATTATCAAAAATGATGGTATGTGGAACACCAAAGAGGTAAATGATTTGATTAAGAATAAATTTATAAATGTTAGGACCAATGATATTAACAAGGGGCATAGCTTCAACCCATTTTGTAAAATACTTGGTACGGTGATGATAAAAGCATGCCCATCTTGGGAGTGAGATAATTTGCTAATGAGATCAAATCCCCATGTGGAAAATGGCAAAGGAGATTTGATAGATTGAAGTGAATGAATTAGATCATCATGAAGTTGGTAAGGATTACATTTTTAGCAAAGTCAATTGCATCCTTTTCAAGAGTAGGCCAAAATTAACCCATATGTAGGAATTTATGGGCTATAACATGTCCACTATAATGGTCACCACAAATTCCCCCATGTGCTTATTCAATAAGAGGAGGGACCTTGGCTTACATAACATAATAGAGCAAGCTACCTTCAGTGTTATGATAATAAAAGATGTTATTTCAGAATATATAATTGAAAGCTTATTTATGAATGTGAGTCTTTTCATGAGATTATAAGTTAGGAGGATAAGTTTTATGCTCCAAGAATTGAATAATGTCTTTATATAATGGAATTTGTTGAATGGTAACAACCTCATTATAGTATATAAGCAAGTTTGGTGGTTGAGTTGAAGATGGAGATTTTCTTATTTGTATAAGAAAATTAGGATTAGAAAGAACTTGGTGTGGATGAAAAAGATATTATGAGGAAGCAAGGTAATTAGCAATGGAATTTTGATCTTGATGGATAGGCTCAATAGTGAAGGAGATGAAATATTTAGAAAGAATGGTTGAAATTTGATTACAGGTAATTATATTTTCATTTTTGCATTGATAATCACCATTGACTTGGTAGTAAATAAGCTAAGAGTCACCTAAAGCATGAAAATATTGAATGTCTAGATCAAGAGCAGCTCTCATACCTAAGATTAGAGCTTCATACTTAGACATATTGTTGGTGCCATCAAAGGTTAAGAAAAAAATTAAAGGAATTATTTTTCCAAGAGGACTTTTGAGAATGCAACTTACCCCAGTTATTTAAAGGCATTTATCACCATGAAAGTGAAGGGTCCAAGTATCTTTATACAATTCAACATTAATTATAGGAAGCTCCTTGATGACTACTTTAGGTTTAGTAGTATTGGAGGAAATAGAGGATTCATCAATATTATTTGCTTCAAGATAAACAATAAAGTTATGAAAATAATCTTTAAGTGAGATAACCTGATTAAGACTTTCAATATAGAGAATAGTATCATTTGGAAGACTATCTTGAAGTTGATTGGTAACTAGAAAAGGAGCTATGGAAAGTTGATCATAAATGACCTATCCTTTGATGGAATTTTGATTTATAATTTAGAGATAAAATTCCATAAGAAGGACCATTTATTTGTCAACTCTATCTCCAAGAAGAAAGGATTTGGAGAAGAAGAGACAAAAGGGGTTAGAGTGAATAATGACATAAGTAGTCTAGTAAATCATGTAATGGCGATGATTTTTGGTTAAAAAATCGATGGCAAGGATATCACATTTAAGTTTGGCATAACATGTTTCATAATTAATGAGGCCTTAGCTAATGTAATAGATAAGATACTCTCTTTTGATATCATCATGTTCGGAAAGCATTACCCCAATTTTTATAGGTGTGGAAGAAGTATATAAAATTAAGGGTCAATCATTGGAAGGAGGATGAAGTGTAAGTGGGTGATGTAATGAATATTTCATGTTATCAAAGGCTTTTTGACATGGGTCCATCTATTCTATATCGGTAACTTTCTTGAAAAGAGAATTGATGAAGAGGATGTGATAAGCCATTTCAAGAATGAATCATCTAATTACTCAAAGTTTGTCTAAGTATGAATGCCAAAAATGGATCAAGGAATGGGCATGTTGATGATAACACTAATATTAATGGGGTTAGAATTGATTCTATGAAGAGAGACTAGGAATCCTAAAAATTTTCTAGATGTGACACCAAAGACACATTTATAAGGATTAAGTCTAATCTGGTATTTAAAAAGATGATCAAAGATGATAAAAAGATCTGATAGATGAGTCATACAACTTTTATATTTAGTAATGAGGTCATCCACATAAGTTTCCATAAATTTTTAGATAATATCATGAAATATATTATTCATGTATCATTGGTAAGTGGCTCCAATATTTTTGAGGCCAAAGTGCATTTTGACATAGCAATAGGTGCCCCACTCCATGGTGAAAGTGGTCTTATTTTAGTCCTCAAGGGAAATGTGAATCTTTATATCATGGGAAGCCATCCATAATAGATAACATTTTGTAACCAATTGTGGAATCAATAATGAAATCTATCTAAGGTAAAGGAAAATTTTCCCTAGGATAAGTGAGGTTAAGATTGTAGAAATGAATACAAATACAAATGCCCATAGTGACCTTTTTTGAATGAGAATAATGTTATAAACCCATTTGTAATAATCCATTGGTTTGATAAATTTATCATTGAGTAACTTGATTATTTTATTATGACATAATGTGGAAACCTCAGGTGGAAATTTCATTTTCTTTTGACACACAAGATTTTCCATCTTGAAAGTGATATGGTACATTAGGTAAGGAAAAAATTGGATCAGCTTTGGGATCAATGCTAGCAATGAAGTTGTTAAAACAAGGGGTTTTTGTTTTAAAATTCCCAATTTTATGATGTTTCCAAAGAAGTTAAGGTTATTTGGCATGAAGTATTTCAAAAATAACTTTGTCACTAGGAAAGGTAGGAAGAGGACCATAATACTAAACATCTACTTCAAGATCAAGAATTTGATTACCATGGTGATCATACTCAGAATATATCTAATGAACATCAATTACCTTGGAATTAAGTCTAATATCAAGAGTAGGAGAAGTAGATGGATTATATGGGATTGGAGTGTTGATGGTTTTGGTGATAGGGGAAGGATTAGATGCAATGATTTGATCGATAGGTGGTAAAGGAGATGTAGAAATTTATATAAGTTAGGATGGTATAATTTTCTCTACCACCCAAGGGGTATCAATGAGAGGAGAATTGGAAGGAGGCACATGACCCTCAAGATTTAAATCATGATATGTAGAAATGGTATGAACATCTTGAATAAAATCATGAATTTGAGATAATTTTTCCTAATAATGTTGGACATCCAAGTCTTGAGATTGAGCTTGGGAAATTATATAATTGTCAACATATGTTGGATAAATTATACAAGATTGAGAATTAAGGGGATTTTTAGAAGGTGAAATATTGATATTAGTAAATGTACTAAGAGACATGATGAGAGGATCTTAAAAATTATTTGGCCACTCTAAAATCATTGCATGTCAAGGCATTTTTTCTTAAACAAGGCTCTTGAGCATTACATGGATGGGGAAAATTAGTGATCTCATCAATAAGAGGAATAGTATGATCCCTTGGTGATAGAGGAGGAAACCAATATGAAGTATAGGGTGGTAGCTTGGTAGTATTACAAGTATGTTATAAATAATTAAGTTCATCATCATCTAAATGCATAATAGTGAATTTTAAATCATGATTGATGTAAATAAACCTAGGTAAATGAACACTATTGATCTTAGGAATGGTAGGAATATGATATTGTGATTTGGGATTAGGAAGATGAATGCTCCATGTGTTTGGATCAGTGTCTTATTTGTATCATTTTCCATTATGTAAGAATTTAATGCATTGTCTACTGGAAGAAGTAATGGTCCTCATTTGATGAGTCCATAGGTGACCAAGGAGTATATTATAAGGGTAAATCAAATACCATAATTTTAGTTCAAACTATTTTAGGTCTAATGGTTAATGGAAGCCAAATGCAACCAACTAGTTTTTTATTTGTTTTATCAAAACCATGACAAGTAAGATGAGTTTGATTAAGATGATATTTGTTATAACCAAGTTATTGGATAAGCCATAAATATGTCACATTAATACTAGAGCCTTCATCAACTAGAAATTTATGGATAAGGGTAGTATTAATGGATATTTTAGTGAAAAGTCATGGATCATCAACATGAAAAAATATTTCATCATTGATCATGTCCTTTTCAATAAATTCAATAGAATTCTTAGAATAAGGACACATAGTTTCAATGGTATTGACATTGGTAGGTTGAAAATAGATAGTTATTTATCAATAGAAGATGGTTCTTCAATTTGTCAGAGTTATTACATATGAAACTTATGATGATAAGGTGAAGTAAAAACCAACTCTATAAGTGAAATCTTACAAGGTATAGAGTTGAGTTATTCAAGAAATTTGTAATGAGATTTAGAATAAATATCATGAGGTTTAAGAGTTAATGTATATTTTTAAGGTATAGATGTGGTTGGAGAATTTGAAGGAGGAGGTGGTTCCTCATGGGATTCCACATAAAGATTAGTAGTTATAGTATCTTTAAGAAGTTTTTATTATAAATATGGATTCTTAGGATTGGTAATGAGATCTTTGTGAGCTTGCTTGTGATGATAATTGACCTTAGTAGTGTTAACATATTGAGAATTATTATAATATTGGTCATAACTAGAATCAACGGCATAAACATCCTTAATGTTTGTTTGATTATTGGTTGTAGAAAAAAAATTATTATTTGAGGTATAATCTTTGGAAGCTTGTCACTTTTAAGAAGTATTGGTGTAATTTTGACAATGAAGGTCAATCATGGCTTCATGATTAAATGAATCACCAAACATATAGGAGATATAAAATTTAGTGAGACCTATATACAAGATTCATGGGAATGACCAATGTCAACATGGAACTAATAAAATATATTAGGATGATACCAACTGGGAGGATTATTAAGATAAATTAAAGGTTTAGATGGCAATAAAAAATGTTTCATTTGCTGAACTGAGAGAGGTGTATGAGAAGATGAAAAGATGTCAACTTTGGTAACACCTAATTTGGTTTTTAGAGTATTAATAGTGATAACATTGGTATATGTTTGAAAATATCCTTTTATTAGTCTAGGATTAGGTTTGAATTTCTTCATGAGAAAGTCTTTATGTTTATATTAGTCAAGAGCTTTATTAAGTGTTTGGGTAGGAAAGGTTCAAACCTTATATTGAAGAGAAGGAGTCAAAGCAGTGATAAGATTTTGAACAAGTTATCATGAATCATGTTATGGTCAGCTTTATGGGATAATGATTTCCATCTTTTGATAAAGTCATGAGCTGATTCAGTGGGAAATTTCTTAGCATTGATGAAGTGGCTAAGATAATTTTTAGGAAGATCATTGTGTTGAAACTCTTTAACTAAGGGATTAACCAAATCTTCAAGTTTCCAAATATAATGTTGGGGTAATTGGTTATAGCATTTTAATAAATCACCAATGAAGGTTTTGACCAAGAGTTTAGTTATGGTGAAGGTATTAGTTTGGATCCACTCTTTATAAATATTGCCAGATTATTTAAGAAATGATGTCAGGTATTTAGTCCTATCATATTTGATAGTTTGAGATATGTTACCAATATCAATGGACATAATGAAGGGAGCTAAAAGCTCAGTTTGAATAGTTTGAAACATCTTTCTATTCATTATGGGTTGATAAATAACATTTCTTGAGGCATGTCTAAGAGGTAGAGGAATGTAATTAGGATTAGCTTGAAGATCAATATTTGGATGTTGATTAGCCATATGAATCAAATTTTGTTGAAGTTGTATCATTTGATTGGTGCTAAAATTTTGTATTATGTTCATTTACTAGATAACTTGAGCAATAAATTGAGTTTTATCATGAGCTGGGTTGGTGTTGGTAAGATCATTCCTCGAATTGATATGAGGGGGAGGGTTATTATAAGATGGATTATGAGTGGGATTATTGGTTAAATTCATGTTAATTTCTCCCATATTATTTTTAAAATTTTGGATATGAGAAGTATCTTAGTAAGTATAAAAAATATCAAACCCATCAAATTTATATTGAGATGTGATTTGTATGATGTTATAAGTGATGGATGAAGAAGGGGAAGAAGTTCCCTAAGAGTGATGGTGCTCTTGAGGGAAAAGAGAGTGACAAATGAACATACCATATATTATCTAAATGGATTCAAGCTATCCAAGAAGATTCTTATATAAAACTTCATTATGACTAGAGAGAAATGAATAAAATACTAACAAAGAAAGATAATAAATTAAATCAACAAATAAGGAAGGAAAAAAATAGTAAAAGGTCAATTGGGTTCACCTAACACAAGAAATAGGGTCTACAAATAGTATAGGGTCAATTGGTTTAAACTAGAATAATAAACAAAGGCTAAAAAAGTGTATAGGGTCAATTTGGTCAACCAAGTATAGTAAATAGGAAAAATTAGATAGCTTGTAATAGACTATGTCGATTAAAATGACTGTGTACTGAGATAATAATAATTTTTTAATTACATAGGAATCAAGAAATAAAAGGAAACACAAAAGCAATTGGATCAATGAGGGTGATCTAATTAAGGCACACATCATAAAACCTTGCACCAATGTTGGCTAATACAAGCTTTTGTAATATAAAACATAATTGAGCAAAGAGTAAACAATCAACTTGAAAAGTAAAA
Source organism: Torreya grandis (assembly GCA_037957365.1). Lineage (NCBI taxonomy): Eukaryota > Viridiplantae > Streptophyta > Pinopsida > Cupressales > Taxaceae > Torreya > Torreya grandis. Next base: position 86,320 of record JARHVA010005899.1, read on the forward strand.
GATAACTAAATGGTCAACCTGAATGTTATTAGATTATTAAAAAATTATTTTTAAATGTGATGGGAAGTTGGTTGTAAGCAAGGAACTAGAAAGTAATATAAAGATGGTTTTAGGATGTTTGGGCTAAAAGGCTCTATATTGGCAATTATATAGGCTTGGTATTGGGGCCTACCCACTCACTTCACACACCATAGAGATAACATTGGTAGGTACTTATCTATAATATACCATTAATCACATGTTTATGCTTGGCCAAAAAACCAAGTTGACTTCCCCCTTGGTGATGAAATCCAAGTAGGTTGGCCTTGGATAGACAATTGTTAAATTTTCTCATTTAATATTTTGTGATTTGGTTATGTATACATAAAATATAAAATAGTGAAACTAAATGTTAAATTAAAAACCACCCAATTAGACTATGTGAACTATTCTAACCATGCAAATAATAAGAAATGAAAGTGTGAGCTAATTATTAGCATATAAATGTTAATTCTAACTTTGAAACATTATATCATATCAATTTAGTTGATAGTGTATGCAAAAAATATAGAACAAGGTTGAAAGTGTTACCTCTGTACTATATAAGCAAAGGTCTAAAAATCAATAGGGTTGATAGAGTCGACCTAGTTATCCAGACAACACATAAAATATAGAATTGGGTCAATAGGTTTGATCCAGTTGACTATATAAGGGAAATTTTAATGATTACAAACTATGAAAGGATAGAAAGGAACATTGGTTAGTTTTAAGATACATAAAAACGTGATTACTATCAAATAACCTTGATAAATTCCTACAAATTCTACTAGCAGGGTCAACTGGGTCGATTTAGCTTTGTTGAAGCATATTATTGAGTACCTAAAATGTCTAGGGTCAACTGGGCTGACCTATTAGTTTGGATTGGATGTCTAATATTTTTTACTCATTTGATGGGGTCGATCTAGTAGCTTGTATCTAGAAAAGAGCCTGTGTATAAAGAATAAAGTTGTTTGGATGTGATTGTGTGTTAAACTTGCACATAGAAGTTAGAACTATGTTGATGCAATCAACCTAGTATGGAAAATATATGATAAAAATAATGATAGAATAATGAAAAATAATATAAAAAATCTTGCAAGGGTTATTTCATGTCTGATTCACCAGAATGTATGTAATAAAAAATGTGTCATGTCTATAAATCAATCCTAACTCAAAGAAGATAGAGCATACCTACAATTATGATTAGGAGTACATTTTTTAAGGAGGATCATGACCAATTTGATGATATAATAGTGATATTTAGGGGATAATTTATCATAATACACCATGCTAAGGAGGGTTCCAAAGCCTCTAGTCTAACACAATCATGCAATAACCTTAAATGGGTCCTAGATTTTGATACTTCACCTATACTAATAATAAGAAATGTAAATCTAACATAGTGCTCACCAAATATTATGGCACAACATGAGGGGTTACTAAATATCAATTAATATAATTATGATTAATACCCTAATACATGGAATATGAAGAGTAAGATTATTTAGAGCCAATACTTATGCTACTTTTATCTATTAAAGAGAGTAAAAGAGTCAGAGAATAATTACCTACATATGAACCCATCAAGACTCAATATTTCCATTAAAAAATGGATATTTTCAAGATCTATTTATCATTTTTAAGGATCACTAAGAAAGGCCAAATCATCCAAGACTTATCCACAAGAATAGATTTTCCACGTAGAAACCCTAAGTTAAGACTCCTCAAGTAAAATGTGGAAGACTAGATTGTAAATAAGCGTGAGTGAATAATAAATATTGATTTCATATTGAAATAATAATGAAATGATCTTGTATTTATAGGTGTATTTAACCCTAAACCCTTTTGAAAATTTCTATCAATAGGGTAGACCTAGTTGACCTAGTACAATTTATGTCAATAATTCACTAGGTCATGAGTTAGGTTGGCTAAAGGTCAACTAGCTCCTAAGTGAAAAATACCTCAAAAGTTTATAGGGTCAACCCATTTTAAATTATAAATTTGACTAAAAAAAGAGACTAAATCTAAGGAAAAGAGGGATGGAAAGAGGAAAAAGACTGAAGGAGTGTGTAAAAGAGAAGTAATAGCTTAGGGAATGGTTTTAAGAGTTGGTTGGATTGGTAATAAAGTGGAAATAAGGGACAACAATATTAAGAAGCACCAATGATATACCCACCCCTTTCCCAGTGTACCCACTAGGGCATGCACTTAGAAATATTGAGTCTTGATGGGTTCTTACAAGATGGAAAGCATCAGTATTTGATAAAAGTTTAAAAATGTTGTGTATACAACCTAGATTCATAATTTTGATTTCCAAGGTGTAATGCCCACTAATTCAATTTGAATTCAAATCATCAATTTGGGAAACCATTTTAATATTTTTTTTATACTAGAATCAATCATTCAAATTACTAAGAGATCAAAAGGAAAACTATCCTGGAAAGTGGTAAACTACCTAAAAATGAGAGACTATGCTAAGAAAAATAACATGAGGAAAGCAAAAATGACTAATCTAAAAAATGAGAGCCACTCTAATAAAAAATGATTTAAATTAGGAAACTAACTAATAAATTAAATCTAACCTACCCCTACCTCTATCAATACACCTATTTTTACTCAAAGACATCTTTAAATGGGGTAGTCATGAAGTAGTGCTTCAAAAATTGTCCATTGATTGGATATGTCAATCTATTACCTTGGAGGTTCATCAAATGGAAAGCATTATTACCCAAGATATTTAAAATATGATAGGGTCTTATCTACATTGGGGTGAAATTGTCATTCTACCCTTTCTTTTCATGGGATTTGTCCCATAGAAGCATTAGGTCAGATATCTTGAATGCTTTAAATTTTTCTCTTTTATTAGACCATATTTTGACTATATCTTGGTCCCCATTGAAGTTATGTAGGGCTGTAGTTATAAAGTCTTTCATTTATATGATGCTTAAAAATATGAACTCTATCCTCTCATTCAATTCTATGTACTCCTTCATGAACTTATATGTTGGAACCTTAAGCATGATTAAGAATATCGGTTACCTCCCATAGACTAGTAAATACAGTGAGGCTTTAAGAGCCTGATTGTACCAAGTTTGATCTAACCAAAGTACATATTTTAGTAAGATATTACACTCTAAAGGTTTATCCACAAATAATTTCTTTATATCATAATGATATTATTATTTTTTGATTCATCCAATCCATTCCCTTATGGGTAGTGATGGGAGGATGATCTACCAATGATCTGATTATCATGGGCCCATTCTATAAATTCAATTGATTGAAATGTTGGCCCATTGTCACAAACCAATAAAATAAGAGTACCAAATCTAGTTTTGATATTCTCTTTGAAGAAATTGATTTCATCTCATTCTCTCAAATCCTTGGTGGTTATTGCTTCAGTCCATCTAGTGAAATAATCTAGAATGGTGAGCATAAATTTGTGCCTACCTAAAGAGTTTGAGTTGAGAACACCAATGCAATCTAAGATCCATTGGACAAATGGATTACCCTATATTATGAACTATAGTAACATTACTATGTAGACTTATCTTTTCACTAAACCCTATAATTTGTGGCATGCCCATAAATTAGAATGAGCATCCTTGAAGATAATTGGCCAATAATAACCCATTTTAAGGATTCTATGGGCTATAGTTTTACCAGATAGATGGTCACTACCAATATTTTGATGTAGGTTCTCCATAATCTCTTGGGTTTCATCACATGATACACATATAAAATAGATGTATTCATAGTTATTCCTATAGATAATTCCATTCTTGATCATATAATGAGTATATTTGAGCTCCAAGGATCTCTTTTTCTTTCTTTTGAGTTCTTATGGACATGTTCCAGTGAGTAAAAATTGAATGACATCTAAATAAAATTATTCTTAGGAAACCTATGTTTAGTATATTTCTTCAATGGTGATACATGGGTTTGGTATAGTCATCAACTAAATAATAACTTGTCCTCTAATGATCTTGGAAGGTTTGATCTCAATGTCAAACTCTTGTGAATTTTCCATCCATTTACCTCTATGCTCTCCAAACTCATTATGTCCTAACATGAGCTTGACAATAGGGTCTAGTACAATATCAATGGTCTTGTTATTGAGAATGTAGTGTCAAAACTTATTTACTACTTTGACAAGGAAAAATATCTTATCTTCAATTAGGGAATACTTAAGATCTGTATTCTTTAAGTTCATGTTCATGAAATTGATAGGATGCTCGTTCCCTTCCTTATTTAATGGGAGTACAAATATAATTTTATTTTATAAGGCAAATGAGTATAAGAAAAGGTCTGTAGTGAAATTTGGGCTTACCAACACTTGAAAAGACCTTCTAGCTTTATGTGTCCATTCCACTTTGGTGTCTTGTTTAAGCATTGAGTTCATAGGTATGAAATTTTCTAAAAATCCTGATACATAAATTATCTTACAAAATTTATCTCCCCAAAAGAATTAAGCTGCATTTTGATATTTGGGAACATTATTTTGGAAATTTTCTTAATTATTTCTAGGTTAATTGTGATACCATATTTAGTGATAATATGGCCAAACAACTTGCATTCAGTAATGTCGAATATGTTTTTTGGGGGTTTAGTGAAATACCAAATTCTATGCATCTTTCAAAGATTGACTAAAGATGCTCTATATGATCAGCCCTATTTTTTAATAAAATGGTGAGGTCATCCATGTATATGATTATGCATTTACCTTTTATCCCTTATAATTCATGATCCATGGCTCTTTAAAAAGTAGCTCTTACATCGATCAAGCCAAATGAAATCCACTTATATGCATAAGTTCCTCATTTTGTGTTAAATTAAAATTTAATTATATCCTCTAATTCAACCAACATCTGGTTATATCTTCAAAGTCCATCTAAGAAAAACATCATTACAAAACTGATCACAATATAGAGAACCTCATCTAATGAGGGCAAAGGATAGTTTTCTTTTTAAATTTTTTGTTAAGGTTCTTGAAATTGACACATATCCTAATTTTTCCATTATTTTTTTGACTAAAACTAGATTATCCACCCTAGTTGAATGTCTGATAGGAAATACAATCATGAAACTTAGTTATTTCTCTATCTCCTTGTTTATCAATAGTTCTAGAATAAGACTAACCAGTCTCTATCTCTACCAAAATGGCTTATGATCTGGCTTGAGTGGAATTGTATGGGTGATAACCCTAGGATTAAATATCCTTAAATCATCATAAATCCATATAATTATGTCTTTATATATAATGATCAAGTCCTTGACCCTCTGTCTCTCCTCTTGGGGGTAGCATAAACTAATATTGATAAGATGTAAGTTTCTTTCACTGCCCAAATTATCTGAGCTGAACTCAGACTCATTAACCTTAAGTTGCCTTTATTATTGGTCTTGGGGAAGGTAACCATCCTAATAGGAGATGAATTTTTTTAGTTGGATGAAATCTTCTTCATCCAATTCATCATGGTATAAATGGATTTTCTCTTTGTCATCAACTATTTTAGAATCAAATTATCTTGAATCAGTAAAAAATTAGATGATCTGTTGATCATCATCAAACACATAAAAATTATCAATATTTTTTAGTACTGACAAAAAAGGTACCAACTCAATACATAATTTTTGCACTTTTAACTCTTACAAGGGTGTCAAATTTACTATTGAAGCAGTTAGTGAGTTAGTATCTTGATTTTGTTCTCTTGGAATGGACACTATGTTGAAAGTATCAAATGATTTAATTAAATCCCATGATTTATGTTTATATATATTTAATTATGACAACTTTAATTGATTCTTATTTATAACCTAGTTGATCACTAGTTTTGTGTCTCCATATATCAATAGTTCCTTGACATTATTCTTGAGAACAAACTACAATCCCAACATTAGGAATTCATACTATAATCTATTATTGGTGAATATAAATTGGATCATATATGCCTTTAGGTAATTTTTCCCTTATGGATATACCAACTCAATACTAACACCTAATCCTTGTTGAGATCTTGCTCTATCAAAATTAAGGGTCCATAATTAGGAAGGGCCCTATACTTCATGTTTATTAGTAAATGTATATATTTAAAGACTACAACATTTTTAACTTACTTCTTCATTAGTATTATTTTACTCTTTAATATGGTGCTTCATCCTTAGCTCTTTATCAATTCTAATTTTGTTGGTAATGCCTATCCATGACAGCCAAATATGAGACAAGTCTATGGAAAGATATCCATTGAACGTATTTGACAAATCTATACTTAATAGTAGCCCATACCCTATAATAATATCTAATATCAGTATGCCAATATTCATCTTCACATGAGGTTTTGATGTAATTTGGATGCATACATCATTAAGATATCCTATCATAGGTACTACTATTTTATCTAGCTATAAAATAGTCATTTTGGATGGACTTGGGGTTAAACCAAGCTTTTGGAAAATGAAAGTTGGCATCATAGTGGATAAAGATCTATAATCCACCAAACAATTATGTTTAATTTTTCCAAATTATTGAATGTTTAGTAAGAAAGGGGAATCTCAAGCTTGATTTTCTATATGACATTTATGTTGTCTATTTTGGCCTTTTCTACAATAGACTTCCCTATGATATACTTCTATAATATCTCCTTTTGTTAAGTGATTTGTACCATTTCATGGAGAGTAATATTAACCTTGATATTTTTCATATCCTCAACAATATTATATCCTCCTTTAATCTATTCTTCTCTCTGCTGAGTTGGATCATTTTATTTTGGGTGAGGAGGATTATTATTAACTTTAGGATGCAGGGGAATAAATGTATTATTAGGAGTAGAAGTGGTGAGAGGTTGTTTTTTCCTCATTTATAATTTTTCCTATTGAATTAATGAAATTATTGTACTTCATTAGAATTATCCTCTAGAACATTATCATCTTCATTAGGGAAGGTAAACTTGTAAATTTCAAAGACCATAGCTGAAATTAATAGGCCATATTTTTTAGGGAGATCTAGGGGATTCATCATTTGATCCTATCTGATTATTTCCTTTTGGAAAATTTCAAATGTTGCATAAACTCAACATAGTCCAATTCCCTGTGTTGTGATGTGTTATGAACTCTACACTAATTAGACAAATTTGTCTCCATTATACTGATTTCTAGAAGTTTAGTGGACTATTTTTATTCTATGTTAATGGTGGGTCTATTGAAGGGCCTATTATATATTATAAAACTAAAATTTTGGTTATTATTATGATTGGTGATATTGACCATACTTATCAACATACTTAGGAAGACATTGTTCAACTTTTGGACCATTCTTTATATAGATTCAAATTTAGCTTTGGTGAAGTCTACACCTCTAGTGAATGTTGTGTTGTAATGAGTTAGAAGTTGGTTTTGTTGGTTCTATTGATGGACAATCTTTCATTCTTGGTTGTTCAAAAAAACATAATTTTGTTTTATTAGTTTCTATTTCATGGGATTTAAAGTGTACAACTACTTTTTATTGAATGCATGGACATTCTAATTAGCATGTAGAATTGGATTCAAATATGGAAAACCATTATTACATGTTTCCCCCCAGGCATCTGAGGATTGAACTAAGGATTTAGTTGCTTATCAATGTTGATATATTCTTCATACACTAAGACTAAATTATTAGTGGAGGTATTTTTTTTTTGAAAAAGCACTATAGTGATGGGATAGAAATCATTATTATACATCTTGAGTGTTAGAGATACTTCTAGTTTTTATACAGTAGTCAACCAAATGTACATATTCTAAAATATTTCATTAAATACTCTAATTTAATCATTGGGCTCCCTCTTCATGTTGCTTAAATGTTGATACACCAAGCCTAGATTGGTAAATTTCCCAAATTGTGCAAGGAAAGTATTTTGACATGCATTCCATGAGCTAATAGAAATTTATTAAATTTAAGATACCAATCATATGTATAATCCTATAGAGTGAATGTGAAAATTATTCATGAAACATCCTAATCTGTGACATTCATTAATATCATATCAACCTTGAAATATTTGATATGCTTCTCTACTATCCTCCCACTTAGGGGGGAAATATATGCAAGTATTTCTATAGATTCCTTGGTAAATTATGTTGATATTTAGGAATGAAAATAATAGTTATGACTAACCAAGATTGAGCCATAGCATGGTTGATAAGAATAATGTTTCTCACTGGGGAAGGTGTCCTAGCTCAGTATATCTTAGGGATAATAGGTTGTCATTTAAGACTCCTATGATTTGACAAAGGTGAAACCAAAAGGCTAGCTTGGGACCTACACCTTTGTACTCTTAGAGGAATATATAGTGAAAGTAGTTTTAATGACTAACCTTTAATATTGAGAAAACATATAAGTATTCCCTCCTTTTAGCACTAGTTTTGCTTCCTATTGATGTGGATTTTATGCACACCATATAAATTGAATGAGGTGTCCTCTAAAATTTTAGGGTATCTATAGAAATGAAGTTCCACTTCAAGGAATGAGTTGTAGGTATGTGTTTAAAAAAACTAGTTTGTGGAATAACATGTTGGATATGTAGGTCATTGAACCAAGTAAATAGATGGCACGTGAAATCTAAAATAATTAAATACTAGGTTAATTGGTTGGGTGGATAATCACTCTATGATGGGTAGATCTTAAAAGAAACTAAAAAAAATAAGGGGAAGGGAAGACATAAAATAAATCCTATGTTCTCAAAGGGTCAATTCCAAGGTTGTTTACTTAGTGGATGAGTATATACAAAACTAATGTTTCTCATTTTAAGCTATTGTAAACTTATGAACAAACATAGTTAAGTTATCTAAGGAAAGTAGGTATAGGAAACTTAGTGGTTTTATATGAAGGTTTATTTCTTTAGATGTGTTTTTTCACACCCGTAGTTGATATATTACAACTCATACCATGAAGGTATCTAAGGTATCCATAACACACACCTTTAAAACTATACGAAAGGGAAATAATCTTGCACACCTTAGAATATATATATATATATATATATATATATATATATATATATATATATATATATATATATATATATATATATATATGATAGTAATAAATATTATATATAGATTTTTCACACTTCAAAATTACTAAATTTACATAGAAAATGAACCTAAGAATATTAATGCATAAAAGAGAAGAGAAATAACCAATGTAATTGCATGAAAAACAATAACATGATTTCTTCCTATATTTATAAAAAAAAATACAACCCTTTGAAAGAGGGTTTCACATGTATTTAAATAATTAGGAAAGGGTGTGCCTCATCCTCTAAGTGTAGTAAAGCTTTAAATTACATCAAAATAAATAGAACTTAAGTTCTACTTGAATTCAAAACTGCATGTTACAACTCATAGATTACAATAGTAATGCAAAGTGTGAATGTCTAAAACATAATTAATTCAATTATAAAATGAGTTAAATAAAACATAATTATATGTAGTTAGTTTGAATAAATCCTACATGAAAAATTTCATACAAAATTGATATTAAAATATCTACACTTTTCTCACAATGGGAATTTGGGCAACTAAACTGGTAGATGAAGGTAGTGTTGAAATTGGCACAATTGTTGAACTAGTAGATAGGGTGGAAACATAATTCCTCTTCACCTCTAGCTCTTGATAATGTTTATATCTAATAGTGTGTTTTACTCTTATTATGATCATATCAAGAATAGATGATCTATTCACCCTATTAACTATTTTTATTAACCTTATATGCAAAACTTTTATAGCTCTGAAGCTTATCTAAAATATCTCCACTTGTATGGCCATCTTCCTTTTAAAACATAAATTAGCCTCAATTTATTCCAAATTTAACCCCTATAGACTCGGGTTTAAGTTGACTAAGTATTTTTGAAGCATTTGAGCAAGAATAGACCTCACCAACAACTTTCCAATGCCTTCCCATGCATTTGTCAACTCTAATTCATTCAAAATTTATACTAATTGCTTCTCCTATTCTATCATTTTTGAGACTAAGAAATCAATAGATGTTATCCATTCCCTTGATTCTTGGGTCAAGATAACCATTAAATTTGATGTATTTTTTTATTCCAATGGTGATTCCAAGTCTAAATGGTTTAAATCCTTATTTTGGGTGTATAAAACCAACAAAATTAACTTGGTCTCATCTTCTTTTAAAACTTTCCAAAATGTGGTTGTTTGTGTTAAATGAGGGGCCAAGTGTGTCCTCAAAGAGCCAATAGTGTCCACTATCTCATATAGCTTTAAGGTTATATTTTGAACATCCTTCTTGATATTAGAAGGAATATGAATGACTTATTATTATTCTCTAATGGTCTCCAATTCTTTCTCTAGCTCTTTCCTCACCTAATCAATACCCTCATGGATTGCTAGCAAGGCTCGACTAAGGGTTTTCATATATGACTTAAAGTCCTCAATGAAAGGGAACTGACCAATTCTTCTATTTTATCTTTTGGAATGAGAATAGACTTCTTCTCTTTCTTCTAGAATCAATTTTTTCCCAATGTTGTCCTCTACCTTTATTTTCTTCAGTCTTTGAATAGAGCTAGTAGACTTATCAAACAATAAAATCATAGTGGGTAGCTTAGTTATCTTTAGATATAGACCCTTAGAAGCTAATGTTCCTAGTTCCTTAGTCCAATTTAGAAGTGCCAATTTTGATGGGTCTACTCATTGTGCCTCTATTTGGGTATCCTTTTAAGGCTTAGCCTCAATATCTAGATTTGGCATGGAAGGCCAAGTTTTTTTGACTAGTCTACATTACCCAAGTGTGGCATTGGGTGAAAAAAGTAGACAAGATTATTATTTAGAGTTTTTAAATAGTTACCATTATATTGATATGAATTACTCATAAATAAATCATGGGTGAACTCAATTGAGTAGAGGATACTAGTAAATGAGTTTTGGGTCTACGAGTATCAGTAGTAACAAAGGTGGTAACTAAAGGAATGGTTGTAGAAATAGGTAGGGAGATGAGTCCATATTATGGTAGTGACACAATAGGAAAAGAAGTGACAAATGGAAATGTGGAAATAGAAGGGTGATCTAAGGGAGTAGTAAGAAGCAAAAGCTTACCTAATTGGTCATTCCCAAGGGTTGCCTTTCCTTTGAGTCCTATCAAGCTCAAAAATTTGTCTTTCTATATTTATTATTAATATTATTCATCTAATGGCTGATATTTATTTGAGGGTAGTGTCTATTTAGTTGGTCCCCTTATAGAATACATGTGATGCCTTCCTACCTTGAACTTCATCTTCTAGCATATAGTTTCTTTCTTAGTCATAAAAGCATCTACTTATTGGGTAAAATGAGGAACATACACATTAGATGTTGTGGTTGTAAAAAATATAGTAGTAGGTGTGAGGTCCAATGAGTTATAAAAGTCCATATAAATAGGCTCCTCTTCCTTCCTAAGAAATCTCTCCTTTTATTAAATAGTCCCTACCTGGAGTTATTGTTTCACTTTGATTTAACTTATTTGGGAATAATAGATTTTTATTCCTATTTTAGTTAAGGGTCTAGATTAATAAATTAATACAAAATATAGTAATAAATATAGTCCTAAATTTTCTAACTATTTGTCTTTTTCACTTTTCTAAAATAGTAATAAATCATAAAAAATATAACTTAGCTAAAAAATGGATTGAGACAAATAATACAGAGGTTGAAAATGGCTATGTAAGACTGATAAGGTGTTATAAACTTGATTCTATCTTTCATTGTGTGAAAAGATAGGAGTATCAAAAAGTAGACACTTTGGTGTCTGACATTGTTGTCTATTCCTACCGCTCTTATCCAAACTGATCATAGAGACCTAATTTTTTTTGGGTAGTTGCACTTTACCTATGCGAGCATGCCTATGAAAACTCAAGCATTAGTTATCAACAAAACTCATTGTGGAGATGATTTTATCTTAAAACCCTAACCCTCTTTCATGCTTGATAAAACTTAACTTATTCTAGTTACTTGAAAAAGAGGGAGGTTAGTGTGAAAGATGTATTGAACATGTAATCCACACCCCTTGTGTGGGTACCTTACCTACATACCAATAATCCAAAGAGGGATAAATCCACATGTAGTTCTCCCACCTAGTGTACTTTATGTAATAGTGTGATGTAGATGCAAATGCTAAATTGATAGTGTTTGAGGTGGCTAGGGCCTAGTATGAGGATTTGAGTAGGTTGTAGTTATGTTGGGTGACTATGTGCAAAGAATAGGGAAGTTTGCCTTAGTTATTTGTTTATATTATTGCTTGCTTTATAAGTTTTGTCACTTCCTCTATAAATGAGATTTAAGTGGGATTTTATAGGGAACACTTGGTCATGGGTCAGATGTATTCACACTAAGATGACCTATTTAAGGATAAGGACCAAATGAAAATGACTGTTAGGGACCAAAGTGAAAATGGATAGGACCCTCAAAAATGGGACATTTTTTTATTGGGTGATATTGTCTAAATGGGGTGCTCATGTCCTATAAGCTCAGGACCTAGGGGAATAAGATTGTCACTAGGAATATTGTTTGGCTGACGTGGAATGATTAATTTAGAAGGTTTTGGATGACTTATAATGAGAGAAAAAGGTATCTATATGGGTCGTAAGAGAATTTAAAAAGGACCTATGGATGGGGTATCACAAACCACACTCAAACTACCAATTTGGACATTTTATATGACTACATTTCCCCCCTTTATTCCAGTGATGCAGCAAAGTGAAATACTAGGACAAAGGAAAATTAGAAAGCATACCTAAACTTACCTACAAGGGTGAAGCCCATGAATATATGTGACACTAAGTTTTTGTAGAGAAATCAAAATGTGAAGCGTAAATTTGTAAGATAAAAAAAGGAGTAGGTCAGTTCTTACTAGACATGTTATATCTAAAATAAGAATGTATAAAGGTTGGGTGAAAGAAAAAGGAAATGTAAGGAAAAATTACACCTCATCAAGTATGTGAACCAATACAAATTTTTTTGTGATGTTGAGTGGTGTTGGGTATGTGTTGTATAAAGATTAATATCATGAATAGAGATGAGTGATCAATTCTTCCAGGGTGACTCAAGAATATAAAGGCTTTCCCTTTGGCTCCATCATTACCCACTATGTAGTGAATCTATGTGATCATGAATGTGTTAATCAATGTTTGGATTGTGTGTCTAATCCCTTTGTGTAGGTGGCTCAAATATATAAAGGCTAGTTACTCTTTTGGTTCCATCATTGCCCACTAAGTATGAACTATGAACCAATACTAGTATGAATGTGTGTTGTATGAGATGGGTCATGAAGCCCATGAATGATCTATAATTTTAAAATGTGGAATGGATAGACAAATGTGTACTAAGAATGAGGACAATCCTGGCCACTCCAAAAGGTGGAGATTAGGCTTGTATGAAAGCCACTCTAAAATTGAGAACTAGGCTTATATAAAAGCCACTTCAAAATGATGCCAACCACCTATAGATGGAATAAGGAATGCAACTATTAAGAATACCTAGGTAATAAAATGAAATAGAAAGAAAATAAGGCAAATGTGTCATGAACATTTCACCCAATCACTAGTGTCTATAACATGGATTCTGATCTAGATGTTGTACCACTTTCTTAATCTAAAAATAGAAGAGAGAACCATCATGCTATGCATGACACCCCATATATTTAGATAATTTAAGAAAAAATATATTTGAATACCTAATATAAACTAGAATATAGCTAAAAAACTATAATTTACCTTACCTTTCTATTTATTTTTTAAAATTTTTAGGTTTTTGTCTATTTAGACAGGAGTGCCAAAAAGTGGACACTTTGTTGTAGGGCACTATAGTCTTAATGGGGTACTCTTGTCCTTTACTATTTTTGATGATTGTTTTGTGTTCGTCCCTATTTTTATAGTTTTTTCTACATGTTTTGAATTTTTATTGCTATTTTGAGTGTTTTGAAAACTAATTTATGACTGATAGAGGGCTCTGATCTCTATGACAAAAACCCAGGTTTGTTTCCCCCTCTTTTGAGGCTAGTAATGAAGACCCTTCAATGATTTCCCTCAAAAGAAAGATCCATAAAAGTGTGTTATGTTGTGAAATACATGATATATTAATGATAATCTAAAAATTTTCTCAAGATATAACATAATTTGTATTGAAGATCATTAGATAAATAGGGGTATGTCTAGATAAATGTAACAATGTAATAACATGCATAGTATACTGAACTAAAACAAGAAATTTGGTTAGTTTTCAAGGAGGTATGGATTATGATGTCTATCATGATATACAAGAAGGTAATATAATGCATGATGTGGGTCATGGCTTTGCAAACAATTAAGAACCAAATAATCATGCAAGACAAGAAGCAAGAAGCATACAAAAGAGGCAAAGTGGTCAAGCAAATAAGGGACATAGTCACATGTCACTCAAACTATGAAAGAAATCATATAATACATGTTAAAATTCCCACATATACATACAATTGTAAACAACTAATATTGGAATGATGTCTACAAGCACATATAAGAGTATAAGTAAATGACATTGGTAAATGTACTAAGACACACATAAGTAACAAAATGAGAACTAAGAAATACAATCACATCTAGCTAATCAAATAAAGAAAGGAAGGAAAATACTATCACATCGAACTAATCAAAGAAAGAAATGAAAGTACGCAAAACATGTGGTACAAGACTAGGTAGATGTTAAGAAATACACAAGTGCTATTTACTAGTGAGTGTCAATAGAATAATCTATGTAAGCTAGTAAGTAATGTATTTCAACATGATAAGTAGAGTATGTGGTAAAGGGATGACATAACCTAGATGGTGTAGTCATATAGAAGATTCCTTAAATGGGTATATATGTTGATATATGTCTCAAATGTAGACATAGGATGACATCTTAATGGGTAGATTGAAGCAATCAAGGATTGGGGTGTCACTGCACACACTCAAAAAAGATCAAGTGAAGCATGGTAATGTAGATAAATCAAGAAACAATAGCATAAAATAGAAAAATCTAAGTCTATCATGGTATTAAAATGTAAAGAATGAATAATTCATATAATTGAAGAGTTTTTGGGTGTTTTGAGTTATTTGAATGTTTTTGTATTTTGACATGTTATATTATTTTTGGTATTTTGAAGTAAGGTACTGTTTTTGGTATTTTGACATGTTATAATATTTTTGGTATTTTTAAATAATATATCTACAATTAATCATAATAAAAATATGTATAATAAAATTAAAATAAATTATGTATAATTAAGTTGAGAAATTATGTACAAGAAAAATTTAGAAGAAATGATACTAACCGATGAGTCTTATAAGAGACTCCCTATAATTATATCTTGTATCAATGAGAGAAATTATGCATGATCATAAATCATGATGGAAGGTCTGAGACTTTGAATCTAAAGTCTATGTATGTTGTAAGTGCTCTAAAATCTCTATAGTGGAAACTGACTATGGGGTCCCCCTATAAATATGAGAAGTGGATGCAACTATGGGGCTCTTAGGGACCCATCTGGTAGTAAAATAATTTGTCTAATTTTTTTTTATATGTTTAAGTTCATGAGACCTAAATGATACTGCCCTAGGTGTGAATATTATCACTGATGTAGTGGTTGATCTAAGAAAGGCCTCTGTGGAAGTGTATAAACTATTTGTTCTGGTAACGGAGGCCTTAACTGTGTCTAAACTTTAATTGGAGGAAGAATTGTAATTAGTGGAGGAGCTAAAATTGGTGACTAAAAAGTAAGAGATGGCTCTAAAGTGGGGAGTGGTAACTCATATGAAATTCCACCAACTATAAAAACCTGATTAGTGTGAATGTATTTCACGTATCATTGAACTATAAAAGGTACTGCATGAAGTGTTTAGATCCATGGTCGACCAAGAAGCATGTTGAAGACTCCTACATTAGGAAAAATAGTAAATGGTGTGGCCACATGTGTTAGACCATCCTGTAGAGTAATTAAAATCTCACCTAATGAACTCTATATGTGTCCACTCAATCCATTAATAACAATGTCCTTTGGGGTGATATCCTGCTCTAAATATCCCAAATGCTAAAGTAATGTCATAGTGCACATGTTCAGACTAGATCCACTATCTATAAGAACACTATGAATGGGATGGTGATCAATGTAGGCTTTTATAAAAAAATATATACTCATCTGAATCATCCTAAACTATCTCATGTTCTAAGAAGGAGATCAAAGGTCTAGCGAGAAGTTTGGAAATATACACAACAATCATGTTGCTCAAAGGATGTGACTCAACTGAAGGTGCTTGGTATGTAGTTAGTGGAGGGTGTGCATGATATTCATGGTGAACACCTGATGTGTCCCCTATCTCCTATTTAGAATGTTGTGGGAAAGGATATGAGAAAAGTTTTAGAACCTTGTCATATGTTTTTTTTACTTGTGGAGGCTCAACTCGAATGCCAAGATGAATAAGGTTACCATCTATCAAGTCATATATCTCATGTCACAAATTGATGCATATATTTATTGTGTGGCATAGTACCCTATTAAAATTTTAGAATACATTTTGATCATATCCATGTGGAAGAGACTTTGTTGTATCAACTTCTTGAATAGGAGGGAGAGATAAGACATTATATTCTAATAGTTGCTATAAGACTCTGGCTGGAGATACTAATAAATTAGTAAAAGCTCATTAAGGAGGTGTTGATAAATCACTTACTGAGGGGCTCTAAAGATGTATTAACTGTAGATTGATTTTGATTTTTTCTATCATTAATATTTACTTTGTATCATACTTTACTATTATTCTTGTTTATTATTTTTGATATGTTTGTCTACTTAAGTTTTCCCATTGAAAGTAATTTGACTTACATTTCCTTTATTATATGACATAAATTAGTGAAGGAAGCATTTTTTTTGAACATTATTGACTCATGCAAAGCTGTCAGAAGACTCTTTTTGAAAAGATCTTGTAATTCTTGATTAGTCATGGGGCTAGTCATTTTAGCCAAGATAGTCTTATATCTAAGAACATAATATGTGAGATTCTCATTTGACCTTTATTTCTATTATGAAACTTGGTCATAAGAAACCTTATCACATATTTTAATGCTAAAAATGATCTAGGAACATGTTAGCTAAAGGATTGAATGCTTTGACTAACTGATTCTGTAGGCTATAGAACCACTGCAGGGAATAATCCTTTAAACTCCTTGGAAATAACTTGGTTAGTAACCAGTGATTTGGTACATAGTCCAATCATGCTACATGAAAATATCTCAAGTGTGTCTTTGGATCACCCTTGCCATCATATAGAGTGAGCTTAGTTTGAACAAAATCTAGTGGTAAGGGTGTGGAAGCAATATGGTGTACCAATGGCTTATGAAGTAGAACAAAAGAGTCTAAAGCCTGTGTTGGTCTAGAGGCACCTTGATAAATATGTAGCACCATGGATTAAAGAGATTTAATATTTTGCACAAGAGAAGCCACATCAAGAGGTGAAGATGTGCCAGCTATAATTAGTGGTGCCAGATAGGATAGTTGGGATACTATAGGGGGTTTTTAAGACATAATTGCCTCCATAGTGTCATTTGCAACTAGTTATTCTGAAGGAATGGAAGACTCAAATTGTTTAGCATTTTTAAGTTCCATGATAGATTTTAAGATAATTTCATGATCTTGAGGTTGTTCCCTAATTCTCTCTATATAAATTTATAGAATAAAATCTTTTTTGATGAAAAAATCATTATCAACAATAGGTGGAATTCAATTAGTAACCCCTTATGGTAGAACATGAACATTGGTGTGTACATCATCATTATTATTCTCATATTTCTCATTATTAGAATTATTCTCTTGTAAATTAGTGTAATTTGGATGTGTAATCTCTATAGTAAGAAATTGAGTTCATTGTTTATCTATGGTATATAGATGGTTTGGAAGAATCTAGGTGAATTCAAGAGGGTTGCCATTAAGTTGTGCACTTCATCTCAAAGGAAGAGATGGAAGGAGCTTAGGTTGCATAAGGAAAACAATTTGAAAAAATGAAAGAGAAGATTAAATAAATTAAATCTAGGATTTGAAACATAATGAACTAGAATATGCATAAAAAGGATATGAAGCTTACTAACATGTAAGGTGATACCTCAAAAGCATAGGGACTTAGTATATACAACTAGGGTTAAAAATTAATATGATGAATTTTAAAAATTAAGTGTGAAATTATGATTTATATATGCAAGAAAAATCAAAAAAATATTACTAAAATCAACAAGGAATTTTCCCTAGAGTTTCTAGGTTTTTTATGCACAAACGAAGTAAGTCAGGTTCGCCAAAATGATTTAACTTATTTGGGAATAATAGATTTTTATTTGTATTTTATTTAAGGGTCTAGATTAATAAATTAGTATAAAATATAACAATAAATATAGTCCCTATTTGTGTAACTATTTATCTTTTTAACCTTTCTAAAAATAACAATAAATAATAAGAAATATAAGTTAGCTAGAAAATAGACTAAGATGGCTGATACATAGGTTGAAAATGGTTATGCAGGACTAGGAAGGTGTCATAAACCTAAATCTAGATTTCATTAGGTGAAAGGATAAGAGTTCTAAAAAGTGGATTCTTTAGTGTCTAGTGTTGTTATCCATTCCTACCACTATTTTACAAACTAATAATAAAGACCTAAAACATTTTGGGTAGTTTAACTGTGCATGTGTGAGTGTGCGTATGAAAAATCAAGTGTTGGTTGTTGATAGAACTCACTGTGGAGCTGATTTTATCTTCAAAACCTAACCCTCCATCATGCTTGATAAAACTTAAATTGTTTGAGTCACTTAAGAAAGATGGGGGTTAGTATGAAATATGTAACGACCATGCAATCCACACCCCTTGTGTCAGCATGTTGCCTACATACCAATACTCTAAAGAGGGATAAAACCATATGTAGTTCTCCCACCTAGTGTGTTTTGTGTAATAGTGTGATGCAGATGTAAATTCCAAATTGATATTTTCTGAGGTGGTTAGGGCCTAGTATGAGCATTTGAGTAGGTTTACAGCTATGTTCGGTGACTATATGTAAAGAATAGGGAAATTTGCCTTAGTTATTTGTATTCTTACTTGCTTTGTAAGTTTTATCATCTCCTTTATAAATGAGATTTGAGTGGGATTTTACAGGGAACAATTAGTCATGGGTTAGATGTATTCATGCTAAGTTGACCTATTTAAGGATAAGGACTAGATGAAAATGACCATTGGGGATCAAAGTGAAAATGGATAGGACTGCCAAAAATAGGACACTTTTCTATGGGGTGATATAGTCCAAATGGGGTTATCTTTTCCTATAAGGTCAAGACCTAGGGGAACATTATTAGCACTAGAAATACTATCTGTCTAAGGTGGAATGATTATTTTAAGGTTTTGGATGACTGGTAATGAGAAAAAAGTGTCTAGAAGGGTCACAAGAGCATGAAAAAAGGACCTATTGATGATATGTCACATACCACACTCAAACTACCAATTTATAAATTTTATATGACTAAACACTTCCTTAAATTCAAATATGGGTGTTTAAACCTAAGAAGTGTCTTCTGCTATTCATCAAGAAATACTAAAGTTTCTCCTTTACCCTGATCTTGCTCTACTATCATCATCAAGGTAGGTGGATTTTGGGGATCTTGGATTTGATCATGTAGTTGTTGAATAGGTAAACTATTTCAAAATTTTGAAGAATTCCATCCTCCTGGTGGTGGGATCTTGTATTGTGATTTCTCAATTTTGAAGGAAGGATCTACTTAAATTACCTTGAGTAGATGTCTTAACCTGATACAAGACTTGGGCATCATATTTTTTATCGAGAAAAAGGAAATCACAGTCATAAGGTTCATGTTTATACTAAATTACTAAATTAAGAACATGTTGTTGTACCCTACCATGGGGGTCCCAATCTCTATTGGGTAAGGTATCCAAGGCATAATATTTCCTAACATTTATAACTTCTTTGAAATGTCTGCATAAAGTGTAAAACATTATCCCAATTGTGAGATGAGAGCCATGAAATGTGTTCTTCTCGGTTTCGGTCAAATATTCATTGATCCCTTTTTATAATGATTAGTTTCTTTCTCAACCATCTTGTTAGGGACATGTTTTTAGAGGTGTATAGGATCAACCCTATGCCCAATAACCATTATCAAGGTGTAATCTAGATATAACTAGTAGTCACCCATAGTCATGAATGAATTCTTGATCATTTTAGATATTCTAGACATGGGTTTCTCATGAATTTCCCTCAAAACTTATGGATATAAGTCTTCTTCAATCCAAAATATATTTGTTTTATATGCATAAATAGGCATAAATGAATAGACATCACAAATCTTATTTTTAATATAATCAACATTTAGGTCCTAGAGATACCCATTATGTTTGTAAATGGTACCCATGATAGCATGAAGAAGTTAGTACATCATGTAAAATTTTACCTCTTTGGGCCTCTTGTCTTTATGTAGTATCATTTCATGAAACTAGGCACTGATAATCTCTCCCAATACAAAGGTGCTTTCTGATGTGATCAATAGGTCGAGCAATGGTACCCATCCAAGTGAAGGAATTGGATGTTTAGATGACCATACAAGTGGTTCAACAGTGCTATACTAATGTGAATTCCCATACATAATTTGGTTATGGGCACTAGATTATTTTCCTTGAGCAAAAAGGTTTCTCTATGGAGAAGCCATTTGCTCACTGTCTTCTCTATATTGTTGTTTTTCCTCCAAAGGGCTACACTATGTAAATCAAATGTGGCATCTAGGATTGGCAAGTGTAAATACATTTTAAGTAATTCTAATGATATGTAGGAGGTAATGATATTGTGATTGATGTAGTGGAGTAAATTTCCATATGCAATCCTTCTTTTGAAGAACAAGCCATGTATCAAGTCAATGCATAACATGACCTCAAGTTTAATAGAAGCATAGTGAAGTGTATGACACTTAAAAGGAATTAGGTCAAATTGTACTTATCATTCTACTAGAGAGAAATCTTACTTGTAATCAAATGTGTTGACACTTTCTACAGCCTCCCATAGAGCCAATTAGTTATCATATATACCTTCAAATATGGAGGCATAAAAAATTATATCCATATACTTTGTTGAATATTTGATAGAAAATTTAGATTGTGCTTAGGCTTCATATATACTCTAGATGAAAATATCATTGTAAATTCTTAGTTATGATAGAATTTTGGATATTTTTAATGGTATTTTGGCACTCTCCTATGCAAACTACATTCTAATAGAAGATAACTAGGGCTTAAATTCTCAGAGTGAAATACTCCTTTGATCTCGTTAATAATCAATAGATGTAAACTTAATTATTAGTTTGATACAATAGCATTTTAGCATTCAAGATCAAGTAATTCACCATTACTAAAAAATGTCTCCAAGATTTTTGTGTTCATTTAATTCAAACTTGACCAGATTTGACTAGTGGACATGCCATGTAGGATGCTTACTCATTCATTGGGATGTGTAGTGTTACTCTTTTTGACACCTATCAATGTGTGGTTTAGTCGAGCATTGACACTTTCATTTAGGCTAAATAATTTTATTTTTATGAGCCAAGAGATTTGAATAAAATATTTATCAAATACTAAATTATTATTCAGGGAGATTTCTGAAACCTTTACCAAAAGCCAAGATGTTGAACACTTTTCCTGAAGACTAAATTATCATTTAGGAAGATTTTTAAAATAAAGTTGTCAAAGATGAGAGTCCTAAATTAAAATTTATTGAATGAAAAGTTCCCAAACAAGAATATCAAAATAAAAATTTACCGATGATAAAGTCTTGAACATAAAATCCTACAAAAAATACTATGACTAAAGTTTTTGAATGAAAAGTTCCTGAATGATTCTCCTAAAGACCAAATTGTTAGGTTCTAAAATTATAATAATTAAGAATAAATAAATCCAAATAATAATAATTCCAAAGACTTGTCACACATAATAAGCTTACCAAAATTTTCATTAATAGATTAGTTACAATAAGTCATTTCAATGAAAATGGGTTGTAAGAGGAAAATAAATGTAACAAAGGTGATTTAATGCCAAAAACCCACAAGTTTTCTTAGATAATAAAATAGGTTAAAAATACATGTACAAACCTAAAATGAATAAGCCTTCTAAAAAAATAGGTCCCCATATTTCCATCAAAAATGCAAGGTGGGGTGCATTGAATACAATAGACCATAGATTATGAGTGTGATACCATAATTTGCAATCATAAAACTACAACTAGGGGTAATACCCCTGGAGGAAATTTTACATTATTTGTTATTTATGTTAATAAATATAATAAATAAATACATTAAAGACAAAAATGATTGAGATCAGTTAAAACACTGACTGATGGCCCTACATCGGCTAGACTTTGGAGCTCTCAAACCCTAGCTCTATAGTGAGTCACTCGTGGGATGTGATCCATTATTCTCCTCTCTAGAGATAAAATAAAAAAAGATAAAGAGTGAAAATTACTCTTTTTACCCCCCATTTTTTAATTTTACCCCCCAATAACCCTATTAATTTAACCCTTTCACCCCATGTAGTCCTTGTTAAACCTATCTTCCTACCCAACTAACTAATTATGACCCATTTAACCCTTTACACATCCCATTATCACATTTAATCATGATCCTCATAATTATTATCTATCCCCAAGTCATTTTAATCCTTTTTAGGGTATGGACTTCCATTTTCATATTCTTTATCGAACATCCTAAGTTATAACTACATCAGCCTAATGTCTCTATAGACTATTTAAGAATCACTTGGCCACTTTTTAATGCCAAAGGATAGCTCAAACATTACTAATAATACATATCCCATCCCTTTTGGGGCACTCTAATATATTAAATCATGTTGATATGAGATCATTATATCAAATCCATTTATCATCTTCAATCATTTTTTGAATATCCTTTATCAGCCTATAGTTTTCCCTTTCAAGAATCCTTAGGAATTTCCATCAGCTCATGGAAAATATAATTAATCCATTTTCTCAATAATTTGTCTTATCATATAAATCTGACTGATTCTTTCCTTGTCATTAGCCATTACTTAGGAGCCATCCTATGAGGGTAATCATCATTGCTCAGGTGTGTTACCCCTTGGGACTAGTCTTACATGATAACCTTATCCCCTTGCATTTCTAATTAGGTCATATTATCATAGCTCAACAAATGCTCAAGGCATCATAGCACCTCATTGTCTTCATCCTATACCCACCATAGGGATATTTGTTTGAGTGGCCATCCAGATCATACCTCTCCACATCTTCCCTCTATAGGGAATTATGCAAACTCATTTTACTAACTCATATACATAATGGTTATTCCATGAAATACCATTACTCCTCACCTCATCACTCATAATTCCATTTCAAAGATGGGGAGAATATATACACCTAAAGTTTCTCACCCTAATTATTCCACTAATCCTTCTAATTAATCATATAACCATAATCATAACCAATCAAGTAAATTCTATTTCCTATTAAATATTTACTATATTATAATAACCTTTATACACCCCCATGATATATTAATCCCCTCATTATCTCACTAACATCCCACTTAACTACTAATACTACCTCATTAACTAATCACTAGCCCACTTGCTAATTAAAAATACATATATATTCCAACTACCCCTCTAACCAACCTATCCCTAACCTTTCTAACACACTTACAAGCCTTAAAAACTCCCTAAACCCCTAGCTAATCCTATTATCCCTTAATATAATTTATAATTCTCTAAATCTAGAGAATTCTCCCTAACTTTCTAGAATTCTCTAAATTAGATAATTCCTAATGAATTAAAAATTCATTTAAAACCTCCTCCATCAACCTATAAATAACCATACTTGGAACATGGCTAGACTAATTAGAAATATCATAATCCATTTTTCCATTTGTATATTAGATATCCTAATAACTCACACTCTCTTGCATTCATTCTAGCATCCAAAGAAGCCATTATATCCATCTTGAATCCATTAACAAGTAATCCACATATAAGTTAAATAGAGTTGGAAAATTAGTTTGAAGATCTTGGAGGGAATCTATTATGATAAAGTTAATGGTAAGAGGTATTTATAATTGTTGATTGTTCCTATATTTGTCTCCCTTTGATGTTATTTTATTTTTGGGTCGAAAATGCTATTTGTAGTATTTTAGATCCATAAATAAAAAAATACAATGTTCACCAAGCTCAAATTTAGTTTGCTTAAGATGAACACCATATTGAACATATTCTTAGTTATTTTATTGATAAATATATATTTTACATTGTTTTCAATTATTTCATCATTAATTCCTTCTAATTGGTTTATGAGATAATGTAAATTTATGATGTGAGATATTAAATCTTTGCCTTCTTCCATTTTTAACCCATACATATTTTGCTTCATTATTATTTCAAAACTATCATCTTGAGATCCAAGTAGTGTGTTTAATGATTCCCATATCTCTTTCTAAGGGGTTTTAAAGTCCATATGATGTAAATATGACTTTGATAAAACAAGACTAGTAATTGTTAATATTTTATCATATTTGACATTTCATTTTTGTATCTCATTGACAATTATTGGTCTTATCATAGTGTCTTCAAACATATCCCAAAGGCCTTTCTCTATTATCAATAGTTAAATTTTAATTTAACATGTATGGAAATATTTACTATCGAATTTGTTCATTGGATTAACTTTTCCCCTAGTATCACCCCACAAAATTGACTCAATAGATGTCATTTTAAATCAAAAATGCATCCTTAAAATGATGTAGACATGTACAAAATGTTATTCTAACTTTAACCTTGTAAAATTTTACCCTAATAACTAATTTACATGGAAAATAAGATATTATAAACTCAATATCAAATGATAATATTTAAAAAAACTAATGACTTTATAGACAAAAAAACTCTTATTAAACTTAAACAAAATAAAATAAAATTTGGATCTAGAAAATAAATAATAATACCTATAAAAACTCTATCACCTCATAAAAACATAAAATACTTAAAACAAAACCTAGAAAGTAATGATAAATTATACCAACTAAAATATTAAACTAAAAACTAAGCAAAATTATGGGTTTGAAATAAATATTATATACCTAATACCTAAAACATATTTTATTTGAAACAATGGGTTGTGAAAATTTAGATGTTTAATTTTTGATAAGGTATACTACATCATCACCAAAAATGGTGTGGTATATAATCAAATATAGACTAACCAAGACATGGAGTATGATAAGGTAAAGGGTTGGGTTAGGTCAACCAGTAATAAATTTTGGAAAATTGATATGTGAATATAAGGAACCAAAGTTATGCAATATAAAGATGTTCAATGCAAAGTTGAGAAGGAGAATGATATTTTTTGTCAAGATCAAAATTAGTATGGAGACTAGATCCTCATCTAAATTAGAGATAAACTTGGCCTTCAATGCAAATATATGACTACATAAACTTAAATTTCAAGTAAGCTATATGATGAAATGATTTGTTAAGTATGGTTTAAATGCCTATGTGGAGAGCTAGAACAATGAGTGATATGGTCAAAGCTGAATCAAAGATAAGTATATAAGACAAGGTGCAAGTGTTAAGAAGAATAATGATATGAAAATGAATTAGTTGATCCTGAGGGAAAATTTTTGAGTTGGGAAAAATAGAGAGCTTGGAGAGCTTATGTCTAATGAATAAGGAGCTCATAAATGAAGACAAGGATCTCACCAAGAATATATGTAACTTTCTTCCAATTCAAGATAGCATTTTGTTTTCAAGCCCTTATGTTATAATCCATACAACCTACTTGTATTTCTAAACACTATAAAAAATAGACATATAAAAATTAATACTAATCTATGATCAAATGATCAACATTGGGAATGGAATGTAATATACACTATTTTCTGGATGTCAAACATGATTAAAGTCCTATATAATGAAAATACACCTTCACATGGTCTTCATTACTCATCCATGTTATGTTTGAGGCCAAAAAATTATAGAGAGGTCCATAGGGAACATACTATGATACTAATATTGAAAACTAATTGATATTTCTCTCAATATAGTATTTGGTTAGTCACAAATACATAATTTATTTAATAAAACACATTAAAAAATATAGTGTATTATTCTGCTAAAAAGGAGTCAACACCAATCCATAATCCCATTTAAATGATTAGAGATAACTTAGGGCACAAAGATGATAAAATATCTCTAAATTAGGTTAATTGGGTGAAAAATTCATATATAAACATATGATAAATTCATTAAAATGAGATGGGCTAAAAATAGTAAGTACAACTATGCTAGATGTGGAAATGATAAAGAATTGATGTCCATAGCTTTTTCTAATGCTAATATAATTTTTGGATTTGGAGCAGATATGAAGAAGAATAGGAGAAGATTTTGAAATAGTCATCAGACTCTAAATTGGATGCTTATGGAGCTGCTTACACTAATGTTAGCCTAGGATGGTTACATCAATGTTATTGTCTAAACTTGATGTAGGTGTATTATAAAGAATAACTACTGGAAAAGGATGTGACCCCCTAAATTCTTTTGTGTTTAACTTCACCTTCACTATGGTGCACTTAGATCTAGGTCATGGGTTGTCACTCCTCAATAATTTTCAAAACCTTAATTATTCATCTTCATAGTGAATTTGGGGGAAAATGGGTTTTTGGGAACATAGTGTTGAGATAACCCCAAACACCCCTTTATATATCAGCATTACTTACATAGCCAATACTTTGAAGAGGGAACCAATCTGATGTAGTTCTCCCTTATGTATTATCTTGTGTCTAAATATGAAATATGTACAAAGCATATACAATAGTGACCTACATGATATCTTGTCAAATTAGGATCTTAGTCTACTTCTTCAGTACTTCAGACCTATGTATGAGTTATCCCTATAACTGGTATGAAAATATGAATGGTATGCCTTAGTATATGAAAATAGGATCCTATTTTCATATACTTTCCTAAGATAAAGCACTCAAATAATCACTTATTCCTGAAATCATCCTTATTTACATATCTAATTCTTAACTATTCATTAATCACTTAACTAAAAAAAATAAAAATAAATTGGAACAAACTGATAACAAATAATATTAAATCCAATATAAACATGGATAAATTTACATAAGTATTTCATCAACAAAATTTTATTTTCACTACATTCATAAGCTATGTCAAGATTACAATGATTCCATAATTATAATGATCAACAACAACACTAAGTAAAGTAAAGGGGTATTTATACATGTTCTACCCATCCATTCAGTTACATAAGAAAATACAAATAAGATGACATGTCAATGGTCATTAATAAAATTGAGCTATGGAAAGGAATTTATAATGAATTCCTATGGACCAAATATTAACTACCCCTATATTCTCCTCATTTCTAATATCCTATCTTCCCATGGATCGATGTTGGATTCACACTTAATTTATTAGTTTCTAATGTTAATGTGAATTGATCCATAACCATCTATGATTTTTGAGCCTTACCAAAGTCTTTCATTAATATATTAGTCTTAAGATATCAAGTTATTCATGTATCATGTTTCTTTGTTCCACATGACTTGCCTATTCTATGCCATGATCTTCTCTACCAAGGTATTTAAAAAGTAATTAGCCAAACTTTCTTAAAAATTGAGGGCCCAACCTCACCCCAAAATAAGTCAATATTCCATATCAAATTATGCATTTTGTTTAGGTCCCTTTGCCAAAAACTTAGGTCTTGGCTATTCAACTTGCCTCTTCGCTCCCTCCTAATGATTCAATGAGTTTTAGATCTTGGAAGTTATTTCCTCAAAAATATCCTTAATCCTCTTCTTATTCTCAAGCTTCTCTAGAGAATCACCTACTTTAATGATCAAACACTCAAGTGATGAAGAAGCATACTTATGAACATCTTCTAGTGAAGCGATTTTTATCAAAACTTGTCCTCATGGCATCACAAAACTAACATTTAACTCTTGGTGGTGATCACTTATTTTGTTCTCTAGGGCCTCCATATATTTAAATGATTTGGTACACTCAAATAAATCTTTTATTATTAATTTATTTTTTATTAGAGGTTCTTGAATCATAAAAACATGTTAACGATGAGGATAGATGTGAGATACTTCATGTGCATAGAATAATTTATCATAAAATATAGGAAAGTAGATGATAGAAATGTAAGATGCATTAATTGTTTTGTATTATTGAGAAATTTAAGAATAAATAGTATTGCATAAACTAAAATAATCATTCAAAATAGTTTGGATGGAAATTAACCAAGAGATCACACATGAGAGTTCATGAAAAGAACATAATAATAAATCATACATGTAACCTTAACCAAATAATTTATATTTATTTCTTCTAAAAGTGAAACCATCTTATTCTTACAAACAAAAGTATATATAGATATTTATAATCTATATATATTCATCTTATTGTCATACTTGGAACCAAAAGCAAAGTCTCTTCATATTCTATCTTATTATAACTCATGAAGATAAGACAAAATAGGCTATACGATGACAAAATGAGTGCATAATGGAAACATATAAGATAAATATCTTACAAAAATTTACAATCCATGTTCTTATACTAACACTTTCCTAGACTTAAAATGTTGTCTCATCTCAGAACAACATCACAAGATCTCAAAGAATGCATATGTTATAGGTATCTAAAGAAATGGTTGGACCAGTAAGAGTCATATTAATCACTCAAGGCATCATTTCCAGTTTTCACCTCTTACGCACTAATTAGACACCCTTTCAATTTTTTAACTAAGTAGCATATAAACCTACCACATTTTTTTGGTTTTTAATAGGCTGATATAACTAGGTGGCTGCTCTTTATGGGTTTTCAACCAACTTGGGCCTGCTTGTCTTACTATGTCTTACCCAATATAAAATTTTCAAAATTTACACTCTAAGAAATACTTAACTTTCAAGTGGTCGCATGGATGAAGATAAAGGTTGAATGGAAGATTATTTCAACTGGGACTGAGCATGATGTTTGTGTTTTGGAAATGATGTGTGGTTATAAGAGGAGGTGGTTATGCATCATCTATTAGAAATGGTCAAAAATGCTTTTGTTCTACAACTCAAAGGTAATAAAACAACTTTGGATCATTATATTTATTCTACCAAAGTGTAAGATGGATGACAAGTTCTTCTTTGTAGGCATATATCAAATTTTTGATGAGATACTAAAAATCCATGGTATTTAAATACTAAAAATTAGAAAATTTTAACTTTATGCACTAGATAAGTTGGATCAAATATGGAACTTCAACTTGTAAAATGGTTGCAAGAATGAATTGTAGACTCAGTTCATAACTTTGTTCCTTTATAGATTTCATTCTTGTTTTTTTACACATAAATGTCACACTGAGCTATCAATTTGATATATATTTGGATGCTAATGTGGAATATCTTGTCCATTTTGGAAATAAAGGTGGTTATTTTTTGGCACATGCATCGAGATACACTGTTATATTCTTTACTATCCATAATAGGGTATGTACTAATGATGTTGACAAGCCATCAATTTGGTGAATATTAGATCAATCGAACCTAGGCTCTAGCATTAAATGTTTGGGATGACCTTTATACTACTAATATCTTGGTTGATGTGACTTTATCATACATTTCTTATACTTAATTATTTTCTTTCACTTTTGTGACATCAATAATGGTGCACCTAAATTATGTTTTTCATGGGTGTTTCACACTATACTTCTTATCATGGTTTGAAAATATGGTGAATAAATCATCTAACCTAAAAAAATACACACAAACTAGAAATAAAGATAATTAAACATACATAAATGGGAAATATTAATCTACTTAGTATTACTTAGCACCCACTCTTCTGGTAGAAAGAGATCAATTAATACTATTAGTGGTAGGTCTTAATCCTACAACCATTCACCCACCATAGTATAATGGTTCCCTAAAAATCTCTCAAAAATATGGTTCCTTGTTTTGATATTTTTTGTATAATTAAGGCCCTTTTCACCTAATCTATAATTTACCCAAAAATGCTCTGAAATGACTATCATATAACAAAACTAGTTTATATTTATGGAATTCCTTATGTCATAGATTTTGATCATGCCACGTTTTCTAACTCTAATTATGAACTTAATATGTCCAAGATTCTCTAAATTTATACTCATCCATCCAATTCAATTTGAGAAGCCTATTTTTGAGATACTCATGAATCCCTAGTCTCATAACCATTTTAATGTGTAGATTAGGTACGAAATATTCCATAAGCATTATTGATTTAAGCCCATGGACCAACTAAAATAGATTAAAACCTATATCCCTCTTATAGTGAATTTGATAAGCCCAAATAATTCTAGGAATGAAATCTTTCAAGTCATCCCTCTTAACATCATAGATCTTTATTAGCTCTTGCCCAACACTTTATTAGAATCTTTAGCTTGTCGATGGTACGTAGTTATTTTATGATTAGAAATCATGAAATCTTAAGTAAGAGCTTTGATATTATTGTTTAGGAAGTGTGTCCATTAATCGGTAATGATCTTGATGGGGCATCCAAACCATGTGATAATATTTTCATAAAATAAATTTGTTGCATCCTTTGCTCCATAACTAGGTATCACAACAAATTCAACCCATTTCGTAAAGTAATCTATCATAGTGATAATATACTGATCTTTTTTGTGTTTACTCAAGGATTGATAAGTCTTACAAAATTGATGCCCCACTTTTCCAAAGGTTTTTTGGCTAATAAAGTCTACAAGGAAATTTCATACTTCTGATGTGGTTTACTCATTTGTTTAGATATGTCACAATGTTGCACTACTCTATGTGTATCTTGACAAAGATTCAAACACCATAATGTACTCTATAACAGTTTTTGTGTAGTAGCTTCTTTGAAAAAATGACCTCCTGCTATTGCTTGTTGTGATTTCTATAAGAGTTGTGAGTGTTCATGTTCCAGAACTACCCTACGCATTACTTCATCCTTTACCAAATGATATAAGAACCCATTTATAATAGTATATGGAAAATATCTAGTGATAAATTACTTTTTTTTATCTTTCTTGGTAGTGCACAAGGAATACCCCTTTTCTAGGAAATTAGCATTTTTTTCAAAATTCTTAGATATCACAAAAACACAAAATAGATACGCATCAATAGAGTCTTCCTATAGTTATTTTAGATCTTCCCCATTCATGATGTGACTTATATGATCCAACCCAACATTTTATCTTCCTAGCTTAATATTGATGCAAAATTAGACTTCTTAAAAGAGCATCAACCATCTTAAAATTCATCCTCTAAGTATAGGCTTATTGACCAGGTAGCACAAACCTTTATGATCTATGAAAACTTCAAATGTTTTCACAAGAAGATAATGTCTTAATTTATATAGTGCAAACATTATAGTTAGTGTTTCCCTTTTAGTTATCATGTAATTATTTTTTGCATCAGACAACTTTTGGCTTAAAAAATGTATAGGGTGGTCCAATCCACCATCTCTTAGGTATATAATCATAACATAGATTGTGATACTAGAAGAATAAACATGCACATAAAATGGCTTACTCCAGTCTAAAAAAACTAAAATAGGAATAGTGACCAATATCTACTTCATTTATATGAAATTTAATTGACACTCAGAGGTTTAGACAAACTTTGTACCTTTGCCAAAAAAATAATCGAATGGGGAAGAAATGGATACATATCCCTTGATGAAATACTAATAGTAACCAGTGTGTCTAACAAAGGATCAAAATTCTATTGAGATGAATGATGGGGGAATACTAAAAATGACTATAATTTTGACCTAATCCACCAAAATCCTTTCACCTCACACCACATGACCTAGCAAGACACCATAAAGTGTAAAAAATAATAACTTTTTCAAATTTATGGTAACACATAGAGCTCAAAAACATTATAGCATGAGAGATAGCTTGGATAAGTGATATTTAAATAAAGATAAGATTTCCCAATCATCTAGATATACTTCTAGGAAGTTGTGAATGAAATCCTTAAAGGCAATCACCATTGTTCTAGAAATAAATATAGGTACATTCTTGAGGCTAAAAGGCATTACCTTGTATGTAAAGGATCCATATTAAATGGCATAAGTTATTTTAGATCTTTATTTTTTTGTGATGGGTATTTGATGATACCCACTGAACCCATCTTTGAATGAGTAAAATTCATGACCTATGACATATTCCAAACCTTTATTTGTGAAGGGAATTGGAAATGGATAATTCACACATGCCTCATTCAAAATTTGTTAGTCACAACATACTCTGATCTCCCTTATTTTATTAGGATTCACTAACATGGGACTAACATAATATGATTTCTCTACAAGATATATTATACCTATTTCCTATATTTTATCTAGTTCAACCTTCACTTTCAACTTCATGTTTGGATTTAACATATACAATGTTTATTTTATGGGTCATTTTCACTCCTTGAGCTCGATATGCATTTCACCTAGGGAAGGATATACTCCTATGACTTATTTTTTTTTTTTTGGAAACACATCTTTATAATCCTGAAAGAGTTGCATAACTTCTAAAACTTTAGATTTAGTCCAATAGTCACCCATATATGCCAATTTAGGAATATCCTCACTTATGTTTTCCACATGATTTTTAATAGGTTACTGATAAATATTGTGTTTTTCCTCAATGATAGAATATCATAGCATTATTTTCCCTTCTTGATCTATAATATGTATGTTTTACAACTTTTATTCTTTAGTGGGTCCTATGATTGGATCTTGTAATGTTTCTCTTGGCCATTCATGTTCAAAAAAATCAGCTAGATCGATATCACCATTAGTAACTAAATCTTTAATTTCTTCCTCTCCATCCGTTATTTGGTGGCACATCTACATAACATATTTTTCTTCCATCTTAGTAACTTTATATCTTCATAGTGTTGTATTTAGATCATAAGTACCATTATTTTGCATAGTATACTCCATCATGGTGCTTAAATCCTCTATGCACCCATGACATATGAAAATTTTGATTTTGATAGTTCATTATGAACCATAGGATTCTCATCTTTAAATAGAAAATTCTATATGAAGTCACTCTACACCTACACCCACTATTTTGTCTTCCTCTTGTGTTCTTGATACAATGCCAACTTGATAGTAAAGGGGTAAGTGTGTAATAAAATATATGAACCTAATACTTAGGTACCACATGTTCTTCAGTCCAAACCTCAACATATTTATGGATATGGATTTTAGGGCACTCACCTTCCTGAAAGAAAGGACAATTACTTCTAGTTACCTATAGTAGTTAAAATATTCTAATCATAAGTTATCAAACATCATCTCAATCAAGATGATAATTTATATGAATTATATACCATATCACTAAAACTCCCTTCAAAGTGTAATTCAAGGCATTGACCCATTAACTAATTGTAGGCACATGAACTTATAGGTGTAGAATAAATTTATTGATATCCTTGATTATAAATTATGGTGGAAGCTGTATTTCATTAGTGAAGACCATTATCATAGGTTAGAGTTCATGATCACCATGATCTCAATTGAGTAGATGCATATCCGAGTCTCCTCTTACAAATGAATCTATTTATCAAGGTAAGATACCCTCCCTAGTTGGCTCTATATAATCCTACATATGATCATTTGTTTGATAAAACAAATCAATTTTTGAGTGAGTAAGATATTTAGCAAACATGGATTCACAATATTTTATGACAAACTAAGGTGCCAATGGATGAGTAATTATTGGTTCAAGATTCCATTGTTTATATGTCTTCAACTATTTAGTGAATAAAAAATACACTTCAATTTTATCATGCCCTTACAAAAAAATTCACTTGACTATGCATAGTGATTTTAGGTTCTCCTCAGAGTTTACCTTCATCCAACTAGTGTTTTGAGTAATATAAGGAGACTCTATTTTAACCAGAATGATGTAGGGCTTATGTGTCTTATTTAGAGGAATGACTGCAATATTATGTCCTTGATGAACTTATAACTAATTTTTCACAATATTTATAGTTATATGATCATCATATTCCCATTTATTTCCAATAAATGTAGGATAATTAATTTCTATTATCTTCATATCGATGAATTTAAAGTCACCTTGTAGGCTCAATTCTATAACTTTGATCTTAATGTCTTATAATAAGCTAATGGTTTCAAATCTCCCATAGTCTACTAAACTCAGAGTCAATAGGATGTAACTAAGAATAGGTCATCCAATCACGTCCCATGTAGACCTAGGGATCTTGTTAACCATGCTACCAAAATCAAATATAACATTTGGAATTTCATATCCTATAACTTCAATGTCGATTCACGCATCTACATCCATGGTTTTTTGTTTTTATATAACAAATAAGTTTTTTTGTCTTCTATTTCCCTCACTATGAAATACTAGTAAATTATATAGTAGATTTGTAATGCTCTGGGAAATATCTTCATCATGCAATGTACTTAGTAGCTTCAATAAATCTATCAACACATTAACATCTCGATCTTGTCACATAATGCACATGATCTAACCATACATTTGGGCATCTACTACTATAAAATATCCTTTCGTAGTGACTTGGTGTTGAATATTATTCAACATATATGTTTTTTCATACATCAACCAATTTTTTATGGCTAGGTCTAGGTATTTATCTTATTTGACTTTTTGGATTCCTTGGTCCTAAGGTATTTTGAGTGGAGGAAATCATTTCTCTATGTGTTGGTGTCTCATAATGGAATTTAGAAGCACATCCTCCTTAGATTGTGGATTCACCATGTTAACATTCTTG
Organism: Torreya grandis; assembly: GCA_037957365.1. NCBI lineage: Eukaryota > Viridiplantae > Streptophyta > Pinopsida > Cupressales > Taxaceae > Torreya > Torreya grandis. Next base: position 121,234 of record JARHVA010005899.1, read on the forward strand.
ATGGCCTTTTTTTTCTTTGATTTTCTAAAATAGGATAGTCTTCTATCTTGTGCTACTCATATAACCTGTAATATGTGCAGTAAGACTATCTTTGGGGATTCAAAGGACAATTGCACTACACATGGTTATACTCTCCACATAAGTAACATTTCAAAGGGGGAGTTGATAATTATTTCCTCTACTACGTTGATAACCCCATCTATATCCTCACTTATATCCTCCTCTATTCAAATTATAGCCTCCTCTATAACCTACCTATTGTTGCAATGTATTTTAGTTTTGATGTTGCTAGGTATTATCTCTAATCCTATATTATTATTACACAACTGACAAAGCCCACCTAGTTTTATTTTATTATATCATGGTCAGATTCTAAGGTGTTGAGTATTGGTATTATAATGATGGTGGTGTCCAACATGGTAAATTAGGAGTCCATCCAGCTAGACCTTGAGGTTGGTACTAAGGTGAGTTGGGAATCTATTATGGACCTATTTGGTTTGCACAACACTTATCGACCTCTAGACTTGGAATCATATGTGTTTCCAAGCATATTTTTTGCACAACAATATTAAATACATTATTTTTAATATCTTATTTAAGCTCTTGAAAATCCATAGAATTATTTTATTCATGATTTTATTATTTAAAAAAATTACAATATAAACTCTGTGAGTTTTTTAGATACTATTCTAGGAGATGGAACTTCATTATTGCATGCCTCATTATTCTATAGATTTCATATAACTCTATGTTAATCTTAGGATAATAATTCATATGATGTCATTATTTATCGCACTCTATACACTATAGACATATTTTAGGATTATCTACTTTATTATACTATTCCATCCTCTTCATAAAAGCTTACAATGTATTTTAAATCTTAGAACCCACTATGAGATCTTCCCCATAATCTTTAATTTGCTCCACCCAAGTAGAAGTATCTCTAGAACCTACATTAGTAGAAAATTTAGTTTGCACTATATCAAACCTAATCCTAGAGTGAAGTATTTTTATAAACCATGCATCTTTATCTTTATCTTCTAGGGAAAACTCCACCTTATTCATAACATCTGATAACCCATGATCATAATCACAAACAAATTCTCTTGACTTTTACCTAATCTCCTTTAGGTATTGAATAGTCTAACTTATACATTTATTTATTTTAAATTATGTGATAAGCCACTCGTTAACATGTATATTTGCTTGACTGATATCTCTATCATATATAAACTCAAGTGTTCTTCCATTCAATGCCATTATTAGTTTTCACTTCTTTATAGCCTCATTAGTAATACCCTTGAATTGCCATTTCATCTCACATGTCAGTAAGTACTACTCAGGGTCCACAAAACTATCATATGCCATTAGGTTTATAAATTATCCTAAATTACACATACTATAAACTAGTTCAAGTGGATCTACTATGTATTTGTTACAGTGGGAGGTTGCATTCTATGCAATCTTGCTTGTGCACTAAGAAGATTTACGTATGTGCTAAGAAAGTTTATTTGTTCACTCTATTTTTTTGTATTTTATACTTTTCTCTTCTCAATTTCAATAAATCCTATAACCTTAAAATCCTTATGAATTGACATTGTCCCAATTTCATTATCCCATTGATGTACTTTATCTAAAAATGGACCTTCCCCACTACTATCTGCCTATCCTTCTGGTTGAAAACTTCTAAAATATAACAAATTGGGCTATGGTGGCATGTACTCTTCCACTAAATGATTCTTTCTTGTGACTTATTCTATTTCAATGCTTGAACTTATGACTACTATGTGACTTTGTCTTACTTCTTTGCTTAATACTTCATCTCCTTCTTTTGGTAATACCCTTTCTTGTAGCTACACACTACATATTTCAACTAGCTGTTCTACCTTTACACTATTCTCATCTTCATATTCAAACATCTCTTCTTCCCCTCTCTTCATCACTTCATTATTTTTGTTAGAATTAATCTCATCTTTCTTATTTATTCATCTCTTTCTTCTCCTTCATCACTTCTTCCTACTCATTCTTTAACTATTTTCTTGCTACTCTTAACTCTACTCACAACTACTTGGGTATTTTTGTTTACTATATCTATTTTATTGTCATAGATCACATTCTGAATCTAAACTCTTCTTCCCTCATGTCTCCATTCTAAATTTAGGCCCAAGCCTTATCTACTCATCTAACCAACATTCACTATCAAGTCATACTATTGGGCCCCTTTTGATGTTAAGTAGTGAATCTACACCAACTTAGAAAACACTTAGGTATGAGGTAATAATGGGGGATGATTATTGTTTTGTCTTCTAGTAGTGCTAGATTAATGGCATCTAAAAACTCCAATTGGCATTGTGAAGTGGGTGCATAAGATAACAACTGACCATTAAAGATAAGCATTTCCTTTTGAATCAAGTAGCATCAGGAAACAAGTGCATAGGATAATGACTATGCATTAAAGATAATGCATAGTGGAGATGGTGGGATGTGTACCTCTAGTATTAGCTCAGTGATTAGTTTTCTCCATTCCCCATGATCCTAGGATGCTCCAAAGCCTATAAAAAGAAGTTGAGTTTAGTTGAATAGGAGAGGTGAATTGGAGTAGTGAAGCTCTATCTAATTATTATTATATGGTTGCCATTTGTATTATAACTTAGTTTAGGATGAATTTTAATGCTCTCCTTTCTAACACCCAAGATTTCCTATGAGCTTGGGACTTTAGTAGTTTATGTCAAGATTTAACTCAGGTTATAATGAATATACATGTTTTTTTATTAAACTCTATTAATGAAGAACACTTTATGAATTTTTATTGGTTTTCATGCTTTGTTCCTTCAAATGTATGTTGAGTTATCAGGAAATTAACCTAAATAATTCATGGTAGGCCTATAAATAACTTCAACTATGCACCCATGGTAGGAAATGTATTAAGTATGGTTAAGACATGGTGTCCCAAAATGATACCTATGCTTGAGTGTAAGTCTATGCCTAAGCCCCTTAATTAGATACCTAGTTGTCCCTCAAGTCCTTGACTATCATTGAACCTATGAAACCTATGCATTGTGCCCATGAATTCATAACCATCATTGAATTAAACCAAAACCTTGAAGCATAGAGTTGCACCATGACACAAGTAGCCCAACATAGACCCTAGTCCCTTCTATACTATACTTCGTGTGAGAACATAAAGATTACACCTTATGTATATTGATGTTAGCATAGTCAATTGATAAATTTTGAGTGATATAGGATTAGTCAAGGCTTTCACCCTATTATAACAAGAATAAATCCAACCTAGATAGCTAGATAAGTGTGTGATTAGGCCCTTGACTAAAAATCCTAGTTTTATGCAAAATTTTGGTTCTATTTTTGGGACTATTAAATTTTATTACTACAATGGTGCATTAGTAAAATAATCCAACTCTCCCTCAAGAACATCTAGTACTAGCTAAAATGAGTGGAAGATAGCTTTATGTTGAGACATTCAACTTGTAGAGGATAAAACCCAAGAAAGTGGGTCCATAACCACTATTATGATGCCTTATATGATGTTTTATTTTATGAACTATTAGAGTAAGTGTACTACTAGTTAGATGCTTATGAAACCCATAGAAGCCAAAGCTATACACATTACCTTGAGTGGATGAGAGAATGCCTAGAGAGGCTTAAGAACCTAGACACCACCTAAACTAGATCCATAGACAAATGGTGGAAATGGGCACTATATAGCTATATGATTGAGTTTATGGTATCAATGTAATCCTACCTTGAAGAAGTAGAGTACCAATTCTTGTGTGATCCCAAAGGCACATTTTTGAAAGAACTTAGTACCAAACTCAAGAAGTTGATGGTAAAATATGGATTTGAAATATTAAAGATGGAAGCTAGAGTCCTCTCACATATAATTAGTGCAACATGAAATAAGGGGATGTGTAGGTGAGGAGAAATGGATGTAGATGAACATATTAATAATAAAGAGATCAAGAGATAGGATTATAACAAGAGGAGACAAGGACTGATAAAATATATAGAACCTAAAAGTGCTAAGAGGACCCATAGTGAGTAGGAAGGGCATGGGAAAGCATCTATTGAATGACAGTCATACCTAGAGAAAGGAGACCTTGAAGTCATTCAACAAGCTCCATAGTTGATGGGTAAATGCTTAGGATCCCTTCAGAACTTGGCCATTTGAGATGCACCTACCCCCTTTAAACCTATGATGTAATCTCATGCACTAGATTCCCTAATAGAAAATAGAATATTGACAATTGACCTCAATGTTGACATAGAGTTTGATCATTTTACAAATTTAGAGTAGAATTTTTTGATTGAAAAAGTTATCCCATAAGAGGATATAAGTGAAGATACCTCTAAAATTTGAGGTGCTAGCCTAAATAAATATAATTTGAGTGTGAGCACCCTAGTTTAATTGATGTAAGTTGTACAGCCTAGACAACAACCCATAAGAAGTGGCCCTATGCAACTAGTCAATAATATGACACCATCATCTTCTATAGTTTTAGTTATAACCACTAAACTAGTGCCTAGCCTAGTGGATAGAGACCTTGGAAGACCAGCACTAAGAGGATAAGTGAATCAAGAACTAGATACTCCTTAGCCCCAAATTTATTATGAGATGAACATGTGCCTACCAGAGTACCAAGGCATGGAAAACCTTATAGAGCATGTGCTCAATTGTGAGTTATAATCATACACCTAAGGAATAACCTATTCTGAGTGTAAGGCAACATAGTTCATGGAAACTTTACTTAATTTCACCCATACTTGGTATGGGAAGTTTTATCTTAACCAGGTTACGGTTGATTATGACACCCTAAAGGGATCCTTCATGAAGGAGTTTGATATACCTAAGTTTGAACAATACAACATTATCATGCTTAAAGAGATCAACAAAGGATTATCAGAGAGAATTTACTTGTATGATGCTAGATTCAAGATGCTCTTTTCCAAGTTCCCTTAAAACATTCAACTCTCTTAGCATGTGTAATGGTTCATTGGATGACTGCTAGTGCCTTTTAGAAGGGTGTTATCCATGAAAACATCCATAAACCCTCAAGAAAACTTTAAGTTGTGTTTAGGGTTGAGGTAGTTGGGAGCACTGATACAAGAATTCACCCATTCATAGAGGTGCATATTGTGTCTATAGCCTCCCAATTATAGAAGTTAAGCACTAATTCATCACAAGATAATCAAATTGGGTTTTGGTATATCAAGTGAAATACATAGAGGCATAATAAAAATAACTACCCTCAAAATAATATGCACACATTGCTTATTAGATATGAAGTTTATCATGAGGTGCATGGTGTTCATAACTACCCCTTATTGCAACATGATAGTTAGGTTAGCACATACATTTACTGTAAGTTGTGTGATGCCTACACTCAAAACATAATTTAATACTAAGTAATTGATGAGATGAACCAGAACATGGAGAGAGCTGCATGATAGGTAATTACAATAGCCATAGGGTAGGAAAACCAAGGAAATGAGGGTTATGGATAACAAAATGTTGGCTATGAAAATTAAAGAGATTCTAGAAGGTGAGGTGGAGGATGTGGTAGAGGAAGATTCCCACTATGATCATTTTACAAGTATAGGTCAACTAAGTATTATTAGCATGATAACTTGATGCATCTAATGTGAAAGTATTATCAAAGATAGTATACAATCAAGGAGTGACCTAAATTATGAAAAACGCTAACCCAAGGCAAAATGGGCTCTAATAGGGGTGCATGGATGATCAAGTGTGAGGTTAAAGATATGAAATGGGATTCAAAGGTGTAGCCAACACACATAAATCCAATCAAAGTGTAGGACACCACATGGAGTGGGTTTACCACTCAACCACCAACTATGACAACACAAGAGTTTTGCCTAGAATATGGTGAACCAAGCTTCACTGAGTGCAGCATGTAGCTTCATCCAAATTTTTTACCCTACCCTAACCCAATAGATCAAAATGACATCCTAAAATAAGCCATGGGTATTATAAAAAATTTGTAAGGAAAACTCTAGTTGGTCAAAGATATAGAAGCATAGGGTACCAACTTGTGTAGAAAACAAGATAGCTAGGAGGCTAAAGTACAGGAGGTAATAGAGATATTTCACCTCTTTAAAATGGATGGGATGCTCCCCCTACTAAATTAAATTGTTGACCCCCACACAATTAAATTTTATACACCATATATGGAGTGGACATGTAATGTAAGTCATACTCAAAATGTTGAGTATGATCAATAGTTACTTGTAAATACCACCATTGATGAATGGTCCATCAATGAGGTAATGATTGATAATGTTATAGAGGTTAATATTATAACAAAGAATGCATGGGATAAGATGGTTAGTCCATACTTGAGGCCTTCTCCCCATGTAATTTTCATGTACAAAAAAAACTAAGTGTAGCTGATTAAAATTCTGTAGGACACCATTGTAGATATTATGGGCACTAAATTTTATGTTGAATTTGAGGTTATAAGGTTGGTTGAATAGGATAACTACCTATCACTTTTATGAAGGCCTTGGTTTTATGCTAATAATGTATATATTCTCTTTAAGAAGTGATACATGACCTTAAAAATGACAAAGAAAGGGTAATAATCCCCCTTTCAAGTGACCAAGGACCCCATTATATGGAAAGTGTTGATCTAGAAGATGATATCAACCATATTTATAACATCATGGTGTAAGGTGTCAAGAATCTCCATCCTTCTAATCAGGGAGTGCTTTCTTGGGAGGATGGGTAGTCAACCTTGGATATCACTGATGTCACTTAAGACTAATGGGTTAAAAATGCTTGTGAGGCCACTAGTCATAGATGTTACTTGGTTCATGCAAAGGTGCCAAATCTTGTGAGGACTGGATGGGTCCAAATTAATCATGTTTTGAAATGTTAGATCCCACACTAAGATAAAAATGGAAAGAGGGTACTCTATCTAAGAAAAGGCAAGCTTATATCACTCCAAAAATTTAAAGGGAGTAACCTAGTGGAAAGGTATGTCAATAACCTTAAGTAAGGCATCTCTAAAGAGATAGATATAATGGGTACACATATGATACCTTTAAAATCACTATTGCACATTGGTCAGTAGCACAAAGGTCTAACTTACCAACTTGGCTAGAGGTAAAGGTGACCATGTGAACTAGGTTTAGAGGAGTAAAGAGAAATTGGATATCTCAATGTACTCTGGTGACTCTAATCCTATGGTGAATGTGCATCTATAAAAAAAGACATGGACTAACTACAACAAGACTACCCCAAAGAACTTATGGTTTCATGCCTTTTATATGACTCTAAAGACATGGGTGTGAGCATGGTACATGGTCAATGAGATGAATCAGGAGATAACCAATCAAGAGGACATTAAGGAGAAGTTTTTGTACACCTTCTCCTTTTTCTCAAAAAACATGGAATTGGTTGAATCATTGTAAGTAATTTGAATGTTAGTGTTTGAGGACACTATAATCCTTGAATAATTCTTGAAAGACATGTTTAAGGAAAAAAAGATGGCACTCCCAACTTTATTTGAAGAATAGACACTCAAAAATGAGTCAAGTGAAGAGGATGATGAAACTTAGGAGTGCTACTATAAAATGTTGTCTATCATAAGAAAACTCATGTACTAAGTAGATGATATCACTCTTGGAAAAGAAGACCCCACTCATTTATGTGTAGAGATGATAGAAGGAAATCTACAATTCAAGGACTCTCACCAAAATAAGAATGAGCCATATCATGCACCACCAAAGACCATCAAGGTGAACATCAACATAAAAAGATAGATAAATTTATCTGACACAGAGTTGGTATGCATCATAGACCTCCTCAAAGAGTTCTAAGACTTATTCCTCAGGACTTATCATGATATGAAGGTCACCCACCCATGCCTTAGGAAGATGAGCATAAATCTAATCGATGATGTAATATTAGTTCAAAATTTCCCCTATAAGATGAATCTTAACATCTACACCAAGGTTAAAACAAAAATTAATGTTATGCTAACCATGGGGGTCATTTACCTTATGTAGGAGTCTATATGGTAGATCTCAATGCTAATAAACATAAATAAGGATGGGCACATTCACATTTATTTCAATTACCAAATGTTGAATGCCACATACATCAATGACCCCTTCCTAAATTTGTTCACTAATGAAGTCCTGGAAGGTGTCACAGGATGCGAGATCTACACCTTCACTAATGGGTTCTATATCTACCACCAAGTCAAGATTGAGGAGAAGTACAAGCCTAAAACAACCTTTTTAACTCAATAGGGTCATTTTTATTATAACTTGATGCCTTTTGGAGTCGAAAATGCATTAATCAGGTTATCTAGAGTGGTGATCACTGTGTTCAAGGATTTCATCCAAAGGTTCCTCCAAGTTTAACTAGATTATTAGATAGTGTATAGTCTCATCAAGGACCATTATGACAGCTTGCACCTAATTTTTTAGAGATATAGGTAACTTTAGATATTCTTAAACCAGAACATGCATCTTCACAACACCATCTAGAACCTTACTTGGGCACATTGTCTATAAGGATGGTTTCATCATTGATCCAGTGAAGATCCCCATCATCATTTAACTTCAAAATCCTTCCACACATAAATATGTTCATGCCTTTCTTGGATAATATGGATATTAAAAAAAATTATAAGGAGTTATGTGAAGATTGTGAGACTCCTAGAAGAACTTTTACACAGGGATGGACCTTTATACTAGGGTGAAGTGCAAGAGAATAATTTTTAGACCCTAAAGCTCAAATTAGCTATCATGCCTATATTATAGTTCCTTGATTAGATAACACATTTTCATGTCCATTTCAACATTTTTGGATCTATAATTGGTGAAATCTTGGCATATCCTAGTGAAGTAAAACTGTATTATCCCATCTCCTTTGTTAGCAAAAAGTTGACCACAATGGAGTAAAATTACACATTGATAGAGTGTGAGGCACTTGCCATGGTCTATGCCTTAAAAAAATTAGTTAATTTTTGCTAGTAAACCCATTCATATTTTTCATTAAACCCATTCATATTTTTCATTGATCATGAGGTACTCAAGTACCTTATAAAAAATCCTTTTTTACATGGGTACATATGCATATGGATAATTCTGTTCTAAGAGTTCCAATTCTCCATTGTTGTTAAGCCTGAAAAGTAGAACTCAGGGCCAGACCATTTGCCTTGCATTAATTCAAGTGATGTGGTGGTGCCTATTGATAACAACACGCCAGATGTGTAATTTTATAGATTAAAATGTGTCCTCAAGGTTTTGGTATATTTTTCCCCCTTTCTAATGTCTGGAGTTGTGCCTTATACTATGATAAATAAGGAGAAAAAATAACTAGTAGTTTACACCACCCCCTTTCATCTCACTAGTAGAGAAATATATAAACTAAGTAGAGATGAAGTGTTATTTTGGTGTGTCATAGATCATGAAAGGGACTCCATCCTTCATGATATGCATGAGGGGATAGTAGGAGGCTATTGCAAAGGAGATGCAATGGCACAAAAAGTGTTATAGTTAGGCTTATGGTGGCCAAATTTTTTCCAAGATATAAATAAGTATGCCAAGGTATGTGATATATGCTAGTGCATAGGGAAGCCTAACCATTGGGATGATATTACCCTCATCCCCATTCTTTCCTAGGTGCCATTTGAGAAATGGGCCATTAATGTTTTTGGGATGATAACTCCTATAACATGATGCACATGTGAAAGGTGTATTTTGATATCCACATATTAGTTCACCAAGTGGGCCAAGGCTATACTGACAATAGATAACATAACTACCATATCCATGTGATTCATTTTGGAAAATAAAATAATCTAATATGGGTGCTTACTCAGTATGACTAATGATATGGGAACTCATTTTATCAATAAAACAATGCACATCTTATTGACTGAGTATATGGTGGTACACCACAAAATGAACCCTTATCATCCATAAGTAAATGGCATAACTAAGGCATTTAATAAAATAATAAGAACATGTCTCATGATGATATGTGACATTGGTTGTAAAGATTGGGATGATTGAGTTTTAGTAGTGTTATGGGCATATCATATAACCTACAAGCACCTCAACAAGGCTATACCATTTCAGCTAGTGATTGGCACTAAGGTGATCCTACTGATGGAGTTCTTTGTACTATAATTGTTCATCACATGAATTGGTTATTTATATGACTAATAATCACTGAACACAAGGATGAAGGACTAGTAGCACTTATATGAGATGTGCACCTAAGAAAAGTGGACCTAGTATATAGATAAGGCATTCAAAAATATTTGGCATGGCAAAAATATAAAGTATAAGGTCCTAACAGAAGGATCATTTATTTTTATTTATGACTCTAAGTATTTCAATCACCTAGGAAAATTAAAGATAATATGGATGGGCCCCTATATCATCCACCACATATTAGAGATAGGCAGGTGTAATTTATACATGTGGAATGGAAAAATGTTACCTGGGCATTTTAATGGTAACAAGTTAAAACCATATTTGTAATAGGATGAATCTTGCACCATGAGATACCAACTTTTTCATCACTAGTCCGTTTGAGTTAAGATGACCAAAAGAACATTTGGCACAAGCCCAATAGTTCTTTTTTATTTTGTTTCATTTTTTTCTTTGGCCAATACTGTAAAGAGTAGATAAATGGTGATTTTAAGCCCATGGAGAAAATATGCTAATATGTCACTCACAATCCAAGCCAAATGAGTTAAACACTTGTGCTTTCTAAGGGCTTGAGGATAGACACCTATCTTCTAGGCAAGTGAGGATTGCAAGCATCAGATAAGAGAAGCACACAAAACCACCATGCAGTAGATCTTAGATGTAGGGCACTTTCAAGCCCCTAGGTAGACATTCATCTAGCCTTTCATGCATAAATATAGCTAGGTGAGTTAATCCCTTGCACTTTATAAAGAGCCTAAGTCTAGACATCTAAGTGGTCGATACATGAAGCTCACCATAATCAAATGAGTATTCATAAAATATAGGTGTATAAGAGATAAATTATAGGGCCTTGGAGGTATAAGGAAGAACTACACTAGCACTTCCATGCATAATACTAGTTGGGTGAGTCAAAACCATTTGCTTTCTAAGGACCTAGGGCCAAAAACCTAAGTTTTTGGGTGCAAAGAGGTTACCAAAATCAAAAAAAAAAGATCCAAATGAATATGCACAATATGATCATACACAAGAAAACTAGAAAAGGAGAATCAAGCACTACAGGGATAACATAAGGGATTTTTATGTGGTAGGATAGGCCAAGGCAAGATAAAGTACAAGAAAATGATCAAGATATATATGCATGCTTGAAATAAAAGCATAACAAGAAGAGAAGATGCAACTAAGAAGACTGCATCAAATACATGTGAAGTGCTACACCAAGGTTACCATATTGAAGGCAAAGGTCATGCTAAAAAAACAAATAACATAAGGGGAATCATCATAGATAGTTGGCATACACCCACATTTGAGTAAGAAGTGATTATTTTAACCATAATTCACTTCACCAAAATACATTAAAGATCATTGAATGAGGTGATGGTGGAGGCACAGAGATCCTTATTAAATGAGTTAGTGGTGGAGGATTTTTGTTGATTTCATGTAATTTTTTTAAGTTCAAGAAATATATATGTCACCATGCCATTAACGCACCTACATTAAAGATAGTAGATGGAAGTAGGGTATAAAACATCACACGATAGAATAGTTTTAGTTCCTTCATGACTACAACATAACATTTGATTAGTCCTATTAGGATATGCCCAAGATTGACCCTTTAATATCCCTCTATAACATTATCACCCATCCTAACACTAAGCTTATTCAGTAAAAGCTTCATAAGATGCACCATTATATCATCCTTTTAGTAAAAGAAGAGCTTAAATCCCTCTTATATGTCAACTTCATTCAACCCATTGACTATCTTCATTGGGTTTCTAACATCATTCAGATTACCAAACCCACAAAGGGACTTCACCTCTGCATTGATTTTCGTAACCTTAACCTTGCTTGCCTAAAGGATGACTTTTCTTTGCCTATCATTGACCAATTTGTTGATCTTATAGCTGGCCAAGAGATGCTATCTCTCATGGATAGTTTATCAAGATATAATAAAATCTTGATTGCCCTTAAGGATCGACATAAAATCTCTTTCATCACCCATGGGGAAACTTTTGTTATAGAGTCATGCCATTTGGTCTAAATAATGTTGGAACAACTTAACAGCATGCCATGACCTAAATATTCCATGATTTAATCCATAAAATTATAAAGGACTATGTGGATGATCTCCTTAAAAATATAAATATGTCAAGGATCACCTAGCCATTCTCACCATCATCTTCAAATACTTAATCCATGTCCACATTAGACTCAACCAAATGTATTTTTGGGGTCTTTTTTGAAAATATTCTTACTTTATCACTCTCTTCAAGGAATCAAATTATAACTTGCCAAAAATAGAGCAATTTTGGAGATGCCTCCTTCAACCCACCTTAAGCAAATCCATAGCCTACAAGGGAAGATCTAATCTATCCATCACTTCATCTCTTAGTTATCAGATAGATGTCAACCCTTCCACCATCTTATTAATAAAGACACATTTTTTAAGTGGACCAAAGATTGCCAAAAAGCCTTTGATTCACTCAAAGAATACCTTCTTTCTCTACATGTTCTTATCCTACCTAAAGAGGACCAACCCTTCTGCCTTTATATATCCACCATTGACTATTCTTTAGGGGAAATTGTCACTCACCATGATGAACAAAATAAAGAGAAATTTATCTATTACATAAGTCAAACACTTATGAAGTATGAGACTCAGTACACCCATTACGAGAAACTTTGCCTCACCTTAGTCTTTATGGCTTCCAAAATTCATCATTACCTTCTTATTCCTAAAACCTATGTCATCACTAACAATGTCCCACTGAAGTACATGCACTCTAAACCATACCAAAACCAATGTATGTTTAAGTGGCCCATGATCCTAGATGAGGTTAATCTTGAGTTCCTTCAGTAGAAGTCAATAAAAAGGGTAAGTCATTTCTAATCAATTGGTTGAAGCTCCTCTACCTGATAACCAACTACTTCCTCTTTCATTTCGTATCGAGTCCATCAAAACCATTTTTCAAGAGGACCCCACTTACTAGATGACCATGTTCTTTGATTGATCTAAATGCTAATGTGTTGGGGGTGTTGGAGTTATCCTCATTCCATTTGATGGTGAACCTCTTCCCCTCTCCTTTAAACTTGATTTTGAGTGTACCAATAATGTGGTTGAATATGAATCCTTCATCATAGGTCTCTAAACCACTCTATCCTTGGGAATTAATACTATTATTGTCTTTGGTGATTCCCAACTTGTGGTCAACCAGGTCAACAAATCCTACCAATATAAAAATGATTTCTTGAAAAAGTAAAAATAGCTTGTAGATGTACTCTTAGCATCATTCGATCATTACCTCATCTAGTCTATTCCATGACCTCCCAAAAAGTTCATGGATATAATGGCTTCTCTTACTTCATAAATACCATCTCAACCTATCAAGTCTAAACTCTTTGTTACCATCCACTGCTTTATCACACTTTCTTATATCCATTCTACCCTTCCTACTATTTATAGTGTAGAGAAATCTCCATTTGACATATGGTGTGAGAAAACCTTCAACTACGTCAACCTTAAAATCATTCCTCCCAATCTCTCTAGGAATGATCAAAGATCCTTTGTTCAAATTACCTCTTGATACACCATACTAGGGTGAATCCATTAGAAGTACAACTTCGATGGCCTCCTTCTCCATTGTCTACATAGTCATGAAGCTTCCCCTACTATCAAGGAAATGCTTGATGAAATCTATGGGGGACACTTTAGTGGTTTAGTTATTCATAAATGTATCCTTCACCTTGGATATTATTGGCCCGCCCTTAATTAGGAATGATATGATTATGTAAATAAATGTGTTAAATGTCAATAGTACATGAATTTACATCACACACCTACCCATGGTCTTAAAATATCCAAAGACTATTGGATCTTCTCATAATGGGGACTTGACCTCATTGGGGAAATTAATCCTCATTCTTAACAAAGACACCAATCCATCATTATCACCACTGAGTATTTTATCAAGTGGGTAGAATCTATTCCTCTCATCTCAAATAAATCTAACAGGAGTATCAACTTTATCAACCACCATATAATCTATCATTTTGGTGTTTCCCATAATATCATCAGTGATGATGGTAAATATCTAGATAAAAAGTAAGTACAAGGTCTTTAAAATGCATTTGGCATTAAGTTAAACTTTTCCTTTCCTTACCATCCACAAGTAAATGGATAGGCAAAAGCTTTTAACAAAATCCTTCACAAAATGTTGACCAAAGTATTTAGTGCTTCAAGTTGGGATTGGTATTTTCAAATCTCTTTCACTTGATGGGCCTATTTCACTAACATTCAAACCTATATAGGTTTTACACATTTCTCTCTAGTCTATAGAGTATATGCAGTCTTGCCTCTTGAAGTCTAGATTACCTCCCTTTGCATATCATTGTAAGATATCATCTCTAATAGTGACTATCATCAATAATGTCTAACACAACTTGAACTACTTGATGAACATTTCTTCATAGCGCTTAACCATCATTGTGTATACTAAGAACATATCAAGCATGCTTATAACTAACACCTAAAAGAATCAAAATTCAATATTAGAGACCTCATCCTAAAGGAAAACTAACATGTAACCAATATGGATAAAAGCAAAAGAGGTAAGTTTTCTTTCAATTTGGAAGAAGTCAATGTATAGATCCTAACTACCCTTTATTCTCTCTATGCTATATCCTCATCACCAAGTGCCTATCTTCCTACAAACTAGTGTTGGATTCACACATGACTTATTGTTTTCCAATGTGTTATAATTACCCTTTATTTATGATAATTTATTTTATTCTAAGTTTTTTTTCATGTGTGATGAATTTATATTTATGTGAATTATTAATTCACATAAATATAGATTTTATGAGGTATCCCTCACCTTTTTGTTCTCCCTTGAGATTTGGCACTAGGACACAAGTGGAACACATTTGGGGGGCTTGTAAGGTCATAATAAGATTCTATATAACTCCCATTTTCCTCCTCTAGCTCTATAAAAGAGCCCTTCCTCTCATCTTATCCTCACTAAGAATCACATATTTTTCTCTATTCTTCCCTTGTGCTCTTGATAAAATATTGTACTTTTGGAGACATTTTTTTTAATCCTTACAATAATATCATGTGGAATTTTATCTAATACATTTAGTTTCCCTCTTTAAATCTCTTGTCACTATGTATTTCTTTTGAGAGGTATCTTATCTTTTTGTGCATTCTTGTTTTTTATCACTTTCATGATTATCACTAATGATATTTATTAGGTTAAAATCCTTCATGGTATTAGAGATATGATCATTTTAATGATTTTTTTTTGAAAAATGGGCGTAGTTTTTAAGGAGAAGTCTTGAATTTTTTTGCAAGAGCTCTAACCCTTACTAGTTATTTTTAAAAAAATCCTCTCCTTATTTCAATTTATTGTTTCTAACCCTTATTTATTGTAGGATTTGGCCACATTTAATTTTTTTTATAACCTTTTTTAATTTAAAAAAGCCCTATTTTCATTGTTTAGTAAATTATTTCTAACCTTTAGTTGTTAGTAGTAAATATCAAACATTTTTCTTACTAGTCCTTTGCTATTAGTAACTCATTTTTTTCATCTACTTAGTTTTTATGAGTAGTATTTTTAATATATATATATATATATATATATATATATATATATATATATATATATATATATATATATATCTATGTGTGTGTGTGTGTGTGTTCTCTTTCTCATATACATTTTTTCTACTTCTTATTTTATCTATTTTGAAAAAAAATAATAATAAACTAATCTTCACAAGAGATCTTGTTAGAGAAATTATTTTTTTATAGGTATAATTTTTTTCTTCAATTCCTTAGTCACCACTCTACTAGCATTAGCCTTGGGTCTAATTTTTTATCCAAGTCACCTTGCTCATTTTTCTCAATGTTTTTCTATCTTTGTTTCTCTTCAAGATCCTTGGCCTACTTTTAACGTCACCATTTTCCTTTTTCTAGTGTCTTTCTTTTTTTTTAAAATTTGTTTCCTTTATTTTCACATCATGCAACATTATATAAAAGGTTTTATGACCTCTCTATAAGTTTAAATTACTATTGGCATGGATTATCTTTGCTACAAGTCTCCCTTTTCTCTTTGCTAGGTATTCTTATGTTTGGTGTTTCTCATTTTTGATGCATTTTATTTTTGTCATCATCGTTTTGGTCAAATTGAGCTACTTGACAAGCATCATTTAGCAACCCTCACCCACCTATGTATCTATCAAGATCATATCCAACATTATTATAAAACCACCTCAAACAATAGGAATTCAATATTACTGACCTCATCTTAAAGGAAAAACAACATGTGACCAACATAAAAAATAGTAAATGAGGTAAATTCACTTTTAATTAGCTTGGACTTGACATCATTACCCATAAGTATGGATCAAGAACTTATCATTTATCCTTTCTCAAATGAAAACCAAAACATAATCCCCTTAATACTTTGCATTTATGTTCATTTTAAAAAAATAAATATCAAGCTCACTCCTTTTGTCTAACTTAAGCTCATCCCTTGATTATGAGATTTTAACCTTCACCCATCTTTCTCCTCTCCTTTTGAGGATAATTGATTACAACATAGAACCATGTGATTAACCATCATAGTCATAGACTAATCATAAATGTAGGTACCATGGCTCTACCCATAGCATGGTTCTCATGGATGTGTTTCATTTCTAACAAAATGGAATCCCATGGTCATTATCTCTCAAAACCACACCCTTTCACATATCATTGACCTTCTTGTATTAATTTTTTTCCCACATAAAGGTAAACCTTTGAACCTAATTATACTTGTCCATGTCTAAACGCATTGCATCCAAATAAAATTTGGATACCAAAATACTACTTGGGTTAATATCTTAAGCATTGCAGACTATTCCCTTGAAGGACAATTGCCCAAAAACATTTGCCAAATATAAGGTAGATTTCTCCTTTGAAGGAAAACTATCAAGAACATTAAACAAATCCAATAAGCTTATACCAATCGTTTGAAGGATGGATAATTTAAATTTATCAAAAGTAGAAAAAATTCTTGGAAGCTTTCCATATCGATTAGCTTCCCATATACAACAATAAAGTAAAATACCCACTATCACAAAAAATTCTAAAGCTATAATCATGTCTCAAGAAACATAAGTTAGAAGTTGTAATTGGTTTTCACATATATAATTCTTGCATTGATCATTCTATATATAACATACAACATGGACTTGTATATTACCATTCTTAGGTCACCTATAGAAGGGGAAAAGTAATTCACATGAGGTTATCATACATATCACCCATTAGCCTTCACACCACCTATCACCCATCTTCCCTTTAGACTATCTATAAATCAAGGGATTTAGAGGTTACTTGATGCCCTATGATCAAGAAACATTTTTTATCAATGAACGACCATTCACGCATAATATTTTAAGGCCTTATATTCATTAAGCCAATCCCACTTTAGGTATATTTTTGGTCCTTGTCAAAAATAAAGCATCATGCCTTATTCTTATCTTATTATGGTTGATTGATGTTTTAATCATTAATTTTACCATCTAGTGTTACAAAAACAATAATCATTATTTTTACAATAATAAAAAATACAATAACCATAACCATAACACTCATAATCATAACCATAACATTCATAAGTATCCATACAACCTTAAAAATGAAAACATTTGATCAATGACATCTAACACATTTTGTACATGTCTACAACAAACTATGTAATATTTTATTTAGGGTGTGAGAGGTCACATGGAACATACATATTCAACATATTACACACACATTTCCTAAAGCCTAAATCACATGCATACATTATTTTCCTACCTAAGAATCAAATCGATTATCTAGTGACTCTTAATTTGTGTTTAACCATCCTTCTACTTGATTACTCCCTAAACTAACATCTGTAGCATTTTATATCTCAGTAATAACTAAAGGGTATATTATGTTATCATTTCCCATAATCATCCTCATAGGATGAGAATCATATTCTACTATGGGTTTTTTATCCTACTTGCCTATTCTAGCCATTACATCCCTCTGCTCTCATTATTTTGCTTACATAGGTACCACTAGTTGTTGCCTTAGCACACATCCCCTTATATAGTGAGGGTTCCTTCCATAAATATGCCAATGGTCATGTTCTCTAGCCTTACATCTTGTGTAGTGAAATTATCACCTTCTTCACTAGTACAAAGGTAAGAGTTTAGGCTCAATCTTAGGTTGTGGGTGCCTTTCCTCTTATTGTCGATCTACTATTACTTCCATTATCACCATTACATGTTATTGTATTAGATAGATCCACACATACCATATTGATTATTTTAGGTCATGGGGGTTGTTTATTATCTCCACCATTGTTCCCATTATTTTCCATCATCCACCTTGTGTAGTTTTTTGCACTCTTTATAACTTGAAAAATGAAATATCTCAATGATAGACATTCATCCTTATTATGATTCCTTAAATATATTACCTAACCATTCTTCCTCACTAACATGTTTCTCCATTCCACTAACTAAGAAGGTCATATGATGTCATTGATTCCCTTGATAGTCTTCCCACTTGAAATGGTCATGTCTACTTACCTTTTCATTTTGACACATCACCCTTGATCTGATTGGTCATCTCGATAAATCCATTATGCACCATTATGATATTTTTTGTTACCTTTATCATATGATTTACATCTAATGTCTTTCCTTAATTTTTCATCTTGCGATCCTTGTAGGCCTTCTAGTCATTTCAATCATCATCACCTTTATCCCAATTGATGTAAATTATATTTTGACTATGGGACACTATAATGATCACACCTTTAAAATTACCATTATTAATGGTGGCGGTAACTCCCAGATGCTTACCACTATAGAAACTCTTCCATCAGAGGTAGGCCATATTGAATTCATGATAATACATTCATCTTCATAACCTCCTATTACTTCCAACCCATTGCCATACGATCTAAATGTCAGACCCTAACCATTGGTAGTACCTTCTCAAAAATGATAGTCTTTTCTTTTGTGCCAACTAAGAGTTCATCCATGTTATGGGAGTGGTCAACATATCCAACTATATAGCCAATATCCTAGACCACATAGCTCCCTACTACCAAGACCTCTTCTAAGTAGAAACCCAAGTCATCAGTTCTAAGGAACTAGGATAGAGGATATAAACATGACCACTATTTATTTAGCCTACCCATGTAGTTCTTGGGTCAGGAAAGGTCCATCTTGTGTTGCTCACCACCCTACTAACTTCCTTACTTGTAAAATCTACTTAGCCATCAAAAAAACTATTTATAGGTCATCATTTCACTACTACCCTTAAAACTCATCTCACAGTGGTGATGAACCTTGGCCAAATCGACTATGTATATCCTGATAGAAGCCTACCTACTAAAACTTGGATCATAACAGTAGATGTTATCTTCAAGATTTGACCCTCACACAATTTTAGAATGTGAAACCTCCTCATAAAGGCACCTCTTTTATGAATTAGCTCCGTTAAATGTCATTTTTTATGCTTAGCATTATGTCCCCTTCTTATTTATCTTACCTTACCCATCCATGTCTCTCATCCTACTAAATGTGGGATGATTATGGTAACTATTCACCAATCTACACCATGTACTTTCATTATCACCTTCACCAAAACCCAAAACCATTATTTTATAACACCTTCTCCATCCACCCAAACCAACCCATGTGGTCCATCAAATTGGGGTAGCCAATTTAAACATCACTCACCCAACCCTTGTTGAACTACATTATCATG
This sequence comes from Torreya grandis, assembly GCA_037957365.1. NCBI lineage: Eukaryota > Viridiplantae > Streptophyta > Pinopsida > Cupressales > Taxaceae > Torreya > Torreya grandis. Next base: position 141,245 of record JARHVA010005899.1, read on the forward strand.
ATGTCTATGGACTATGTAGGTGTTGCTTCACTTTTAAGAGTAGTTCAGCCACTAATCACTAATTCCCATCCCCTTTTTCTTCTCACTCATTTCTATTACTAACAGTACCCTCTTACTTAGAGTATCCTATATCAAGTCAAATTTGAATTCTTTTTTAAGCATCCTTATGTCTTAAAACCATCTAATGCATCCTCTTAGCTTTTCCCCAATTGTTGGGAGAACTAAATTGGCCTAAGATCATTTTGGAATATGTAGGTAGCACTCAGTTACTGAGGTTAGATCAATTACATCCTTTATTTTTGTCCCTCCTAAAATCGCTTCCTCCACTTCTCTACTTATCCCCTCACCACATCCCTCCCTTCATCTTATCAATCTCTTTTAACCACTTTTCCAGCTTGTTAATCTATTTTAGCATAAGGGTTGATATCCTTCCTCATTATCCTCTCTTATCTCCCATAAATCCACCACCTACTCTACCTCACTAGCTTCCCCATCACCTTTCCTTGTGTATACCTCATAACTCACTCCCTCACTCACTTTTCATATTTTTGGTCTCTACCTCCACTTATTACAAACCTTGCCCTTTATCCCATTTATCTTCTTTCACCATCCTCATCATCTCTCATCTCTTTTGGATATTTATTGTACCCTCTTTATCACTCTCTTTTCCTCACCAATTACACATCATATTGTGCATCTTACAATATTTTTGTTTCTTTTATTGTTGTACTTTTTATTTACATGTACCACCATTATCTATCATTTCACCACTCTTCCCACCATACCCATTTTATATTCTTCTTGTTTGCTCTTTATCCATCCTTTCATCCTTTTTGTCTTGTTTTTTTCCTCCAAAACTAGTTTTTACTTAGGTATTTATCCTTTAGGAAGCCTTACATAATTGCCTCTTTTCTTCTTCTCAGTCTTTGCCTTTTGCCTTTTACATTCCACTTTTCCTCTTTCCATCTTGGTACTCACTTGTATTTTTCATCTGTGTGAGTATCTATGCTTTGTATCCCTTCTTTAATTCTTCCTTTTTCTTCTTATCATCCCTGATCTTCATCCCTTATTTTTAGCTCATGCACTTTCATTGTGTTTCCCTATTTCTTCACCACCTCAACCCTTTTCAGCTTGACATCTTCTAATAAGTTTATTGATGCATACCTTATCTCTTTAGATTTTTATTCACCCATCTTTCACTTCCCCTTGTTTTTCTTAATTCCTTTCCTTTTTTCCATCCCATTCTCCTATCTAAAACCATCATCTGATTTGCTTTATTACATATCATCATTCATGCTTACTTGGTCAAGATACCACCTACTTCTTCACTCTCATATAATCATTTTTGTGTCCTCATTTCACTCATTTTTCTTCATGTTTCCTTTCTTCCATTTATTTCCTTGTTTTTAATTTTCATCACCAAACTATTTCCTCCTTGGTCTGTTTTAGACTTATTTTCAAACCCTTCATGGACTCCCATATTTCCCATCCTCCCTTTACCCTTCATGATTGTTACACTTCTCTCCCCATCCTTTTTAATTCTCCAATTTGTCATTATTTAGTGCATCCCTCACCCCCCATCTTCTACCTCTTAGTTTTTTTCTCTTTTCTCCATTTCATTTCATTTTTTGTCTCTGTTGATGGCATTCCTTGTTCTTCCCAACTTTCCTATTTTCCCTCTTATATGTCCATGCTTGGATTCATATATCCTTATCCTCCTTAATATTTATCTATGACCTCATTATTTTCTCTACTTATCTCTTCATCCCTCTCCTGGTCTAACTTCACCTCATCCCTTGTTAGATCTCCCTCATTTTCTCCCATTCAACCTCAAGCTCCTCAGAGTGTGGTCACTCATTGTAATACTTTTACTACTTCCTCATGTCCTAGATGCCCTTGATTTAATGCATGAAATTTGATTATGTTTGTTACTTAAATTGCATCCCTTTCTTTCTTTAAATCCTTTGCATGTTGAGCATAGATCCTCTTTTATGTTCCTCTTTAGCTACTCCCTTTACCCTACCTATCACCTTTTTCAATTTTTAATCCTCTACTTATTTTTCTCTTATATGATCATAAAATCTAACATGTTATGGCCTCAATGGTCTTCCATTTAAATTTGGTTTACTATGAGATATATATTGATCCTATGGATCTATAACACAATTAGCAAGGCCCACATGCTCATATGACCAGCTAGCAATCATGAGCCCCACTAAGCCATCAAGATGAAGATTCCTTCCCCACCCCCTTTGGTCTTGGCTATTTCAAACCCCATTTACCTAAACCTTCATATATGTTAGAATCCAAACTAAAAACACCTTCAAATGAATGATTTAGGATACTCACGTGTGGATGCTAGCCATACCCTCTCATGTGACCTACCTCCCAACCCATAATTTCCATTGATTCTCCCTACCCAACCTACTTCCTCCTATGCCCCATAATCACCTATATATTTTATCATAGTCCACCCATTAAGATCTTATATAAGTCACCTCTTCCACTGCACTATTTTTTCCTTGGACCTCTTTGTTCTACCTTCCTTTTCAACTCCCTTATATGTCTATCTCCATACATTCTTCTTCTAATTTCCCTCTTAGTTTTTCATTTATTCCATTTTTTTCCTATTTATCCCTTATTTAATTAATATTATTATTATTTACCCTACTCCATATTTAAAATCCCCTCAGATTCTTTCTCTGAATTCCCTCAAAACTCAATGCTTATTTTGGGGCCCCACTGACTCAAGGATCAAGGTTTTGAATCTTTTCCACTTCTTGTTTACCCACTCTATTACTTTGCTTCCCAAAATAATTGAATAATACCCTTATATATCTTTTTAATGAAATTATTGTGGATTATACACAATGTTGGCTAATTGGATGGTGATGAAAGAACCTGTTAGATCACCATGGCAATTTGATTAGTGCCAAATGTTTTAAAGCCTGGTAAAGAATATTTTTACCTTTTCTTTTATTTAAAATGGTTGCAAAAATTTCATGCTTGAACTTGCTTATCCATGGATATAGATTCCTTTTACATAATAGAGGAAATCATATAATTACATCCTACGTAATCTCAACCACCATTTCTAACAAACCAATCAAAAAACTATTTGATAGCCATTTTTTCACCCTTTAGAGATTCCCTTTCTTGAACATCCTTCAAATGGACCTAACTGCATGATATCAAATTGGGGAAACCAATTTAACCAACACTCCCCACCTCAAAAGAATTACATTAGACCTAAGGTTCATTTTTTACATCATGTCCATAGAGCTATGTAGGTAGCATCCACTTTCCTTAGGCATATGGAGTTTGATCGGCCACCCCATTCCAACCAACCAACCAACCCACTTGCCCATGTCTACCTGGATGTTAGCCATTTTTTACATGACTTCTTTACAATTTTCATAATGACTTTATGTGGTCCTTTTATCACATTAACCCATTTTTATAATTCTAACCATTTGTACATTGCACTACCTCATGTATAACTCAACCACTTGTATTATTTATCTAGAGCACTTCCTCACCTAGATACCTACAAATGACTAGACCTTATCTATATGGCTTGATGGGAATGACCTAATCAGCTATGACCAATATTATGGATAGGTTACCCTCTCTTATATTCTAGGACTTGACCTTAATATATCAACATTGGTATATTTAGTCTCTATGCAATCTTGACTATTGCGCTTAGTCACATTTTGTGCACCCATTGGTATTTCACATTCCCAACTACCTTATGGCACCACCTAGTGCCTCCCCACCAACTACTTATCAAACCTACACCTAATTTATCCTTTCTTCATCAAATTTAAATTTGAGGGGGAACACCTCCTCTAATACTTAGGGCACCCTGACCTTCAATGAAGTGTTTTTTATTTTTTAGCTTGTTAATTCAAAGTTGTATAATAAAAAGGGGGAAAATGTAGACACTATAAATTGCACACTTACAATTTTCAATGACTAAATTTCTTAAGACCCCCTAAAGACCCCCTAAACCTTATTAACCTTTAACCAACCATTCTTAACCTAACTAAATCACTATTATCCTATTTAAAAATACTATTTGAAAGTACTATTTAAAATTACTATTCACTATCACTATGCACTATGGGACCCACTATCACTATTCATGATGACATGGAATGTGACATAGTAATTGACATGATATGTGACATGGTAAGTGACATGGTATGTGATATGTCAAGTGACATGGCATGTGACATGACAAGTGACATGGAGGGTGATATGGCAAGTGAAATGGTTTAGAAGTGATGTGGATTGATGTGGGACATCATACCCCATATGGGACCCTTTTTCAAGGTGCTTAATGACCTCATTTAAGAATCACAAGGCCCCACCTTGAAATATGGAAAATTTCCCCTTAAGGGGCCATCATTCAACATGTATTTTTACCTTCACACATGAAAGTAGCCTTCAAAACAAGATGCCTACCTCTTTAGTGCATTGGAAAAGACAAAGGGCACCCATTTTTTACTTTTAACATGAATAGGAATGCCCACTAACCTCATTTTTTACTAATTCATGCACCACATGTAAAATGGTGGAAAATTTTCTGTTATATCCCTTTAAGTGCTTGAATGAAGACAATTAATAGTGCTAAAAAGTCTTTGGTCTCATTTTAACCCATGTGCATGATTCTCATTCAAAATTGGATTCATGTGCAAGGTGGGAGACTCACCAACCCAAATGGGAATCCCCACCAACATCATCTTTGACTCATTAAGGAACCACATGAAAAATGGTGCCATACTTCTATTATTCCTCTTTTGGCATGTTTCTTCACAATAAATGTTATAAATACGCCCTCTCCTTCACCCAAGGTTAAGTGGGAAGTTAGTATTTTATTATTAACATCTTATTGTAAGGTTTTGAAGAAGGTTATCATTTTTTATTTCATCCACATCTTAGAGGAAAAGAGCATGAAACAACAAAACTCTACCAAAATCATCAAGGATCCTCAACAAGCCAATCTTCATCAACAAACATCTTCAAACATTGAGGTAATCTTATTGTTTAGCTATCTTATTTTATTTATTCCTTTCCCTTTGGCCTTATTTTTTCTCTTGCTTCCTTCCTTACCCTCTTTTCATTTTATCCTCTTACCCATATCTCTTTTCCCTCTTGATCACCCTTTACCCCTTTGCCTTCTTGGCCTCATTTTGACCATTTGCCCCTTTGCCTTCTTGGTCCTCTCTTTGACCATTTATCCCTCTTGTTTTCTTGAACATATTTCCCTTCACCATCCCTAAAATTTCCAAACCCCAACCGAATAATTATTTTTACCTTTATCAAAATAATCCAAACCAAAAACCACAACTTTATTTTAACAGATTTTTATCATTATCATTATTTAAACTAGTTGCTTTATTTTAGCCATCTAAGAAAAACATTTAGTGTTCTTAATTAATTTATTGTTATTTTATGTTCTTAGTTTCATTTTAATATCATTTTATTCAAATATTTCCATTTACATTTACCATATTAAGTGTTTAAATAAGGTGTATTAACATCCTCCTAGAAAGCTTTCACTTCTAGGATCTAGCTCACGCTAGGCAATCCATCCAACTACTTGTCTAAGCAATATAATTTGTGGTAGTTATTTCTAATTGTAGGTAATTATTCCCTAGCAAAAAATAATTTGTCACAAATTTTATATTCAACATGCATTCATTCAATAGGTATTATTCTACACACCCTTCTCCAATAGTTTCTTCTTTTTATAGTTAGGAAAAAGCAAAAAATAGATAGAAACAACTCATCATGATTTACACCCTTATACTAGATCAATCAAATCATTAAATGGGACATCCCAAAAGTTTCTTGACAAGTAATAAATAATTTGGGTTACTCTTACACATTTGGTTACTATTTTATCAATTATACGTTTTACAAGTGTCTTTGACATGTTTTTGGGATGAGCTTGGATACATACTCTTTAAGTAGTAACTTCTACAATACATGGGATTGTTAAATACATTCAGGGAAATCATGTAATTATTATTTTTGGTATTCCATATGATCATCCTCTTAATAAATATAAATTCATACCTAATTTGGTAATTATCAATCCTATTAAAACCATTACACTACAAAATGGTAAGCAATAAGAAATCCTTTTGTTCGGTGGGTAGTACTTGAGAGACCATTACATCAGATACAGATAATATATTCCATGAAATCCTTGTCTCATATGCACCATATTAAAATATCTAGATTACTTAAATGTGTTCCTACTATTACTATTCCAAATAAACCATAGAGTATAAATAGATGGGTTTCAAGAACCCCTATTCCTTATATTGGTACTTCATGACCCCATAGTTCTATTATACATATGTTGAGCATCATTAATACTATAGTGATAGATATTGTACTTATACATGTTGCTTGGTAGTTTAGTAAATTTATTTCACTAAGTTATAAGTGGGGAGATACCTATGATCATACTTTGGATGAGGTCATAGGATGATCTTGTCTATTCCAAAAATACTAGAAAAATAAAAAAATTCAAAAATCCAAAGATATTTTTGGCACCTATATGTTCTATTGACTCCTTAGCATCTATGTGTTAATTATATGTTGAGGGATAGTATACCATTTACTCCTACATACACTTATGGGTGTTGGGCCTTCCTTATACTCACATCATCAGGGCTTTCGGGGCATCCATATCTTATGATATTGATACAGAGGTTATATTATTTTATGATCATTTTATACTATCATGTTTAAGATTACATACGTAGTTACACATGCCTATTATATATGATTATAAATTACATAGGTTAATTGATATGTTATTTACTAGACACATTTGATCCATGGGACACTATGACATGTTTATTCTAGTTTCTTATGATTTTCCTTTATACACTTCATTAAGTGTTTTGCCTTACTATTGTCTTGTTTTTTTGATCATTTGAATATGCTTTGTTGTATATATCTTCTATGCCTATGTTTTCTTCTTGGACATTTTAATATGTAATTTATTTTTTGGTGGTCATTTTAATGTCATTCCTTGATTTTGTTTACATATTTACTAATTCATTTCCATTCAATTTTGTGGTATTTGAACATACCCCTTGTTAGTGGTCTCCTTGGATGATTTCCTTTTGACTTTCTCTTGAGTGCTCTTACATGTGTGATTGTTTTCTTTTTGATCTTATACTATTACTATATATACATTTCCATGATATTTATCATTCATCTTAAGCCTATATGTTATCACATTGGTTCTATGTGCTTTACTGATATTTTACCTAGACATGTTTCCTTATATATGTTATATGGTTACATTTACAGATTTACAATTGTCTTACAATTTTAAGATGAGATAACTACCAAGTACTATTTTTACCTTACCTCAAGGGGGGACCATATTATTATGGGTATGTTAGGGTGACATATCTTACATAGAGTAATAATTTTTAGATTCAAACAAGGAATGCTTTGGAAGTGTGTTCTACACACTCACATAGTATATGGTACTTACACTAGTTTGTAGATTCAGTGGGGGCATGTCATGATGACATGGATTTTACACATTAAAAATATTAAAATTTAGTGGGGGGCATGATTTCAAAGCATGATCTCAACATTGATTTAGTATGGTACTTACATCAATTCATAGATTCAATGGGTGTATGTTTTCGAAACATGTCCTCCACAATGGTAATTATATTAATTTATTGTGTGTGTGTGTGTGTGTGTGTGTATAAATGAGGCATTATTTGGAAGCATGTCCTCCATACTTACATAATTTTATAAATTAGCCAAAGCACATAGTTATATGATTTTGATACACATTTGTGGTAGAATTTTACACATGGCACCATTATCACATACAATTTTAGCATGAGACAAATCTAAGGTGAATATGATATGAAACATGTGCCCAATATTTAAAAATCTAAATCAAATTCAGATTTTAATACTATTGTATGTATTGATACCCAATGAACTTTTATGAACTTTAGCGAGTCAATATATTTTAGTAGTTGGTTCATCTTTTGGCATGGTTAGGGTGATTAAATCACTCAATCTTTCATATTTTTAGTTTGGAATTAATGATCCAAACTTACCAAGTTACAATTATAATTAGGCTGTATGATTGAGATAATCTCAACTTCTAGGTGGAAACTCATTTTTAATCCAAAATTTGGGGGCATGTGCCTTTAAATCTCTCTCTCCCTATCTTAGAATTTATTTGGATAAATGTACTTTAAATATTTATATATAATTATCCTAATCTTAGTTTTAGAGCCTTAAAATGATACATATTTTGAAAAAATAACTTTCCAATAGGCAAGGTAGTTACATCAACACATAGGTGTACTCATAAACCTTGTTCTTTAAATTTCATTTTATTTCAAGTACTTTTAACCTAGATTATATGTATTGATTATACATTTTAACATGCTCTTATTTACAAGTTAGTCACTAGTAAATCACTCAAATCTAGCTCCAACAAAGTACTCAAAATTAACTCAAGGTAAGATAAGGTGTGTATACACACCCAAGTACTTATTCCTTTCCTTTAAAATAGAAATTTTATTTTTAGATTAAAGGGGGGTGAATGTAGATGATATTTTATGATTATGTAGTACCTTTGTCTTGTACCCTGACTGTTCCTCTTAGTTATACACATGCCTTACTTATATAAGCCTCACAACTATTATACCTTGTGCCCCTTGGCCCATATCTCAATCCAACTAAACTTATAATAATGATAAAGACATCCCATCATGGCTAAAATTATTAAAATGTATATATGTTATACTCTGAAAGTTCTAAATTTATGCCTTATTATTGAAAATTTAAGGACACTCAAGGTTATCTTAGTTAGTTTTGGACTCATCACACTTAGGCACAAACATGGGATTGTCTTTTTAAACTCAACATTTTACACTCAGCCATGTTGATATAAATTCATGTAAGGAACATGCCTTATGTGCTCACTTGAATCACAACTAAGAAGGAACTAGGGCCCATGTTTGGCTAGTTATGCCATGGCCCAGGATCTCACTTTAGGGCTTGTTAAATTCCAAGAAGGCTTTAAGTAGAATCATAAGGGTGAAAGTATTTGAAAAACTAAGCCTAGTGTCATCTAGGTGATATAAGGTTTGAAGGACTTATTTCAATTTAAGTATCCATACTAGGATCACACTTCTATTAGGAGTAAGTACACTTGACAAAAGTCCACACAATAACTCTATGTACAAGTTACGACTGACATCATCATTTATTTTAGGGATGCCATTAATGACAATGACCAAAGCTCATGTGAACATAACATACATATATTAAAATTACAACATTATAATTATTTTGAATTTAAATATCAATTCAATATGTATATAAACTAGATAGAGCACAATTTGATCAATGAGTTATGTAATACAAAGTTCATAACAAGAAATACATCCAAGTTTATACTACTTAAAGTCCTAGGGGCTCATAAGTGAGCTTGGACATATACAAACAAAAGCTTCATGGAATTTGATCTAGTCTTAAGTCTAATGGTGGTCATAATAATGTTTATATATCATATCTAAATCACTAGAGCTTCATTTCATCAATTTTGCATCATCTATTTCACTAGTTCAAGTTCCTTTTATAGATCTATAAAAACATCTCTACTAGGGTGTAGTGTGCATGTGAAGTGCTAAGATGGAACCTTGGTGATCATTTCATTAGCTCCATCACCTTGAAAATTTTTCATTTCAATCACCACATATCACTCAACCTATAATATGCCCCAAACATCTTGGAGTTTATTAGCCACCTACTAGCTGGTATAAGGTATGTGTTGATTCCTTTATATGGTGCCAAGATTACAAAAATTCATCATCACTAAAAATTATGCCTCAAACTTATGTGTATATCATTCCAGCATTAATTCTTACATATAAAAATAATGGGCCCAACATTACCACATACAAAAATTCTATTCCATCCTTGGAATATGTTGTTAAGGTCTTTGGGGTGGAGAACTTAGGCATCCTCTCCTTAAGTTCAATGCTAAAGACTTCAAATCCATTTATGGAAAGTTTTATTTCTTTAGTATTGCTACCTATTTTATTAGAGGCCACACTAAGCACAAACACATCGGTCTTTTCCATCTCCTTCCTAAAGGCATCTAGATTTGCCTTATACTTAGTCACACTTCACTCTAGGATTGCTCCTTGATCACAAGCCTTAGTATATAAATCATAGAAGAGTGATTATAAGTTATATATTTGGTCCTTTATTTGAATGCTTAGTGCATTAACTCTCCCCTTGATATATTCATGTTCTAATGTACTCGTGATGTATACCAAATACCATCAACTTTTCCTTCTCCACTTTTGTCTGATTGAGGCATGTGTCTATGATTAACACTTTATTGGAGAAGCTCAAGAGTATGGCATCACCTACATCTATGCCCTATTATAGATTTACAAATATTTCCTCTACCTCTTTTACCTTAGAATAATGATCCTTCTATATCATGGTGCAAGGATATTCTTCTTATTATTATTTTTTGTGCACCATCTCAAGTTTCCTCCTTAGAACCATATGCTCCATTAGCACACATAAATTATCAACCTTAGAGAGGTTCAAAGTATTGATGCCAATAATAAGTGATGGTTTAGCTATCTCTATTCACTCACATAGATGTTGAAATTTGAACTTAGTAGCCTGCGCTTCCTCTTTGGCTTCTTTATGGAGTTGCTTCTATTTTTTTGCCCTACCATCATTGATTATATTTTATAATGTAACCTCGATGACCATCCTAATAAAATAATTTTTATATTTCATTGGGCTCATGTAATGTAATTTTATGATGAGGGATTCATGTCCTTCCTTAAGTTCTTATATTCCTAATATATCTACTTTAGGCACTTCGAAGTGAGGCTCATCTATATAATGATTAAACATAAATGTAAGTTATTTGTGCATCCTAGTAGTTGTAACTTAGGGGGCATGGTGTTAAACATGTACAACTCCATCCTTTAATCCTTTATATTACCTTTCCCTTATGATTAGTTCTACATCATCCTTCTCAATTATAACCACCTCTATTTGTTTTTCCTCCTCTTCACTTGCACCACCACTCTCTTTGGCACTTTCTTTAGAGGACTCTTATGTTTTTTCCTTAGGGGTTTCTTCCTCAGACTTTTCCTCTTCATCTACATCTTCCTCCTAAGAATTATCAATGCTCACCTCTAAGTTAATTCCATCAGTGCTATCATCACCTTATTACTTATAGGGTTCCTTAACTATCTCAATTTTATATTTTGAGGCATTAGTATAACCTTCTTTTTCTTCAAGCATCCCTTCACTACTTGGGTACACCTTTGATGTAGTTTCTTTTGCCTAGTTGGTGGGGGTTCTGAGTGCTTTCTTGATTGCTTCAATGGATATTCCTATGCCTTTGGGAGCATTTTTGTTCTTCTCCACATTGTGTACTTCTTTTTCCTTTTCATGTCTATAATTCTCTTCAATCACCAGTGTCATCTCAATTTTTTCCTCATTTAGGCCCATTTGATTCCACATCCTTCTCTTCTCCTCTTCTATTTGTGGAGGTAGTATGGAGGTTTATTTTTTGGATGAGGAGCCTACCATCTCTTATAATTATTCAAGCATGAAAGTTATGCCTCTTTAGAGGGCCTCCTAAACATCTTCAGTGCTTGGATCTTCTTCTTCTTCTTCTTCCACCTCAATGATGTAGGTCCCTATGATTTATTCCTTAGATTCTTCCTCCAACCCACATGTGAAATGATTCAAATAATCACTTCTCATTGACCATTGGGTGGGTTTTAGATATCTAGACAATATATATTTTATTATTTATTCACCTTGATGTGACATTCACCATTATTATGGAAATTAAGGTACAACACTTCACATGCACATTATTCAGCTTCCTCAGTTTCATCTCCTTAGTGTTGCACTTATTTACAAGAACACCTCTCTTGGTATATCTCTTACTTTGGCCTTCCCTACCCCATACAAATTCTTGTGTTGGTCTTCCAACACTTCACTCTCTCTTCTTAATTTCTTACACATGAGCATCTTGTGTGCCTCCCTTTCTCAACTTGGTACTTTTAGATGTTTGATCTTAAAAAAATTTAAATGCTTAAAAACTTAGGTGTTTGTCCTCATGTAATTATATATCATCTATACTTGAATCACTTGATTGGCTTTACATGTGTAAGCACTATAATAGTTTTTTAGTGGGATTAAAAGTGTTCTGCTTATTCATCTAACACAAATCAACAAACATAAGAAAAGACTTAGCCTACACTTAATCCTATTATGGTTAACACAAAAAAATTGAGTTATGATTGTGAAGTTAGTCTCTAATGGCACAAGCATCCTCTTATTGATTATAGGACTTCAATATATTACCATTAAAATTCCCAAATACCACTTCACCCATCAATGTGCATATCTTGTATGTTGTAATATCTAATATACTTTGGATGACATAAGGTCCCATCCACCCAATCTATAGTTTTCATAGGTGATTGAGGTAGTTGGATTCATATATCAAGACCAATTCTCTTTTAGTAAGTACCTTTCACTTGATGTGCATATCATGCCATACCTTATGGCATGATTTTTATATTTATTGGATCCCTCTTCCTTGGGTGCATGTCTTTTCTAATTTATCTAATTATTCCAATCACTTGCTAACTGCATCTAAATGACCAATACACATAATATACAATGAGGGTACCATAAATTCCATCGATAAAATGACCTCTATGCCAAACACTAGTTGAACTGGTGTAGAATTGTTTGGGTGCTTTTACTTAGTGTGATAGGCCCAAAATACTTTGACACATAGTCATACCAATATTTGAGACCAATATCACATATATTTATGAGGCATGTTCCTAATATCTTATTAAAGGCCTCAATCGTACCATTTACTTGGGGATGATAAGGGATTGTTTTATGATGCACCACCATGTATATAGTCAAAAAGATTTGAATGGTCTCATTGATTAAGTGTACACCATAGTCTCCAGTCAAACTAAGTAGGCACCCATAGTGACTAATGATGTTCTCTCATATAAACCTTGTAGTTATGGTGGTTTTGAAATCTTTAGTCATTGCTACCTTGACCCACTTGGTGAAATAATATATGGTTGCTAGAATGTATTGTGCACCTCATAATAGGATTGATAGGCCCAATAAAGTTAATGGCCCATTTTTCAAATGGTGTATATGCAAGGATGGGGATGAGAGGCATCTCATTCTATTTTTTTATATTTCTCATGTGCTGACATATGTCACATGCTTTGGTGTAATATTTAGCATCTTGGAACATAGTTAGACACCATAAGTTGGATTCTATAACTTGGCACATTGATGCATATCCATTGCAATGGCCTTTATTAATCCCCTCATAAACCTATTACAATACTGAGTTGCATTCATGATCTAGTACATATTGGTGTAAGACCTCATCTTGGCTTAACTCATACAGTTCCCTATCAATAAGTTAAAAGGGGCAATGTAAACTATGATCTATTTATTCACCTTGGTAATCATAGTTTGGGGTATAGATATAGATGTCAAAAATGTGGTGATCTATACTAATTCTTTAAAATGTAATGGACCCTATATAGTTACACATCAAGCATATCATGTTTTATAGGCACTACTACATCACCAGAATTGATGTAGGATAAATGGTCTAGGCCTATGTTTTGTCTCTTAGGTTTGAATATAATAGATAACTAGAATTCTTGAAATAAAATAATCCATCTAAAAATGCACTAGTGGAGAATGGGCTTGTTCACTAGGTACTTAAGCACCTAATGATTAGTGAAGAAGATAAAGGGGGTCAGAAACAAGTATTACCAAAATGTTTCTGTGGTATATACCATGGCATGTGCCTCATGCTGAGTTGTGGTGTAGTTCTACTTTACCTTGGTCATATTTTTCCTTGTGAAGGAAATGGGATGATAGATTTTACCTTCACCTAGTTGTGCTAGAATGGCATTGATCCCAATACTATATGCATTAACATGGACATGGAATGGATTCATCCAATTAGGAAATTAAAATATCAATGTGCTTGCGAATTTGAGATTTAGGGTCTCAAATGCATCTTCCTACACTGCATCCCAATAGAAAGGGCCATCCTTTCACAAGAGCTCTTCTAATGATGGTATAATTTTAGAATAGTTCCTTATAAACTTCCTATAGTACCCATAATGGCAAAGAAAATCATGAATATCCTTCTATATTGATGGGTTTGGAGCTTAAATATGATGGTGATCTTCACTAGATCAATGAGCAAACCATCTTTGTAGTCAATGTACCCAACAAAAGTGTCAAATGGAATTATAAAGACATAGTTCTTAAGGTTCAAAAATATCTATAACTAACTACACCTCTCAAACATTAGGTGGAAGTTTTCATAATTATCCTTCACTAGAACATACATAATCTAATCATCTAGGTACACGTGGAGAAACTTGTGAATGAAGTCCTTGAAAGTGGTGATCACCACTTGAGAGAAGACAACTGGTGCATTCTTAAGTCTAAAGGGCATCACATCGTAAGTGAAACAACCCCATTATGTCATAAATATAGTTTTAGGATTGTTTTCCTCTTCAATATAGACTCATTGGTACCTTGAAAACCCATTAGTGAAAGTATATATCTCATAACCTATGATGTCATCCAAGACTTCATCATTGAACATAGTTAGAAATGGGTTAGTTACATAGGCAGAATTCAAAAATCTATAGTTGATATAAATCCATATGTGCTTATAATTATTAATTTTGATGACCATGGGGCTAACATATTTATACTCTTACATAGGTTAGATAATTCTTATGACTAGCATTCCATCAATATCTATTTTGACCTTGGCATAAAGATTGGGGTTCATCCTATAAGGTTGCTTCTTAATAGGTCTCACATCATCAACTAGCTTGATCCTCATCTTTCTAAGGGATGGGTGTGTGCACTTTATGTCTCTACAGTTCCTAGGTAATAAGTCTTAGAATTCTTTTAGGAGGTCCATAATACTAACCATCTCCACATCATACCAATACATACCTAGAGTAGTAATTTTTGGTTCCCCTTATGAGATGATATCTACCTTGCTAGTTTTTAGTGGAACATGGTATGTATCATTATTCTCCTGATGTGAATACTTGAATTATCTTCCTCCATAATTTATTTTTATTTGAATGTGGGTAGGGTGTTCTTCTTCTTGAGTTCTATCCTAAACTTAGTTTACTAGCTTCCTTTTGCCTATACAATTTGTCTAGTCACATGCCTTCCATGTTTCATCATCCTCATCACTAGAGTCATTGTTGAGGGGTTGATATTTAAATAAAGTTGAGATCACCAACCATTTTTCACTAGACATGTCTTCTAGGTACTCCTCTAATATTATAGTGTCCTAAAAAACTAACCTTCAAATGATCTACAACAACTTAATCAATTCAAGGTTTTACAATGAAAAGGAGAAGGTGTGAAAAAAATGTTCTTTAAGTACATCCCAATTGGCTATCTCCTGGTATGTCTCATTTGAAACATACCATGATTGTGCCCAAGTATTTAAGGTCCTATAAAATGCATGAGCCCATAGGTACCTTAGGACATTTTCATTCCAAACAATCTAATTTTCTTTACATATGTACACATGTGTTACGGGGTTATAGTTACCAGAGTAGGATAGGATGTTCAAGTCCTCATTAATCTTCCTAAATCTAGTATAAATGGTTGCCTTCAAATCCCACCAAGTTGTTAAACTAGGATTTTTCACTACCCACTAATGAGTGGTAGTGATCTTCAATGTATACACTAGTGCACCAATTCTATCCACCTTTTATGGGATGCATGATTTGAGGTCTTAGACATAATATTCCACTAGATTATTCCCTTCATATTTTTGGAGCATTAAAATTTTACCCTTAATAAGGAAAAACACTCTTTTTAACTTCTTCTTGGTATAAGGGACCCCTATTTTTGAAGTGCAATCAATCTAGACCCACCCTATTTTTACTACTTTTGGTATCTACGTGTACACTATGTGACACCTTCAACTAGTGGTCTCATATTATTCCTCAACCCAATGGTCACAAGCAATGTCAACAGTGTCTAAAGATGATTATCCATCTTCCCAAGAAAATCTTCCTTGAACATTGGGGTTTACCATCTTAATGCTTTACATTATGATGTTATATATGTGGTTCATCTCATCCTCAAGGTCCACACTCTTAATATAAGGGGTTTTTTTTCTTGTGAGATGGGTATAACTACCCTCTAATTTTCATTCTCAAATGTAATTTAGTGATTCTTAAAACACATATCTGCATTATTTTCATAACACCATGGACTTCCTAGAAGAGCTAGATATTTATTTTATTTTACTAACTTAGTTAATTCAAAGTTAGCATAGAATTTGACACTCATGATATCTACAATTGTATCCATTAGAATTCTGATAGGTTTCACTTAGGTCTTATTATACATGAAGAGTATATGAGGGAAAGGATTCAATATTGGCCTACCCATTTTCTCCAAGGCATTTTTGGTTAAGATGTTGACCTCAACACCTGTGTCTATAAGGACCTCACAGATAGACCATCTATAAATAGTATAATTCACAAGGATTTTTTGGTCATACTCCACATTCTTTATATTTCAAACTTATTGCACCCTCTCCATGTGTGGCATAATGAATTCAACTAGCTTTATCCTTGCATGCTCCAAGAGCAAGTTCTTCAATAGGGGCATCATCCCCTTTATTTATAGGAGGTGTAGGATCTCCATTAATTCTTGTGTCTCAAATTCTTATATGTTTTTCTTCTTTCAAGATGTATCAACCTTTTCTTCTAGATCTTGCACTAGTTAGAGCTCACCTTGAAAGTTTTGGATTACATGCATGGCCTATTGTAATACATATTTTTGGTGTACTAGGTATTGGTAAGGTGAAATTTTGGTTCAAGTCATGTTATGCAATCATTTTGACCCTTATCACCATATTCTAATCATAACTCAAATATTGGTATAACTAATAGCTGAGTATGAATCCACTTTGAGTGGTCACCTAAACTTTCACTATCTCTATGTCATTTAATTGCACCTTTGAGGTCCACTTATCCATTTTTATATCATGTCTGATCATTATTGTGCTTTTATTTACACTAGGCCTACGTTGGGTCAACTTTCTATATATGTCAATGCATTCCTTGAACTTATGGGACCCTAAAAAATACCCACACATAGGATGTGTAGGGAAGCTATGCTGATAATGTTCTATCAAACCACATTTATAACATGAGTACGATGGAAACCTTTCACCACCATGTCCTCCACCTTTACCTATGGTGCCTCTTTGCATCCAAAAACCTATATTGTGTTTTATTTTAGCCTTCATTTCCATGGTTATCCTACCCTTTGACTACTATAGTGGAATTACTTGCACCTCTTTTCATGTTCTCATGTATCTCACCAATCACTCAACAATCAGCTATGGTATGGGTGTAAACATCACATAACCAATAATAGATAGTTTTGTTGACTTGGCTAGTGCATTGTAATAAAGTTAAATTATTAGCATCATGTACCTCTTGATAGACCTCATAGGTTAGAGATAATGTGTGAATTTTTCTTTGAGGGTAGTTATTCTTATTATGACCTTCTACTTCATAGTCGATGTACCATAATCCACTTTGAGTATCTTGTGATGAGATAATGATAATATTTTGGAGTTAGGAAACCATAAATATAATATACACCTCCATAAATGGATTGATCCTAGTATCTACACTTCTATCTACCTCATCTCTGAGCATGACTTCAAGTGCTTTGTAAGGGTCTATAAAAGTCTTCATGGAAATCACTCTTAGGAATGGCACTAAAAACCCTCTAATGAACCACTATACATGTTATGAAGGGTTAATTTCATAAGAGAGATTGGAAAGGAGAGTTTTCAACCTTTCTTCATATAGGTCTATGATTTTTGAGAGTCTTTGGGTAATTTCTTTGAGTGAAGTGATACTCTATTATTCAAACTTTGGATTGTCAAATTACGTAAGGTATGCATCCTTTAGGGTATCATAATCAGCCATAGCTTGGTTAAAATCTAATTTCCTACACCTGGCATGGGCATGATCTAGTAAAGTGGTCACAAACTAGGTTACTTTATGCTTAGATTGGGTTATACCCCATGCATGCCATTATAGTTCACATTTTAGTACATGTTCTACAACATTTTCTATGACATGATAATCTAGTAAGTGTATGGCCAATTTTTAATATATTTTTTAATTGGGGGGTTATCTAATATCTAAGACACTTATCCCCTCGATGTCTATCTTGATGGTGATCCTTTGATACCTCTATTCACTAGGTTAGGTGTTTGTCCCATCATTACTGCTAGCACCATTGATGTTGATGGCATTATACTACTTACTTATGGTGCCAAACCACTTCCTACATGTTGTTATGAACCTTTCATCACTAACATTGACTAAGTTATTATGTTTGTGCTCAAGTTCTATTATGGGGAGCTATTGTTTATTGGTATAGATGTAGTGGCACTCACCTCATTATACATAATAATTTATTCAATCATAAAGTTACACTCCAAGTCTGTAAAATGTCTAAAATATATGTTGATAATAGGGTCAATTATCCTTTAGATACTTTCTTCAAGTAGGGGATTTAACATGTGAGCATGCACCATAAGTTCAAAGAGGGTAGGTGCATCAAGCATATCTTGAGTCACCAAGTCTTATAGGAACCCAGTAGACTCCACACCTATCAAATAATGAGCTCTATCCATCACTTCATTATTTCTCTTATCCCCACACTACTACATTTCAAGATATCCTTCCCCATGCCCTTCCAACTCACTATGGGTTCTCTCAACACTTCTAGGTTTTATATCTTCCATTAGTCTATGTCATCTCTTATTATAGGTTTGTCTTCTGAGCTCTCAAGTGTCAATTTACTCATCCCTTTACACTACACTTCACCTACACATCTCGTTTTCCCCCTTTACACTAATCATATGTGAAAGGAATTTAGATTTCAATCCCCATAGTTTCAAACTTGTATTTCATCATTATATTTTTAATCTCTAAGCTAAATTACTTCATAAACATGCCTCTAGTTTCATGAAAAAAATTGATGTTTTGATTCCTCAGGGCATGAGTATGTTGAAACTTTGAACTCAAGCATGTAATTATTTAGCATTCTTGCCACCATTTATCTACTTCTCTAGTCCAACTAGAATCTACGGTCTCAATAATTTATAATCACTCCTTTTTCCACTCATAATACTTACCATAGCTCCTATTTTATTGGTTTGAATATGTATCCAACCATCAATACACATGCTCAAGGAATTCACAGAAAAAGACCTCATACAGAGCATTATATAGGTGGTTTTGAACCCACTCAATCAATTTATTTCCTTTATAGGTTGGATGCTTTAGTGCAAAGCTACCTTCCACCTATTATAACCAGTGCACAATATTTTTGAGGAAAATTCATTACATTGTTCTACTACACTATTACAATAACAAAATTCAAAATAGGTCATGAGAATAGAACTAAAATGTTGTACAAATGTTAGGGGCATTCAAGGTTATCTTAGTTGGTTAATGGCTCATCACGCTTAGGTACAAACATAAAATTGTCTTTTTATGCTTAGCATTTTACACTCAAATACATTGGCATAAATTCACATAAGGCTTAGGCCTTATGCACTCACCTGAAGTGTAGTTGAGAAGGAATAAGGGACTACGATGGGCTAGTTTTTCCATGACCTAAGATCTCAATTTTCTGACTTTGTCAATTTCAATAATGATTTAAATAGAGTCATAGGGGTGTAAATCTTTAGTAAACTAAGCTAGTGTCATCTAGGTGTTATAATGGTTGAAGTATTTCTTTCACTTTAACTAAGCATACTAGGTTAACACTTCTAGCAGGGGTAAGAACACTTGGTGTAAAGTCCATATACTTAGTCTCTATGAAAGTTACAAATAACATCATCATCTATTTTAGGGGTTCTATTAATGACATGAACTAGAAGCTCATGTGAACATAACATACATATATTAAAATTACAACATTATAATTACTGTGCATTCAAATAACAATTCAAGATGTATATAAACCAGATAGAGTATAGTTTGATAAAACATTCATCACCATTAATCAAATATCTATGTAATACATATTTCATAGTAATAAATACATTTAATTTTATATTACTTAAAGTCCCAAAGGCTTATGAACAATATTATGCATATACAAATGGAGCCTTCATGGCATGCAAACTAGTCCTAAGTCTAATGGAATTCATTGTAGTGTTTACAGAGCATTAAAAATCACCAAAGCTTCACTGCATCAATTTCATGTCATCTACTTCACTAGTTAAATATCCTTTTATAGCTATAAAGTAATGTCTATGCTAGGGTGGAATGCACTCATGAGGTGCCAGGTTAGAGACTTGGTGATCATTCTATCAAATCCATCACCTTACAAATTTTGCATTGTAATCACCATATATCACCCAACTTACAAGATGCCCCAAAAATATTATAATTTGTTAGCCACCTACAGCTGGTGTATGTGTTGATCCCTCTAGCTAGTGCCAATATGACAAAAATTAATCATCACTCTAAATGATGACTTGTGTTGATGTGTCTATCATGCTAACATGAATCCTTACATACTAAAATAAGGGTCCCAACATGCCTACTCTCCTTATACTTGGAATCTAATGTCCAAGATATATAATATCATTAACATTACTATCTTATCTCAATGCATGTGTCTAGTGCCCTAAATTCAACTAACTTACAAATGAAACATATCACAATGGTCAAATTAAGTGATTTAATGCAAGTTATTTCTTGATAGGATTGGTATAAATACAATATCAACTAGCAATCAATTCACCAAAGTGTGATCAATAGGAAGATCAATGTGTTCAATAGGCACACCTCCCAATCTAGGGTTATGTCTAGGTTTAAGACACACACACACACACACAATATATATATATATATATATATATATATATATATATATATAGTTTTACATTTGTATTTTGAATCTACCAATGTCATATACCACCAAATAACAAGTAAAGAACATAAAAATAAATCTCCAAAAATTAAAAGAAGCATTAAGAGAGGGATAAAGACTCAAAAAAGATATGGAAAAATAAATATGCCATAGAATTCTTGGAAAAACAAATGGTAAAATATAAATTAGAAATAAACACATAAATCATGTAGCAAAAATAAAAACATAATATAAAATGAAATAAAAAGAAATGGAAAATCATGAGATCACATGAATAAGAGATTAATGATAAAAACCCAAGAAAATGTTGCTTCATGCCCTAACTAAAATCAATAGTTAAAAAGCATAAAACATCACTAAAAATGAATAATGAATGTGTTATAATAACACACACACACACACACACACACACACACACACACACACACACACACACACACACACACACACACACACACACACACACACACACACACACACACACACACACACACACACACACACACATTTCTTGATGGGATTGGTATAAACACAATATCAACCCTCATTCATTCCTCACCTAGCAATCAGCTCATAAGAGTGATCAAGAAGCACTCAAGTTACCAAAAGATATCATATTGTAACTTATTCTAATAACAGTTAAAGAAGGAACCTAGATATAGGTTTGAAGTACTAAAAAAGTAGTCATAATGTCATATTTACCAAGTTATAATCTATTTTAATATTGTACTTGTTTTAAACATTACATGATTCACACACAAGCCAATATATAGGGGGAACTACATGAGTTTGAGGCCCTATTATAGAGTGTTAGCTATGTAGGTAGTTCCCTTTGAAAATATAGTCATTGTGAGTCAGTTGGATACCATGTGCTCACTAACCTATTTTCCCCCAAGGTCACATTAAATATACAAATCTAGGGTTTTGATATTTCACCATGTGTGACAGTCCATTACCTAGATCTAAATGCTCTAGAGTGAAGGTGAAGAAAAAACTAGAAATATCCACATGGTTGCATCCTATTTGGGTTAATATTTTGTATAGGACTCTAGAATCAAAATCAAACACTATCATCGACATAACTATCCTAGGATGACATAAGTGTCTAGAGAGATAAAGGCACTAGATCTAAAATTTGATGACTAATCCAAAACTAATTCCTACGTACTTTCCACCTATACTAGATCCAACACCATGTTAGCATCATAAATAGCTAAATAATTTCTTTTATGTCATTTATATGTCTATCATAGTTATACTTTTTATTATTTTCCTATTTTAGTTTTATAAATTTAACATATGATACATATGAGTCTAACACATTAATTTGCCTATTGTAGATCTAATATGAATCCTTGTGTCCTATCATTTCTATATCCTCAACCTTTATTACCCAAGCAGGATATCCTCTTATCCAAATTAGGGTTAAACACATACACAAATACATGATTTATTACTATTTTATATATTGAGCCTTTCCTATACTCATGTCATATGGACATTATGGGCATCCTCCTCTATTATCGTGATAGTTATATGTTATATTTTTCTATGGTCACCCTATATTTCTATGTTTTGAGGTCCTATATGTACTTACACATGCCTTCATCTATGATTATATGTTACACAGGTACTTGATATAATATGTACTTGATATTTTTTGCTCATACATTTGATCTATGGGATACTATTGTATATTCATATTGGTTGATTATGCTTTCCTTTATGAACTTCCTTGAGTGTCTTGCCTTATTATTGCCTTGATTATTCAAGCATTTGAATATGCTAAATTTTTTGAGGCCCCCATACCTATGTATGATTTATTTGACATTAAAATATGTCATTATTTTTTGTATAGACATTTTAATATGTCATCCTTAATTTTATGGATATATTAATAAGTCATGTCCCTTTGATTATGTGGCATTTTAACATGCCCATTTTTTATAGTCTCCTTAGACCATTACCTTTTGACTTGATTTTGAGTTATCTTGTGTGTGTTCTTGATTTGATTGTTCAGATTATATATATATATATATATATATATATATATATATATATATATATATGTCATTATTTTTTGTATAGACATTTTAATATGTCATCCTTAATTTTATGGATATATTAATAAGTCATGTCCCTTTGATTATGTGGCATTTGAACATGCCCATTTTTTATAGTCTCCTTAGACCATTACCTTTTGACTTGATTATGAGTTATCTTATGTGTGTTCTTGATTTGATTGTTCAGATTATACTCTGTGTGTGTGTGTGTGTGTGTGTGTGTGTGTGTGTGTGTGTGTGTGTGTGTGTGTGTGTGTGTGTGTGTGTGTGTGTGTGTGTTTCCATGATCCTTATCAATCATCTTGGGCCTTCATGTTATCACATTGTTATAGGTGTGTCAATGCTACATTTACTTAGACATGTTTTTTTATATGATAAATGGTTACATTAAAAGATTATATAGTTGTCTTGTATTTTTGAGATGAAGTAAAAAAAAATTATATTCTTCCCTCACCTCAAAAATGGTTAATATTAGTGGGGGCATGTCATATATGTATGTTCTTCACATTTGGCACAATTTTCAGATTCAGTGGCGGTATGTTTTGGAAGCATGTTCTCCACACTTATTTAGTATTTGGTAATTATGTTAGGTTTTAGATTTAGTAAGGTCATGTTGTATATAAATATATTCCACATATTCACATTTTCATATTCAGTGGTGGCATGTCATAAGGCATGACTTTCACACATTCACAATTTCATATTCAATAGAGGCATGCTTTAGAAGTATGTTCTCCACACTTATTCAGTATTAGATATACCCATATTTAGTGGGGGAATGTTTTGGAAACATATCCTTCATATTGGTAATTATTTAAAATTTCTCCATATATATTGGGGGCATGTTTTGAAATCATGTTCTCCACACTTACATAATTTATAAATTAGCAAAGCACACAATTATATAATTTAAATTCATAGTTATGGAAGAATTATAACATCGATACAATTGTTATACACAATTTTAGCATGAGAAATATCTAAGGTACATATGTTATGAAATTTGTACCTAATATTTCAAAATCCAAATCAATTTTAGATTTTAAAACACTCTCAAGTACTATCATCACCCACTAGGATGTACTTTTATAGACTGTATTAGTCCAATCTACTTATTGGGCCATCAAATTTGAAGAAATTTTGGTTAAGTAATATTAGAAGACCATGGTGAGGAATACCATGGCATATGAGACAATGGAAGAGAATATTAAAGTCACATGTAATAAGTAATCATGATACATAGAGAACCTAGGAACATAGGACTCGTACATTAACAAAAGCCTTTGGGAAGGCACAAAAAATAGAGATAGTTATGAAGTGGTTCGTATTAAAATTGTGAAGTATTTTAACCTAATAAATATCATTAATTACAATAATGAAAGTGAGAAAAATAATAATGCACCAAAAACTAAGTTACCTCTCAAAATCAAACCATAGTGACAAGAAATTTAAAATGGGAAGCTAAACATATCAGAGAAAAACTCACATGATCTTATTATAAGGCTTGAAACAAATATATCCAAAAATAAAAGATTTTATCAAGAGGATAATATAATAATAGAGAGATCTATGTGATTCTTAGTGAGGAAAATAGGATAGTAAAGGTTATTTTATATATTTCGAGGAGGAAAATCGGAGTTACATAGAATCACATTATGACATTACAAGTTCCCCGAGTGTGTGCTACTTATGTCCTAGTCTCTTAAAAAGATAATGGAGGTATGTTCCATGTGGGATAAGTAGTTAATAATGAAATTAACTCTCAAATATTAACAGAGAATAAAGAGGTGAGTTAAACCTTATGGAATTCAAATTTATATGATTTAATAATTCACATAAATACAAATTCCTCATAGATGGAAAATAAACTTGGGATAAAATAAATTATCCTAAATAAAGGGTAATTCAAACATTCCCCCATAAAAATTATTTAGGGGTTTACAAAAAATAAGGAGTAAACATTACCAACTCTCCCCCTTGATGAGAACTTCCTTCAATCCTAACTTGTTACAAAAGAAAATAAACTTGTCTTTACATAGAGGCTTAGTGAAGACAATAACCATTTATTCTTTAGTAGGATAGAAAGAGAGAAGAATTTGATTGTTTTAAAGTATTTCATGCTAAAATTTATTTTTAATCTCAATGTGCTTGGACCTTCCATGAATAACTAGATTTTCTCTAAGGCAATGGCACTTTGATTATCACCAAAAATTAGAGTAGCCAAATGTTGTGGGTGGCTCAAATATGCAATAATTATTTTAATCCAAATATATTCCATTGAAAAATTATTAAAATATTTATACTCAACTTATGTGGAATATATAGATATAATTATTTGTCTTTTACTATTCCATGAAACAATGTCAGAACCCAAAGAGAATTAATAACCACTAGTGGATCTATGATCATTAGTATCACCAACCCAATAAAAATCTAAATAACTTTCCAAATAAAAATTTATATTCGAGGTACACATGATGCCAAAAGTCAAATTAACTTTAATATAATTAAAAATTATTTTAGTAGCTTTAAAATGAGTAGATTGAGGTTTAGACATAAAGAAAGAAACCAATCCAATAGAAAAAGCAATATCATGATGAGTATGGGTAAGATAATTCAAACTACCAACTAATAGTCTATAGAGAGTTGGATCAACATTTTTTGTTCCTATGTCATTAATTAATTTAACACCAAGTTCACAAGGAGTACCAATAGGTTTACAATCTAACATATTAAATGTAAATAATAACTCATATGCATATTTAGATTGAGAAATGGAGATGTTATCCTTTTCCTTCTAAACTTAAATTCCTAAAAAGTAATGTAAGAGACCCAAATTAACTATTTAAAATGTATTATTCAAAGAATTTTTAGTGAAAGAGACCATGGAATAATTACTACTAGTTATTATTAAGTCATCAACATATAAAAAAATTATAACTATGTCATTTGGAGTATTTTTGAAAAAAATATTAAGATCATTAGAACCATGAGTAAAGATATGAGCTATAAAAAATTGATATATTTTAGAGTACCATTCTCTAGTATATTTTTTTAAACCATAAATAACTTTATTTAACTTGAATACAAGATGTTAATTTCCTTGTTTAATAAAACTAGGGGGTTGAGACATGTAAATTTCTTCATGCAAGTCACCATTTAAGAAATCACTCTTAAAATCTATTTGATAAATAGGCCAATGAATGTGAGATGCTAAAGATAAAACAAATTTAATAGTGGGAATATTAGCAATAGGATAAAAAGATTCATTATATTCAATTCCTTCAATTTGTGAAAAAACTATAGCAAATAATCTATCTTTGTATTTTTCAATTTGATTGTTAAAATTGAACTTAGCTTTAAAAAACCATTTACAACTTACCAAATTATGTCCTTTAGGTAGAGGAACTTAGTCTCAAGTGTTATTATAAATTAAAGAGTTGTATTCATCATGCATATATTTTTCCTAATAAGGGTAACATTGATCTTGTTTTAGAGTTTGAGGATCAGTATTATGAATAATTTTAGACATAAAATCATAATTACAAAATTTTTTCCTAGTTATATGAGTATTATTAATATCTACATGAATTATAGAATCTTCTATAGTAGTCTTGTCCCACTTAGGCATATATTTAGGTGGATCAAGGCTACAAAAATAATAAGGAATTGGAGGAACAACATCATTAGGCAATAAATACTTATGATCATCACTAGATTCAAAAAGAAAAGAAGAATAAATGATATCAAGAGAATCATAATTGGAATCATAATCAAAGACACCATTTTCATCAATATTAACATCCCTTTTAATCTTAATTTTATTATTTTGAGGACCATAAACCCTATAAGCTTTAGATGATTGGGAAGGATCCATAAATGGTAAAAATTCAACAACATGATATGTTTTTATTTTTATCTTTATCCCATTTAAACAAAGTATTAAGATGTAGCTTTTGTAGGCTATGATGTAGTTTAGATGAAGATTTTACTAGCTAATTTTCTAGTGGCACAAGAGAAAACAACCATTATTAATAATGATAATCAATGTGTAATTAATATTGAAACAAATCATGTATTCTATTCATTCTCAAAGTATGTTGATGTGGGATTTCATTTTGTTGAACTACTAGTTTATTATGGATGTACACACCACTGTGGGTAGGGGGGGAAGGGGGATGGGGTGTGGATCATTGGTTTAACAATATTATAATCCAATTTCCAACTCTTCAAGCTACTTAACCAATCATATTAATATGCAAGATAGAT
Organism: Torreya grandis; assembly: GCA_037957365.1. Lineage (NCBI taxonomy): Eukaryota > Viridiplantae > Streptophyta > Pinopsida > Cupressales > Taxaceae > Torreya > Torreya grandis. The sequence goes on from JARHVA010005899.1 coordinate 168,682, forward strand.
GAATCAAAGAAAAAGTATGAATGAAACCATAACATAAATATTTATGTGGGAAACCCTCATAGGGGACAGAACTCACTCTTGAGTCTAAAAAATAATATACTAAAGTCATATATGATGATTAAAAACAAGAGACTTTAGTGAAGCACTCACTTCACAAGGAACACCAACCCCTAAACATGACAAGCACCAACTTGCCTAAGATGTTAAGCACCAACACAAGACCTATAAAATTAAAAAATCTTTAACTCTAATTGCTTCTCAATATAATAGAGAAACCTTATAATAACACCCTTCTCCAAGTATACAACTCCACATAAGTCACCAATCAATAAGCTATTTCTTCAGCATAAAAAAATAACTCCTCAAATCTTTTGCTTATATCCAAATATGCCCTTATAAATTTGATAAAAATAATTAATAGAATTATAAAATTATGATGAGTATAATGAATTTTTTCTCTGATCAATCTCATACAAACATTAGTCATCAATACCCCTAATAACCTTCGCATAAGGTCTTTAAAAATTAATATATACTTGCTTGTCTAACTTCATTCACACACCCAAAAGGCAAAAATCATATTTTATATATACCATTCATTATTATGGTTGTTCATATCACTTTATAATATCTTAGAAAGAATTATTGATGTCCCCCAAGGTTGGCCACGATTATTTTCATAAGATTTCTATACCATACCATGAACTCATCTCACAAACACCTCACAAATGAAGCATAGCCCCACTTTTGTTACTATATTTGACTAAATAAAGATTATTAAAATCTAAAAAATAACTTAAAAATATATTAAAGAGATCCTAAATACTTTCTAATCATTAGGAACACTTGATCTGGCCATCTTCCCTACAAACAAACTCAATCATTCAAAATAGGTTCCTTTTGCTAGGAAAACCATCATGGTCAACTATGAGTCAACCATTCAATCAACTCCAAGTGAATACTAATAATAATACTCTCATGGAAAAATGGAATACATCACCTTAAATATCTGAGACCTATTCCTATTCACTAATTAGGCCTTCCAATTCCTCTTTTCACTCTTTCTCACTTAAGACACCATTTCCTTCATATCGACTAGTTAATCTTAACCTTCTATAACTTTGACACAAAAAGATGAATCTCATTAAAAATTTTAATGGATATTTGGGAAAAGTATTTATATTCAATAATAAACCATTAAATCATCTTGTCATTCATAAAAATCTTCCTAAAAAATAAGAATATTGTTAATAACCCATTTTCTATGGGACCCACACACTGTCAAGAGACCAAAAATACTTTATCATAAAATTTAAGGAGTAATACGAAACCTATAATAATCATATATGATCACCCAATCCATTTTTATCCTAAACCATCAAGATCTTCTCTATTGGGTCTAAGACTAGGGCTTTTACACATAAAAATATGTTTAGTTTCTTAACGATCATTCATAAAGGATAGGACCTTAATCTATGAAATAATGCTTGGATAATATTCTTAAAGACCCCACCCAACATTTACAAAATTCTCAACTCCTCATTCAGACCTTTCATATGCTAACAGACATAGGAAAGTCCTCAAGCTCACTAAACACCTTTCTATCACCTCTTGAAGCTTTTAAACCACATTTCTAACTTTATAGCTCAAAATATAACCTCAAACCTCATAAACATGCTTGATAAAACTTTCATAAATATATCTCATGAAAAAAAAGATTCACCAACCTACAAACACCCTTTGACCCTTCACAAGGCCTCATAAGCCCACCTAAGCCAACTAGGCCAATGACCAAACTACCTTGTAGACCTCTATCCATCTCTTGAAAACCACCCACCTGACCTATTAGTATATTATAAATGTATAACATGTATATTTAAATCATAATAATCTCCTCATCATGTCACATAAGCCATAGTGCTCAAAACCTTATAGGTAATCATGCATGATCAAGCCTACAAGACATAAACTGACCTGCATACCACATGAAGGCCATATGAAGGCAACCCTTAAGCATAGAACACATAAACAACAAGTTGAACATAATCATATCAATCTCCATTCATCCATACAACATCCACCTAGGACACCTATGCACATCCTTTCAAGTATCACATTATACTAAGCACACTATACCACCATACTCCATTTTACTAACATCACAAACCACTTTGTCATTGGTAATACCTCTCAAACATCAATGATAACACATATAATAAATATCCCCAAAATTCCCCTTTGTAATTGATGGCAACATACCAAATCCTTCTCCCCCTTTTGCCAAATGACAAAGTGGGCTCATAATGATGAAGTAGAGAATCTAAATTTTTTTTAAAGCCAACATCATGTAAGAATCACATTTTGAATATACTAAGGTAAGCTCTCCTTGTGATCTCTAAACTGTAGCACTCCTTGAATACCATCAAATAACTTGCCAATCATGAAAAATCCTCATATTGGTTTGCAATCTATCAAGGTCCTTAGACCTTTCATCAATTTGCAAGGCACCATAACTCCCCCTAAGACCATGATTCACTTTTAGGGCTCCCCCTTTATCTACATAACTAATGCACACCTATATAATCTCCAATAAATTCTACCATCAACTCAAATATTAACATGAATAACAAATCACCATGCAAGCTCACTTACCATCATTCATAAGGCACCATATAGAATAACAAAATAATTCCAAGAAAAACACCATACCTATATCACACTTATAATAGGCAAAAATTCTCAACTAGAACCAAAAAATGCTAACCTTATTTGAAAAGATATCATAAAATTACTCAATTTCTCCACTAGGCCTACTTAGACCCCTTGTAGCCCTATCTGGACACTACAGACCTCATATCTCTTTGCCATGATCACTTAAAGTCATGAGAGATTAATATTTGAAGATAACTACCATTCCCCCTCAATAATGAACTCATTATTCTTAGCATACTTCTTTAGTCTACTAGCCAATTAGGCCTCCCAGTGAGCTATAAGTTGAATAAAATAAAATATACTCACTTTCATACCATTGTAAAAGTTGATTTAGATACCCATTAGGCCCATTCAACTAATTTTGAAGCTTCTAACTTCCAAATCCAAAGTTTGACTACTTTTCCAAACATGCCCAAATCATTAGGCCTTCAAAGCAATAGTTGGTCAAAAGTCAACCTTCAGTCAATATAGACACCTAAAATAGATACCACACTTGGAGATCATAACAACTCACTTCCATGATAAATATCAATCTTCCACACCTTTTTTAACCATGACTTACTTTATGCCACCAAATGCATGTTCTTAAGAAGAAAAGCCAATGACCACTCAAAATGCTCCACTTGGCTCAAAATTATCTATCCACATATGAAACCACCTATAACATGTCTTGAACAAATGTGAATAACTTCCTAAGTAAAAATTACTTCATTATAGATACTCATTATTCATTTGACCCTTCAAACTAAGAGTTTTAGGCAAATAAAGTCATTTATAATAGGCACATTGACCAAATGATCAAAATTACACCTAGGCATATTAGGAGCATCTCTAATATATCTACCCTTATTTGACATGTAAAAACAACTTGAATCACTCATTATATACCTTATATCCACCTTAAAACACTATATGATCTATCTTGACACTTTCTAGGTAGTCATCACTACCAAAAATGGTCAACTCAGACTTTTGACCATAAAATACATATCTAAGCTCATAAAGACCTCAAACCACTTGGGAATGACTCATGAAAATATTTCTCAAGACCTCATACAAACCACTTCTTCCTTCTCCTTCATATCAAATCTCAATCAAATCATCAAATTTTTATCAAAAAGACACTTTGGGACATGAAGACCTAAACATACCCCTTAAACAAACAACCAACCACAAAAACTAAATCAATTCTATTGATTTATTTCTTCACCTCTCCCAATGACTCATTATTAATTAAAAAAATAAATAATGACCCCTATATAGGTTCTTGAATATTCAAACATAGCTTTAGGCAATGTTTTAGTCATTATGTCTACCAATTGTTCCTTAGAAGGTATATATTCCAATTTGACAACTTGATCACTAACCTGATCCTTTAGAAAATGATACTTGATAGGGATATGATTAGTCTTAAAATGTATCAATTAATTCTTTGAAATGTTTATGGTAATGTTATTGTCATTTATAATAGGACAAGGACCATCTTAAACTACTTTATAATCTTTTAAGGTTTGTTTCATCCAGATGAATTGAGTACAACAAGAAGCTATAAAAATGTATTTAGCCTCTATAGTAGACCAAGATACTAAAGATTGCTTCTTACTTAACTAAGATACCAAGGATTAACTTATGTAGAACACTCCTCCACTAGTACTCTTCCTATCGTCAACACATCCTGCACAATATACATCTGTATAAGATTTTATCTTGAATTCCTTACTCCTCAGATACCATAAACCATAGTTTATGGTGCCTTTGAGAAAAATTAGTATTTTCTTAAATACCTTCAAATGAGATTCTTTGGGATCTCCTTGATATATTCAACCACACTTATTGATTTCATAATAGTAGGTCTAGAAGTAGTAGAATATAATAAACTCCCTACCATAGATCTATACAAGGATTGATCAACTTTAGGAGAATCATCATTCTTACTCAATTATCATCCTATTTCCATAGGAGTACTCATGGGTTTGCTATCCAAAATGTTCAATTTCTCAAGTATCTCCTTAATGTATTTGGATTGAGACATAAACATCCCTTTGTCTAGTTGATTTATCTATAATCCTAGGAAAAAAGAAAGTTCTCCCAACATAGACATCTCAAATTCAGTTTTCATTACCTCTACAAAGTTCTTACTCATCTTATCATTTACTAAACCAAAGATTATGTCATCCACATATACTACAAAAATAAATTAATGTTCTCCTTTTGACTTGATGTAAATACTTTTATTTTCCACTCCTCTTCTAAAACCTTGACTTAGGAGATACTTATCTAATCTATCATACCGAGCTCTAAGATCTTGTTTGAGGCCATATAGAGCCTTATTTAATCTAAAAACAAACATTTGATTATATTTTATAGAATAACCCTCAAGAAACTCCATAAAAACTTCTTCTTCTAATTTTTCATTCAAAAATGTAGATTTAACATCCATTTGGTATTCCTTAAAATTTTTAGAACTAGCATAAGCTAAAATAGTTTGATAGCTTCTATTCTAGCTACAAGAGAAATTTTTTCATCAAATTCAATACCTTATACCTAAGAATAACCTTTACATAACAACTTGGCCTTGTTTCTTACTACTTTACCTTTCTCATTCAACTTATTAGTATATACCCACTTTGTTCCAATCACATTCTTTCCCTTAGGCCTAGGAACTATATCCGAAGTATTATTTATTTTAATTTTATCAAGTTATTAATCCATAACATAACACCATTCCTTTTCCTTTCTAGCTTCAATGAAGGGTTTTGGTTCATGAATAGATAGAAAAGTTGAATCATGTTTATCTTGATTAGATAAGAGTCTTCTCCTAATATATATAGTAACATTCATATCACCAATGACTTGAGAAGCTGGATGATAAACTTGAGTTATTCTTGAAGGAGATTTAGTATCAAGTTTTGTATCTTCTTCATCATCTTCATATGATGTACATAGATATTGGTCTTTATTTGTAGTAAGACTAATAGTTGGATCACATGACTTCAAACTAGGATTTTTGATAGGACCACTTTCATCAACTCTCACATCAGAACTTTCAATAATTTTATGAAGTATTTTGTTGAAGCATCTATAAGCAAAACTAATAGAAGAATAACCAAGAAAGATACCTTTATCAGATCTAGAATCAAACTTGCCTAGATTTTCTTCATCCCTTTTGATGTAACACTTACTTATAAACACTGTAAATATTTGACATTTATAGCTTTATTTTTCCATAGTTCATAATATTTTTTGTCCTTATTCACTCTGAATTGACATATATTAAGAATGTGGATTGAGTTACTTATAGCCTCTTCCCAAAAACCATCAGACAACTTGGCATCTTGAAGTAGAGTTTTAGACATCTCCTGAACTATTCTATTCTTTCTTTCAACTACTCCATTTTGTTGTGGATTTATAGTAGTTGAGTATTTTATTTTTATTACATGAATATAAAAAAAAACTCATCAAACTCATTAGACCATAATTATCCACCTCTATCTGATCTGATACACTTGATCTTTAACCATTTTTCATTCTCAACAATAGATTTGAAAGCTTTGAACTTAGTAAAGGCTTCTAATTTTTATTTTAAGAAATAGATCCAAGTCATTCTTTTGAATTCATCAATTAGTAACATGAAATATTAATTACCTTGTAGATTTTGAGTCCTCATAGGACCACATAAGTCACTGTGAATTAAATCCAAAGTTTTAGTAGTGGAAAACTCATTTGTCTTGTATCTTCTCTTTACTTGTTTACCATGGAGACAATACTTACACAAAGATTGAGGAACCTTATAAATATTTGGCATATGTATTACAAGCCCCTCTAAAATAATCCTTATCATATTATTGATGTTTATGTGACCAAGTCTTCTATGCCATAGCCAGCTTTCTTCTACTTGACTCATTAAACACTTTTCCCTTTTGGATTCATGATATACATACATTTTTTTTTGACTTGTGAATCTTGTCAAGGAGTGCGCCATTTTTTAATTTTATAATTTAATAAACATCATCATATAAGGTCACAACATTACCTTTTTCACACATCTAACTAACACTAAGAATATTGTTCTTTAACCCTTCAACATATAAAACATTTTCATTCTTTGAAATTCCATCGTCTAAACTCAAAGTTCCCTTACCTCTTATAGTAGTAGAGTTATTTTCACCAAACCTAACAACATCAGAGTTTGATTTCTTAAGAGTGATGAATTTAGTCTTATCTCCTATTATATGAATAGAACAACAATGTTCTGTGTACCATTTCTTTTTACCATTTTATTTTGAATGTAAATCAACTTCAACAAACATGGAATCTTCATTATGGATCATGTTGTACTTTATAGACACCTTTTAAGATGTTAATACTCAAAATGACTTGATCTGATACCAATTGATAGAGGTATCACAACTAAGAGGGGGGTGATTTAGTGGTTTAACAATATTATATTCCAATTCCTAACTCTTTAAGCTACTTAACCAATCATGTCAATATGCATTATAGATGAATCAAATAACAAGCATGAATGAAACCGTAACATAAAGATTTATGTTGTAAGCCCTCATGGGGGATAAAACCCACTCTCAAGTCTACAAAACAATGGACTATAGTCCTATATGATGATTACAAACAAGAGACTTTAATGAAGCTCCCACTTCATAAGGAGCACCAACCCCTAAAGATGACAAGAACCAACTTGCTTAATATGTTGAGTACCAACACAACACCTATCAAATGAACAACTCTTGAATTCTGATTGCTTCTCAATATGATAGAGAAACCCTATAAGAACAACCTTCTCCAAGTCTACAACTCCACACAAGTCACCAATCACCAAGTTATATCTTCAACACAAGTAAATAACTCCTCAAATCTTTCATTTATATTAAAATATAACCTTATAAATATGATAAAACCAATCAATATAATTATAAAATTATGTTGTGTCTAATGACATTTTTCTTTTGTCAATCTCATACAAACATTAGTCATCAAGACCCCCAATAACCTTTGCATAAGGTCTTCAAAAATCAATATACACTTGCTTGTATAACTTCATTCACACACCCAAAAGGAATAAATAATCTTGTATATATACCATTAAATAGTATGGTTAGTTGTCTCACTTTAGAATATCTTATAATGAATTATTCATGTCCCCCAAGGTCATCCATGCTTCTTTGCATAAGGTTTTTATATGATACCATGAACTCATCTCACAAACACCTCACAAATGAAGCATAGCCCCACTTAGGTGACTATATTTGAATCAATAAAGATTATTCAAATGTTAAAAATCACTAAAAAATATCTTCAAGAGATACTCAATACTCTACAATCATCAGGAACACTTATTCTAACTATATGCCCTACAAACAAACTCAATCAATTAAAATAGGTTCCTTTTTCTATCAAAACCATCATGGTCAACTATGAGTCAACCACTCAATCAAATCCAAGTGACTAGGAATAACAATAATCTCATGTAAAAATTTTGTGCATCCCCTACATCACCTTTAAGAGATCATACCTATTCATATTCATTGATTAGGCCTTCTAATTCCTCTTTTCACTCTAATCACTCTTTCTCACTTAAGACACCATTTCCTTCATATCAACTAGTTAATATTAACCTTATATAATTCTAAATAGAAATATTAATCTTAATAAAAAAATTCATGGATATTTAGGACAAGTCCTGATCTTCAAAAATCAACCATTAGATCATATAGTCATTCACAAAAATATTCTTCAAAAGTAAGAATACTATTAATAACCCATTTTATATGGGACCCACACACTGGAAAGAGACCAAAAATACTTTATTAGAAACATGAATGAGCCCTATGAAACTTATAATCATCATATTTTATCACTCAATCCATTATGAGCTGAAATCATCTAGATCTTCTCTATTAGGTCTAAGACTATGGTTTTTGCACACAAAAACCTGCTTAGTTTCTTAATGATCATTCATAAAAGATAGGATCTTAATATATGAAATAATTTTTATATAATATTATTAATGACACTTCCAAACATTTACAAAAGGCTTAGCTTCCCATGCAGAACCTTCATGAGCTAACAAACATAAGAAAGTCCTTCTTGAGCTAAGTAGACACCTTTCTAGCATTTCTTGAATCTTTTAAGCCAATGTTTTGACTTTGAAGCTCAAAATATGACCTAATACCTTATCAAAATTCTTTGAAAAACTTTATTTATCATTTCTCATGCAAAAACAAGCTTCACTAGCCTAAAAACACCATTTGACCCTTCACAAGGCCTCACAAGCCCAATTAGGCCAACTAGGCCAATGGGAAAACTACCTTTCAAACCACTATCCATCTCTTAAAAACCATAAAAATAACCTCTTATCACATTATACATTTATAACATGCATATACAAATCATATTGATATCTTTATCATGTCACATAAGCCATAATGCTCAAAACCTTATAGGTAATCATGCATGATCAAGCCTACAAGACATAAACTGACTTGCATACCACATGAAGGCCATATAAAGACAAAAATTAAACATAGTACACATAAATAACAATTCAAACATAATCATAACAAGATCCATTCATCAATACAACATATGCTTAGGACACTTATGCACATCTTTACAAGTATCACATTGTAATAAGCACACTATGCCACCATGCTCCATTTTAATAACATCATAGACAAAATTGTCATTAATAATTCATCTCAAACATCAATGAAAACACATATAATAAATATACCAATATTTTAAAGAGAAGGTAAACTAAAATATTATTTAACTTGAGATAATAGCCCTCTTGGACTTGGTAAATTTTATAGATTTAAGTGGTACTAATGGAAAATGATCAAATGAATAAACTAATATGACTCAATCACAACAAATTACATAACCAAAAAATATAAAAGTATCTACTTTAAAATATAACTTTTTACATTTTTCAATTGGAATATGAACAAAAGCATCACAACCAAAACATGTAAATGTTTTAAATTATGTTTTCTACCACTCTAAGCTTATTCAAGTGTAATATTTAAAACATATTTAGTGGGAGTCCTAGTAATGAGATAAACATCACAACACATGGATTCAGCCCAAAATTGATTTTAAACATTTTTAGCATGCAATAGACACCTATCTAGTTCAGTGATAGTCCTATGTTTACATTCAACAACACCATTTTTCTCAGGTGTGTAGGAAATAGTTTTCTCATGCTTAATTCTATGTTGCTTAAAATATGCAATAAAATCATTGGTAACATATTTAGTACCATTATAAGTGCGTAATATGCATAAATAACAATGAGATTATTTTTAAACAAAGGCATAAAACTCAATAAAAGTGTCTAAAACTCGATCTTTATTTTTTAATAAATAAATCCAAACTTGCCTAGTGCAATCATCAATAAAAGTTAAAGCATACTTATCACCATTAATAGAAAGAGTTTGCATAGGTCCTAAAAAATCACTATGAACTAAATTAAGGTTTTCATTATCCCACCAAGAGTGACTTTTAGGAAAAGATTCTCTATAAATTTTACCATCCATACAACCATTACAATTAGAAGTAGTGGGAGAAATGTTAGGTAAACCTTACATCATATTGAGTTTCCCCATTAATGCAATACTTTATTAATTTATATGCCCTAATATTTCATGCCATAATTTAGAATCATTACAAACAAAAAAGCATGAGAAGATGAGAGAAAATAAAATCCAGTAAATTTGGACAAATTATCATTGTCTAGAAATGTAGTAGCAACTACTTAAAAATATTTCTTAGTAGATTTCACATAACAAGTATCATTAATAAATTCTCCCTTATAGTCTTATTTTCATAATTGAGGCATGAAAAGTAAATTGAATTTCAAATTAGGAACAAACATGACATCATGTAATTCACCATTAGGAATTTTAATATTTCTTATAGATTCAACATGATAAGAAGCATGATTTGTAAGACTTAAATGATTGTTAGAAATATCTAGTTCTAAAGAAGTAAACAATTGATCAATAGATGTCATATCTTGAGTGGCACTAGAATCAGCTTTCCATTCAGTAGGAGAAGCATAGAAAGCACAAGTAAAATTAGCTCTAGTATTAAAATTTTGTTTTGCTTGAGTCTTATTTTTACTAGTGCTAGCATTATCTTTAACGTTAAGTTTTCAAGTTTTGATATCACGTCTCTTTTTAAAGAAATTACCTTTATCATGACTGTTTTTATCACAATAATTACACTCTAACTTTTTCTTAATTTTAGAGTTAGATTTTTTTATCTTGCTTATCATGTGTATTATTGCACTTAGCATGTTCTTTATCATTCTTATGTTGGTGTTTAGAAATAAAAACATGTTCATTAGTCTTAAGACTACTAAATTGAATCAAATTTTGTTCTTCTAGATGCAACAAAGTATAAAATAATTAAAATGTCAACATAGAAAATATAGTAGGAAAAGCAAGCGGAGAATGAATATTAGTAATAAAATACTGAAAAGGTTGAGGTAAACACTTTTTTATGATAATATGAATCAAACTCAAATAAAAAAATTTAACGTCTAAACCAACTAGTAATAATTTAATTAATGAACTTCAATCAAGAAATCATCCATAGTTTTAAAATCATTATACTTTAAATCAGATAATTGATACTAAATTTGACTTTTATGAGATTCATTCATAATTTCATAAACAGATTTAAGTTTAGACAAAGTAGTGGAGGCAAGATAAAAACCATCAATATGGATATGTAATTTAGGGGTCATGGCCATGCCAAATAATCCTAATGCCTAATCATTTTTTTCTTTCCATTTCTCTTGAATTTTAGTAGAGGTTGTTTCTGTATTTATTTGAGGGTCTATTTTGTCTATTACTCGCACAAAATATTTAAAAGTGAAAATATATTTTAATTTTTAATTTTCATAAATTGTAATTGGTGGATGTGATTTTAAATTCAAACAAAAATTGATTCATTATGCCATGAAATCTCACCCAATAACCAAAAAGTTAATAGACAAAAAATCACTTAAACAAGAAAGTCATTGAAAAGTCAAGAAATGAAAATATGACTTGCTAGAGTGTAAAATAAATAACTAGTAAAAAATGGGAGCCAAAAAAGGATACTTGAATTACAGAAAAAATATGATTTATTAATTTTCCCAAAAAAATCTGATTTGATTTCAAAGTTTAAATAAATGTCTCTCTCTCTCTTTTAAACTTTAAACAATGAAATTATTTTGAAAAAAGGAGTTAGATTAATTAAATAAATTATTGTTTACATAAATAAATAAATAAAGCAATAACAAAACTCTTAAGGATTTTACAAATTAAATGTAACAAAAAAGATTAATTTTTATTTTATAAAAAACTAAAAAAAATACATGCAAAATAAGATGAAACAAAAGCAAATCACCTAACTAAAATCAAAGAAATACCAATGTAAGAAAATGGTAAGTTATTTTTTGATAAGCATGACTTTAAGTGAGGCACTAAACTAAATAAAAAGAATGGAATTTTATTTTTTGATGAATGGGTTGCATAGGAAAAACAAAATATGAGTAAAAATTAATTATTTAATTAAAGAAACATACATGATACGTGATATGATATAGATCTAGAAGTAAAATTCAAATTTATGGATAGAGCATGTAGTGAAGAGAAAGCAAGGGATCCAGGGGAATTAAGCAACCAGGTTGGAAGGGAGATGCTAAGGACAAATATAAAGCTAAAAGATGACTTGATTAGAGAGAGAGGCTCTTCAGAGGCAAAATGAATACAAATTTTAAATTAGAACTACTTTAAGGAAACATTAATATAGAATTAAATCAAATATATCAATAGAAAAGTATGCCAACCACCAAAGGGATAATTTTGGTTTAGGAAAGATGGCTGATGAGCTAGAGGTAGAGGAGGGTAAGGTAGGTAATTTAGAAATTATCTATCTTGTGAGAAATGGTGTCTTAGAAAGTAAGTATGAAGGTGTGACCAGTAAATGTGGTGGGGTTTTGGTAAAAATGATGGACTTCATGTTCAGGGTAGAGGGACGAGGACTCAAAATGGAGGGAAAGATTGAGGGAGGTAAAATTTATGATTTTGGGCCTTTTGGTGGTTTTAGTTCTTTGGTTGTTCTAATTGTTGGTTTTGGAGGGGATTTGGTCACTTTAGTTTTCTTGGTGGGTTTAATTTTTTGAGGGTCAATTAATTTATAAGAGGTTTTGGTTGGTTGGGTGGGGGTTTTATATGGTTTAGAAGGGCTAGGCTGGTGTACCAAAAAAGGGATTAGAAGTTCTAGTTTGGTTCTCTTACCTTTGTCTTGACCTCTAACATAAGGTTCCAAAATTAGAGGTTTGGTGGATGGAGTTATCTTCTCTTGTGAGATAGCTTCCAAAGAGGGAGTGGATGTTTTTATAATATAGGAGGTAGGTGTTGTATCCTCCAATCAAGTTGTGGGTATGGTGGCTTCCTTTGTTTGGGTGCCCAAAGGAATAGAAGGTATTTTTTCCTTCTATTAGGGTGATGGGGAAAGAGGTGGTTGAGGTAATTTTTTCTTCAATAATGGGTTCGTAAGTAACCACATTAATAGTATATGCCTCATGAGATGGGTCTAGTTTATTGTCATGGTAAGGAGTAAAAGGAGTATGATTAGGAAAAGGCTTGTAGAATATGTCAAGGGCCTAATATAGTAGTGAATTTGGATTTCCCAATGTAATATTACCCTTGTTAATGAGGGATTAGATAAGTTATTTAAAGTTATTACACCTATTAATGTCATGTCTTATGACTTGATGAAAGGTGTAATGTTCAATCTCATTATACTAGCCTGGTATAGGGTAAGAAGTATCAAACTATTGGAGTGTTTTAATTGGTGGAATTTGGATGATATTGGATTTATTAATTTTTATAAAATAAAAGGATATCACTCCCTAGTTTTAGTTAATTACTTATGATTATTCAAATGTTTGTTCCTTTGGATTTGGTTTGAATAAATAGAGGAGTCAAAGGTTTGGTTCTTTGGGTTATATTAGTTTGTAGATGGTGGTGGTGTAGATTTGAGGATAATGGCATTGATGGTTACTTTGTTTTTAGTGTTGGTATTGGTTTGGATATTTGGTTTGGAAGAAAAGGTCTCATTAGGTTTCTAAGTTTGGCTCTTTTTTCCTATCTAATTTTTTATTTTTCCTAAGTGTGAAAAGAAGAAAATAGTAGTGAAAGGTGTATATAGGAATACCTATTGAATGAATTCATGTTGAATATATAATTTTTGATAACTCCTTTTTGGATAGGGAAGGATGACCTGCAATTAGAAATCACTACCAAAAAACTTATTGGTTAGATAAGTAGTTGGATGGATTGCCTAGTGTGAGCTAGATCCCCACCTTATTTAAACACTTAAGTTTGCAAATGAGAATGTAAATATTTGCATAAAATGATAGAGAACTAAAACTAAGAACCAAAAATAACAAAAAATTAATTAAGAAAACTAAATGATGTGCTTAGATGGCTAAAATAATGTTAATGTTGAAAATCAATTAAAACAAGGTTATGGTTTTTGGTTTGGATTGATTTAATAAACGCCAAAATAATGATTTGATTTAGGTTGGTAAATGTTTGGTATGGTGAAGGTAAATATGTTCAATAAAACAAGAGGGATAAATGGTCAAAGAGAGGACCAAGAAGGCAAAGGGGCAAATGGTTAAAATGAGGCCAAGAAGGCAAAGGGGTAAAGGGTGATCAAGAGGGAAAAGAGATGTGGGTAAGAGGATAAATGAGAAGAGGTTAAGGAATGAATCAATTGAAATAATAATTCCAAAGGGAAAGGAATAAAGAAATTAATATATCTAAACAATGAGATTACCTCAATGCTTGAATATGTTTGTTGATGAAGATTGGCTTATTGAAGATACTTGATGATTTTGGTAAAGTTTCATTTATTCATGCTCTTTTCCTCCAAGATGTGGATGAATTATAAAATGATAACCTCCTTAAAAAACATACAACAATATTTTAAGAATAAAATACTAAATTCCCTACATAACCTTGGGTGAAGGAGGGGGGTGGTATTTATAGCATTTATTGTGAAGAATCATGCCAAAAGAGGAATAGTATAAGTATGGAACCATTTTCCATTTGGTGTATGAATGAGTCAAAGATGAGGTTGGTAGGGATTCCCATTTGGGTTGGTGAGTCTCCCACTTGCACATAGGTTTAAATGATACCAAAGACTTTTCACTACCATTACTTATCTTCATTCAAGCACTTAAAAAGATGGCACACAAAATGTTGTTCCATTTTACAAGGGTGCATGAATTATTAAAAAATGAGGTTGGTGGGGATTCCAATTTGGGTTGGTGAGTCTCCCATTTAGGTTAAAGAGTCAAAAGTGGGTGCCCTTTGTCTTTCCAAAAGCACTAAAGAGGTAGGTATCTCATTTTGAAGGATAATTTGATGTGTGAAGGAAAAATACATGTTTAATGATGGATCATTAAGGGGAAATTCACTATATTTTAAATTGGGGCCCTTATGATGCTTAGATTAGGTCATTAAACACTTTGGGAAAGGGTCCCAAGTGGGGTATGATGTCCCACATCAAGCCACCTCACTTTTATGCCATGTCACTTGCCATCTCACCTTCCATGTCACTTGCCATGTCATATTCCATGTCACTTTTCATGTCACTTTCCATGTCACATGCCATGTCACTTGTCATGTCACATGCCATGTCATCATGAATAGTGATAGTGGGTCCCATAGTGAATAGTAATTTAAATGGTATGTTTGAAAAGGAGAATAGTGAATTGGTTAAGTTAAGAATATTTGGTTAAGGTTTATGAAATTTTATGGGGTGTTTAGGGGTTCTTGAGGCATTAAGTCATTGAAAACTATAAGTGTCTAGTTTTCTAGTGTTTACATTTTGCACGTTTTTGTTATGAAACTTTGAATTAACAAGATGCAAAATAAAAATGAATGTCTTGGTTAAAGATTAGGGTCCCCTGAGTATGGGAGGAGGTGTTCCCCCTCAAAGAAAGAGTTTATGAGGAAAGGCCGAATTGGGTGTAGGTTTGATAAGCAGTTGGTGGGGAGGAACTAGATGGTGCCACAAGGTAGTTGGGCATGTGAAATGCCAATAGGTGCACAAAATGTGACTAAGTGTAATAGTCAAGATTTCACAAAGACTAAATCTACCAATGTTGATAAATTAAGGTTAGGTTCTAGAAAGATAAGAGAGGGTAACTAGTCCACAATAATGGTCATAGCTGATCAAGTCATCCCCATCAAGCATCCAAATAATTTTCATGTCATTTTTAGGTATCTAGGTGAGGAAGTTCTCTCACTAAAAAACACAATTGTTTGAGTTGTGTATAAGGTATTTTAGTGTTTAAATGTTCAATGTTGGTAAAATGGGTTGGTGTGATCAAAGGACCATGCAAAGTCATTATGAAATATGCAAAGAGGTCAGATCAAAAAAGGCCAACATCAAGGTGGATGTGGGTAAGTGGGTTGGTTGGGTGGAATGGGGTGGTCAAAAAAACTCCATATACCCTAGGTAAGTGGATGTTGACTACATATTTCTAAGGACATAATGTCCAAAATGAACTTCAATCTTGATTTAGTTCTTCTAAGGTGGGGATTGTTGGTTGACTAGGTTACCCCAATTTGACATCATGTATTTAGGTCTGGTTGAAGGACAATGGCTAAAGGTAAGATCCAAAGGGTGGAAAATATGGGTATCAAATATTTTATTGATTTTTTTGGTAGAAACGGTGGATGAGATTACCTAGGATACAATTAGATGATTATTTAAACTATAAAAAAAGGTGTTTGTAGCCATGGATAAGTAGGTTCAAGCATGAAATTTCTTTCACCATTTCAAAAAAGGGAGAAATAGGCTTTACTAGGATTTAAAAAATTTTGCACTACTCAAATTGCATGGTGACCTAATGGTTTCTTTCATCACCATCTAAATAAGCTAACATTGTGCACACTTCACAACAATGTCATTAATAGGCTATGGAAGGTTATTATTCGACAATTTAGGGAAGAAAATTAGTAGAGTGGGTAAATGAGAAGTGGTGAAGATTCAAACCTTTGACCCTTGAGTTATTAGGGCCCCAAAATAAGTAATTGTTGAGTTTTGAGGAAATTCAAAGAAATAATCTACGGGGTTTTGGAATATGGAGCAAGGTGAATAATAATAATAATAATAATAATAATAATAATAATAATAATAATAATAATAATAATAATAATAATAATAATAATAATAATAATAATAATAATAATAATAATAATAATAATAATAATAATTGAATGAGGGAGCAGAAGGAAAATAAATGGTAGAAATGGAAATTGAGAGGGAAAATATAAGTAGAATGTGGGACAAAGAGGTCCAAGGAAAAAATAGTGTTTTAAAAGAGGTGACTTCTATAAGAGCTTACTGGGTGGACTATGATTAAAAGAGTAGGGTAATTATGGTTCATAAGAGGAAGAAGGCTAGGTAGGGAGAATCAATAGAAATTATGGCTTAGGAGGTAGTTCATGTGAGAGGGTATAGCTAACATCTACAAATGGGTATCCTAAATCATTTAGTTGAAGATCATTTTAGTTTTGATTATAACATCTCCAAAAGTTGGGGTAAAAGGGGTTTGAAATAGGCAAGACCAAAGGGGTTGGGGAAGGAATCTTCATCCTGATGTCCTAATAGGGCTCATACTTGCTAGTTAGTCATATGAGCCTATAGGCCTAGCCAATTGTGTTATAGATCCATATGATTGATATATATCTAACAATAAACCAAATTGGAATATAAAACCTTTGAGCTTGTAGCATGTTAGACATTGTGATCATATAAGATCAAAATGGATAGAGGGTTAGAAAGGGAAAAAGGTGATAAGTAGGGTGAAGGGAGTAGTTGGAGATGAACAAAAAAAAGGATCCAGGCTCAACATGCAAAGGCATTAAAGAAAGAAAGGGAT
Source organism: Torreya grandis (assembly GCA_037957365.1). Taxonomy (NCBI): domain Eukaryota; kingdom Viridiplantae; phylum Streptophyta; class Pinopsida; order Cupressales; family Taxaceae; genus Torreya; species Torreya grandis. Next base: position 186,371 of record JARHVA010005899.1, read on the forward strand.
GCACTTGAAGTAACAAACTTGACCAAATGTTGTGCATTAAAGCAAAGGCATGGAGGACATGAGTAAGTAGTAAAATTTATACAATGGGTGACCATACTCTAAGGAACTAGAGGTTTAATTAGAGAAAATGAGGGAGATCCAATAAGGGATGAGGTTAAGGTGGACCATGAGAGGGATAAAGATATAAGTAGATAAAATAATGAGGTCACAAATAAAGATGAAGGTGGAAAAGGAAGGAATGAGCCATGCATGGACATATAAGAGGAAAAACAGGAATATCATCAAAGGGGAGAAAAAAGATGAAATGAAATGGATAAAAGAGAAGAAAAATAAGATATAGAAGATGGGGGGTGAGGGAAGCACTAAAGAATGATAGATTGGAAAATTAAAAAGGATGGGGAGATAAGTGTAACAATCATGAAGGGTAAGGGGAGGATGGGAAGTATGTGAGGACATAAAATATTTGAAAATAAGTATAAAATAGACCAAGGAGAAAATAGTTTGGTGATGAAAATGAAAAACAAGGAAATAAATGGAAGAAATGAAATAAGAGGAAAAAGGAGTGAAATGAGGACATAAGAAGGATGACAGGAGAGTGAATAAGTAGGTGGTTTCTTGACCAAGTAGGCATGGATGATGACAAGTAATGAATCAAAGTAGATGGTATTTTTAGAGATGAGAACGGGATGGAAAATTAGAAAAGGGTTAAGAAAAACAAGGGGAAGTGAAGGATGGGTGAATAAGAAGATAATGAAAATGTATGCATCAATGAACTTATTATAAGATGTCAACAAGTTGAAAAGGGGTGAGGTGGTGAAAAAATAGGGGAACACAATGAAAGGGAATGAGGTGAAAATAAGGGATGAAGATAAGGAATGATAAGAAGTAAAAGGAAGAATTGAAGTAGAGATACCAAGCACAAATACTTACACAGATGTAAAAGATAAGGGAGTACCAAGATGGAAAGAGGAAAAGGGGAATACAAAAGGCAAAGGGCAAGGACTGAGAAAAAGAAAAGAGGAAATTATGGAAGTCTTCTCAAAGGATAAATACCCAGGTAAAAACTATTTTTTGAGGAAAAAAGAAGACAAAAGGATGGAAAAAAGCAAACAAGAAGAATAAAAAATGGGTATGGTGGGAAGAGTGGTAAAATGATAGAGAATGGTGATACACGTAAATAAAAAGTATAGCAATAGATGAAATATAAATCTTGTAATATGTATAGTATGATGTGGAATTGGTGAGGAAAATAGAGTGATAAATAGGGTACAATAAATAGCTAAGGGTGAGGAGAGATGATGAGGATGGTGAAATAAGATAAAAGATATAAAGGGTAAGGCTAGTAATAAGTGGAGAGAGAGAGACCAAAAAAATTAAAAGTGGGTGAGGGAGTGAGATGCAAATTACCAACAAGGAATGGTGATGGGGAGGCTAGTGAGGTAGAGTAGGTGGTGGCTTTATGGGAGATAAGAGAGGCCAATAAGGAAGGCTATCAACCCTTGTGTTAAAAGAGATTGACAAGCTGAAGGGAGGGAGATGGTGAGGGGCTATGTAGATAAGTAGAGGAATATATTTTAGGAGGTAAAACCAAATAAATTATGTGACCAAGTTAACCTTAGTAATTAAGCACTTCCTATATAGTCTGAAAATACCTCAGGCCAATGTAGTTCTCTCAAAAATTGGGGAAAAACTAAGAGGAAGAATTAGATGGTGTTAAAACATAAGGATAATTAAGAATTAAAACCTTTCTTGATGTAAGATTCCCTAAGAAATAGGGTGTTATTATTAATGGAAAGAGTGAGAAGAAAAAGGGCATGGGAATTAGTGGTTAGTGGCCATGCTGCCCTTAGAAGTGAAGTAGTGCTTTCATAGTCCATGGAAATTAGGCTAATGTAGTTCAACAAGGGTTGGGTGAGTGGTGTTAAAATTGGATGCCCCAATTTTATGGACCACATAGGTTTGTTTGGGTGGATGGAGAAGGTGTTATAAAGTAGCTAATTTGGTGAAGCTGAAGGTGATGGTGAAAGTATATGGTGTAGACTAGTGAATAGTTACCATAATGATCCCACATTTAATAGGATGAGAGACACAGATGGGTAAGGTAGGATAAATAAGAAGGGAAAAAAATGCTAAGTACTAAAAATTACCTTCAATGTATCTAATCCATAGAATATGTGCCTTTATGAGGAGGTTTTACCTTCTAAAATTATGTGAAGGTAGAAGCCTAGAGATGACATCTACCACTATGATCTAAGTTTTAAGAGGTGGGCTTCCATCGAGATCTGTATAGTTAGTTTGGATAAGTTTCATCACTACTATGAACTAATTTTTAATGGTAGTAGTGAAGTGATGACTTTCAAAGAATTTCTTTGATGGCTAAGTATATTCTACAAGTAAGGAATTTAGTAACGTAGTGAGCAATAGGGGATGGACCTTGCCTAACCTAATAGCTACATGGGTAGGCTAGCTAAATTTTGGCAATGTTTGCATCATCTATCCTATTTCCTTAGAACTGATGACTTGGTGTTCTACTTTGAAGAGTTCTTGGTAACAGGTAGCTATGTGGTCCATGAGATTGGTTATACAATTAGATAAGGTAATTATTCCCCTACCATAGACGAAATCTCAACTGGCATAAAAGAAAAGACTACCATGTTCAATTAGGCACTGCAAATGGTTGGGGTCTAATGTTTAGAGCCTATAGTAATGCGATAGTTGTAATAGGAGGGTAGAGGGGATAGGAAGGTGAATGTATTTTGATGAATTCATGGAAGACTACCTCTGATGGAAGAATTTCTATAGTGGCAAGCATTTGGGAGTTACCACCACTATCAATAGTGGAAGTTATGAAGGCATGATCATTATAACAACCCATGGTTAGAAGCCAATTACGTCAACTATGCTAAAGGTGATAATGATGAGAATGACCACTAGGCCTATAAGGATCGTAAGATGACAAAGGAAGCAAAGACATCGAATGCAGATCAAATGATAAGGGTAACAAAAAGATATCATAACAGTGCATAGTGGCTTTATCAAGATGACCAGTCAGATCAAGGGTGATGTGTCCATATTAAAAGGTAAGTATACATGACTATATCAAGTGGGAAGACTATTCAATGGAATCAATGACATCATATGACCTTCCCAATCAATGGAATGGAGAATCATGTAAATGAGGAAGAATGGTCAGGTATTCTATTTAAATAATAATGATAGGATGAATGTATATCATTGAGTTATTTGGTTTTTTAGGTCATATAGAGTGTAGAGAACTACACAAGGTTAAAGATTGTGAACAATGGGAACAATGGTGGAGATAATCAGCAACCCTCATGACTTGAAATAATAAATATGGTGAATGTGTAGATCTATCAGATGTTGCAACATGTAATGTTGATAATGGAAGTACTTTTAGATCAAAAATAAGGGGAAAGACATCTAAAACCTAAGATTAAACTTGGAATATTACCTCTGTAGCAAGGAAAAAGGTGATAATTTCACTACACAAGATGCAGGGCTAAAGAACATGACCATCAGCTTATTTATGGAGGGAACTCTTAATATCCAAGGGGATGTACACTGAGGCACCAACCGATGGTACTTATGTGAGGAGGACAACCATAACATAGGGATATAATGGCTATGATAGGCAAGTAGGGTGAAAGACCTAGCGTAGGATATGATTCTTGTCTTGTGGGAGTGAATGTGAGAGAGGAGAATAGAGTATACCCTTTAGCATTTGATGAGATAGGGAATGTTATGAATGTTAGTTTAGGGAGTAATCAAGTAGAAGGATGGCTAAACATAAATATAGAGTCACTAGATAATCAGTCTAATGCTTAGGTAGGAAAATAATGTATGCATGTGCTTTAGGCAATGTATGTGTACTTTAATGACTATGTATGTGTCATGTAACTCCTCGTACCCTAAATAAAATATTGAACAGTTTGCTATAAATGTTTATAAAATGCATTAGATGTCACTGATCAAATTTTATCATGCTTAAGGTTGTATGGATACCTATGATTGTTATCATTATGGTTATGGTTGTTGTATTCTCACTTAATGTATAAAGAATGATAATTGTTGTTGTAACATTGGATGGTAAAAGTCATGATAAAAACATCAACCAAGCATAGTAAGATAAGAATAAGGCATGATGATTTTTTTTACAAGGACCAAAAACAAACTCGAAATGGGATTGGCTTAATGAATATAAGCCCTTAAAACACCATGCATGAATGGTCGTTAGGTGATTAAAAAAATTCTTGATCACTGGGTATCAAGTAAGCTCTAAATCTATTGATTTATAGATAGTTTAAAGGGAAGATGGGTGATAGGTGGTGTGAATGGTAATGGGTAATATGTATGATAACTTTATGTGAATTCTTTTTCCCCTTCTATAGGTGACCTAAGAATGGTAACAGATAAGCCCATGTCATATGCTAGATGTATACTGATCAATGTGGGAATTTTATATGTGGAAACTAATTGTGGTTTATAATTTATTATGCTAATTGAGAGACAATTGTGGCTTTAGAGTTTGTTGGGATAGTGGGTCTTTTACTTTATTTATTATAAATTGGAAGTTTATTGATGCTCGAAGCTTCCAAGAAACTACTTTGCTTTTGATAAAGTAAACTTAGCCATCCTTAAAGGGAGTGGTCTAAGCTTATTGGATTTATTTAATCTTCTTGATAGCTATCCTTCAAGGAAGTAGTCTACCTTACATTTGACAGTTTTTATTTTATTTTTGGGTAGTTGTCCTTTGAGGGAGTAGTCTGTAATGCTTAAGATATTGACGCAAGTAGTATTTTGGTATCCAAATTATGTCTATATGAAATATGTTTGGACATTTACAAGTCTAATTAGGTTTATAGGTTTACCTTTATGAGGGAAAAAATTTAACACAAGAAGGTCAATGTTCTGTAAAAGGGTATGGTTTTGAGAGACAATGACCATGGGATTCCATCTTGTTAGAAATGAAAAGTATCCATGAGAACCATGCTATGGATAGATCCATGGTACCCAAATTTAGGATTAGGATATGACTATGATGGTTAATTGCATGGTTCTATGTTGTAATCAATTATCCTTAAAAAGAGAGGAGAAAGATGGGTGAAGGTTAAAATCTCATAATCAAGGGATGAGCTTAAGTTAGACAAAAGGAGTGAGATTGATCCTTCTTTAACAAAAACATGGATGTAGATGTGAATCATTAAGGGGCTCAGGTTCTAGTCCACCTTTGAGAGATGATAAATTATAATATCTTGATCCATACTTATTAGTAATGATGTAGGGTCCAAGCCAGTTCAAAGCAAACTTGCCTCATTTACTCTTTTCCATGTTATTCATGTGTTGGTTTTCCTTTAGGATGAAGTCTTTAATATTGAATTCCCCTTATTTGAGGTGCCTTTTATAAGAGAATTTGATAGATATGGAGGTGAGTGAGGGTTGCTAAATGATGCTCATCAAGTATCACAAGTTGAGCTAAATGGTGTTGACAAAAATCTTACTAAAAAATAAGCTCTTGCAAAGATATGAAAAGAGAGGGGATTTGGAATTCAAGAGGCAAAACTACCTCTGTTTTAAAGACTAAATATACCATATAGGTTTGAATGCTAGTATGATAGGCCAATAAAGTGAATCAGATGTGCAAGTGTCAATCTCAACTTAAAGCACTAAAAAACTTTGGTGAGAATTTTGTTAAAGTTTTTTTAGAGGCTTTCACTTATCCATTTTATTATGGATGGTAAGGTGAGGAAAATATTAAATCTATTCCAAATGCATCACATATCCCTTGGACTTGCTTATTTTTGAAAAAATTACCATAATCGATGATGATCTTATGAGGAACATTGAATCAGTAGATGATATGATGGTTGATAAAGTTAAAAATCTTCTCTACTTGGGTTGACATAAGAGGGATATATTATACCCACTGGTGAAATATTCAGTGTCTGTGATGATGGAGCTATGTCATTGTGAAGAATGGGGGTTAATTTCCCTAATGAAATCAATCCCCTATTGAGAGAAAGGTCATAATTCTTTAGATACCTGGAGGCTATTGACTAGCACGTGATGTAAATTATCATGATATTGAAATTTTACACACTTTTTTACATAATCAAAATAGTCTTGGTTGAGAGTGCTCCAATAGTATCCAAGGTAAAGGATAGATTTGGCAATTTTTATGTCACTAAAGTGTCCCCCATAGATCCCATTGTGTGTTTCCTTGATGTCATGGGAATCTTCATGGTTGCGTAGGCAATGAAGAAGGAGACCATCAAAACCATGTTTATAAAGGATTCCCCCTAGGATGGTATATTGAGAGGTACTCTAAACAAAGTCTCTTTGGGTGTTCTTAGAGAGGTTGGGAGGAATGATTCCTAGGTTAAGGTAGTTAATAGTTTGGTCATACCAAATGTCAGGTGAGGATTCTTCTACACCACAAATGGTAGGGAGAATAGATTGGTTATAGGAGAGAGTGGTAAAATGATGAATGGTGACAAGGATTTTAGAATTAGAAGGCTGAGAAGGTATCTAGGAAGCAAGGTAAGCCATCATATCCATAAATGTTTTTGTAGTCCAAGGAATAGATTAGACTAGGTAATGTTCAAATGATGCTAATATTTTATCAACTAAAAGTTTATATTTTTTTGAGTTATCATTCTTACATTGATAGGATCTATTGACCTATATAACTACTAGTTGGGAATCACCAAATACATGGATTGTCTTAATTCCAAAGGATAGAGTAGTTTGGAGACCTATCACTAGGTATTCATACTCAACCATATTATTGGTACATTCAAAGTCAAATTTGAAAGAGAGAGGAAGGTGTTTTCTATCGAGAGTAATGAGGATAAATATAGCACCCTCTCTTTTTTAGAACTTCCATTCATCGAAGAACATGGTAATTTGGCAGGTTATGCCATCTTATTAAAAAAGAGTCACGATGGCTTCATCTAAAAAGGCTAGAGGAGGTGGTTGGCTATTTTGTAAATGAGCTTTGACCAATTGTTTAGAAATGACCTACCCTTTAATCAAATTATATTTTAAAAATTCAAGGTCAAATTTAGTTAGGAGTATGACACACTTAGCCATACACTAATTTTGAGATGGTTTAGAGTGCATGTACTTGAGTGGGTCAATGTTAGTGATAACATAGTTTTTACGGTTAAGAAGGTAGTGGTGGAGTTTTGTGACCATGAAGGTCAATGCTAAGTAGAATTTCTTGGTATGTGTATACCGAGTCTCATATTATACAAGCACGTGGTTAATGTAGTATATAGCTTACTCTTTGTGTTGTTCATATCAGTGAGCCAACATTGTCCCTAGGCAATTGTCAGTGGCAAAGATATATAGGTAAAAGGGGTGGTCATCCTTAGGGGGTTAAGGATAGGTGGTGACAAAAGGTAATATTTAAGAGAATTAAAGGCCTTTTGATAATCGCCATTCCATTTAAAAGAGACATCCTTCTTTAGAAGGTGATGAAAAGGTTGACATCGATCTAAAATTTGCAAAATGAAAAGATGAATGGATTGAAGTTTTCCCTATAGGCTATAAATCTCCTTAAGTTTTTTTAGAAGAGGCATGTCCAAAATTGATCTAACTTTATCAAGGTTTAATTTATTTCCATGAAGAGAGATGATAAATCCAAGAAGCTTTTCTAAAAGGACCTCAAAATGTATTTCTCAAGATTAAGGTGAACATAATAGTAGATGAGGCATTCAAATATGATTTTAAGAATAGTCAAGTGATCAGTTTAGAGTTTGGATTTTATGAGAAGGTCATCCACATAGTCTTCTACGATCTTATGGATGATATCATGGAAGATATAATTCATGGAACATTGGTAGGTTACACCATTATTCTTTAACCCAAAAGGCATAACTTTATAAAAAAGGTCGCCTAAGGGGTGGTAAAGGTAGTCTTATGATGAGCTTCAAGAGTAATCAAGATCTGATTATAACCCAAAAACCAATCCATGAGAGATAACATCTTATGTCCCACCATGAAATCAATAAGTTGGTCAATACTAGGTAGAGTCATCCTTAGCTCAGGTGAGGTTAAGGTCATAAAATTCCACATAAATACAGAGACCCCAGTGACTTTGGTGATATGTATAATAGTTGAGACCCATTAAGGGTAGTCAATGGGTTGAATGAATTTTACAAAGAGGAGACACTAAAGTCTTTCTTTGATGAGAAGGGCTATGTGAGGATGTATGCATCAAAGTTTCTATTTAAAGGCTTGGCATCATGATGAGTGACTATGTTATAGGTAACAATGGTGGGGTCAATATTGGGCATATCACTATAAGAACAAGTGAATGCTATGTTATGGTCTTGGAGGAAAGAGGAGCAGTTGAGAAGTTCCTCGACATTCAGTGACTATCCTAATTTTAAAATGTGGGGGTTGTCTAGGGTGCCCATGTTGATATTCTTGGTGGATTAATTTGACTTGGTTGTGGCTTCAAGAGGAAGGGATTTGTGGATATAATAATCCCCTACATTAAGGTAGGTAAGAATGGAGTCATTGTCTTGATGCTAGATAGTGTCGATGGTAAGAGAATCTTTTTTAACCATTACAAGGTGAACGAGTGGAAGGACTTTGGTTTGGCCACCCTTTTGGTAGATGAGAGCACCAAAAATAATAGTATTGACTAGGAAATTTTTTTTAGGGGGGATGATCTCAAGATCTTCAGTTAGGGAAAGTGGTTGGGTTAGTGAGGATGGGATATCTTCCTCCATTTTGGTAATGGGTTTAGGTTATTTGGTGGGTTATTTAAGTGGTTTATAATAAATACTAAATGACTCATGAGGTTGAAAAGTTTTGATATGGGGTAGCTCATGAGGCCATTATTCATAATAACTAAGGCCAAATCCTTTCCAAGTAAATCTATGAAGATACAACCTATACAACTCTAGTTTTCTAAGATAATAAAAGTTAGAGGTAAATGGTTATATGGATGGAGTATTGGTAATGGCTAGAAGTGGCTGATCAAATCCCCATAAATGAAATTTTTTTGATGGTTAGGGACTCCAAAGGGGATGATGATTCCACTATTATGATCATAAGAAGGGCCATGTCTAATAGTTCCATATTCTTGGGAAGTAGAGAAGGCATCCAAGGCTAAGAGTCTCTATTCCCCAAGGGAAAGATGTTATAATGTGGTTTCCATGGGGTTCTCTATAAGAATCTTAGAAGAAGGGATAGAGGATCTAGTAGAAGCTTCATCAAAATTTGGTCTAGAAGTGTGATGGATTTTTATTCATGGGGTTGTGTCATTAGCAGATGGTTGTGAGGTGGATGAAGGAGGTCATCATTAGGATGATATGTCATATTGTAAGATGTGAAAGGACAAGGGTCAACCTAAATAATCATAACTTTCCCTTTGTGCCCAAATTTGATACATTGATGTAAGGTGTAAGGGACACAACTCATGCCATGAATCCAAGGGCACCCGAGTAAAACATTGTATTGAAATTCTCCGTCCACAACATAAAAAGGTTTATGAATGATATGGGGTGCTACATAGAGATGGAGGACAACTGTGCCTAAGGTAGTAGCCATGGTATGATTGAAAGAATGAAGAACCGCTATGCTTTTAGACATTATGTTCATGGGTAAGTGGAACTAGTTATAGGCATGTGAAGAGATAATATTGATGTTGGATCCTCCATCAATCATCACCCTTTTAATGTGGGTTTGATTAATGTATGCCATAATGAAGAAGGGGGACAAATGTCCTTTAGATGAATAGAAGGTGTTTCTAAATCTTTGAAGGTGACAAGGTTAAAAGTTCCAAGGGCCCCAATAAAGGTGGTGACTAGTTGAGGGTCATTGCGTTGGAATTTTATGGATTGCAAGGATTTTATGAGTGCTTGAATGTGATGGGGAGAGGTAGAGACTAACTCATATAAGCTCATTTTTGTGAGATTTTGGTGATGCTACTTGAGGATAGATTTTTTAATAGATATTACATATGGGTAAGGGTATGGAGGGTTAGATGGAGATGCATGTAAGATAGACAAATTGGTTTTGTTTGAAGATAGAGATGGTTGGGTATTGTTTGCTTTGGAGTTTGGGGAGGAGTAAGTCCAAGGAATAGACACCTTAGTCTTACTTTTATCTTTATGTTGGGCCTGAGATCAGGTAACCATGTGAATAGTGTGGATAAAGGGGTTTTTTGGATTTGGTGGTTGCTTTGGTTCCTCCTTTTTACTTTTGGGTGAGACTGAAGACTAGATGGGTTGAATTGGTGGTTGGATTGGAAATGTGGATGAAGGAGGTTTGTTTAGTAATAGGTCACCATCCTCATATAGGCTATGAAAAAATGTTTGGATAGATTTAAAGTTTTATATGTCATGTCCTAGTGCCTTATGGTATGCACATAACAAGTTATCATTAAACCAAGAGGGTTTGATATGTGAAGGGTCAAAGGGTTTGATGGGTGGTAAGATTAAGGAATAATTTTGCAATAACTTTTGGAGAATGGTTAAGTAAGATTTGGCTAAAAGTGGTAGAGGTTTAGCATTTTTTGTTTTGGGTGTTGAAGTAGAAGGTTGTGTGGATGTAAGTTTGGTAGTAGGTGTCTTGGGTATAGTGGTATGCTTGGTTGATGGTTTTGGTTTAGGAAATATGGTTGATGAGATAAAGGTAGAGGAGGACAAGGTAGGTAACTTAAGAATTATCAGTGTAGTGAGGAAAGGTGTCTTAGAAAATAAGTATGAAGATGTGACCAATAAAGGTGGTGGGGTTTTGGTAAAAATGATGGAATTCATGTTCAAAGTATAGGGATGAGAACCAAAAATGGAGGACAAGGTTGAGGGAGATAAAATTTGAGTTTTTGGGCCTTTTGGTGGTTTTACTTCATTGGTTTTTTACTTTGTTGGTTTTGGAGGGGATTTGGTCACATTAGTTGTCTTGAGTTTAGGTTTTTGAGGGTCAATTAATTTGGAGAAGGTTTTGGTTGGTTGGGTGGGGGTTTTAGTTGGTTTATAATGTCTAGGTTGGTCTACCAAAGAAGGGGTTAGAAGTTATATTTTAGCTTAGTTACCTTTATATAGACCTCTAACACAAGGTTCTAAAATTAGAGATTTGGTGGATGGAGTTATCTTCTCTTGTGAAATAGATTCCAAAGAGGAAGTGGATGTTTTTATAATAGGGGAGGTAGGTGTGGTATCCTCTAATGGAGGTGTGAGTATAGTTTCTTCCTTTGTTTGGATGTCCAAAGGAATAGAACATAGTTTTTTCCCCTCCATTAAGGGGATGGGGAAAGAGACATTTGAGACAATGTTTTCTTCAATAATGGGTTCGTTAGTAACACATTAGTAGTGTGTGATTCATTATATAGGTCTAATTTGTTATCATGGTAAGGGGTAAAAGGAGAATGATTAAGAAAAGGCTTACAAAATATATCAAGGGTCTGGTTTGGTGGTGCATTGGGATTTCCCAACGTAAGCTCCCCCTTATCAATGAGGGATTATACAAGGTATTTGAAGGTGTTTAACTTATTTATTTCATGTCCCATGACTCGATGAAAGGCACAATGGTCATTCTCATTATACCAACCTAATATGGGGTGAGAAACAACAAAATATTAGGGTGGTTTAATTGGTAGAAGCTGGATGATATTGGATTTTAGTAACTTTTCCAAAATAGAAGGATAGGGCTTCTCCATTAGAGTTTTAGATAAAGGTAAAAATAGGTTTTGATGGGATCCCAAAACCCAAGTACAAGGAAAGAAAGATAAAGCTTCAACTCCCATAGGCAAAACCTAAAAAATACTACAGAGAAGTAGCAAAAATAGGTTTTAAATGGACCTGAAACCACCAGAGAGACCACTGGTTAAAACCCAAATTTAACATACATCTAGCAACACCATAAATAGAAGATTACAAAAAGAAACTAGAGAATAAGACCAGAAAACATAACTAGCAAGAAGAACCAGACTATTCTTCCAGTTCCAAAATCATTTTCACAGTTTTTGTACCTTTCACAATAGTATCCTAAGTGGTAGTTGCCGCCAACTTGGCTCCCTCTTGTGTAGCCTTCTTTCTTGAGCTTTGTCTCTCATCCTTTTGCTAGGCCCCTCCAAAGATTTGGTCTCCTCGCTACCTCTTTTTCCAATATTGGCAGTTACAGCACAGATGTTGGATGTTACTTCCTCCATTTTCATTCTGTTCTCCCTAATGAGTTCCCGAAGGTTATTCTCGTAATCTTTGAGCTTGACCGGGATATCTCTTATCTGTTTTTCCATGTTGTTAATTTTGTTCCATGCAGCTTTCTAGTTATCTTCCATAATTTCCACTTTCCTTTTGAGATCCTTAATCTCCTTACACATCCAAGAATCATGTTGGAGAGAAGCCTCTACTTTGCAATTAACCCAACTCATAGGTGTGTGCTTTCCATCGTTCTGCATTTTCTCTCTCCATTCCTTAGAATTCTTATTGGGATTGTTCCCGCCTTCTTCAAAGTGATCTTCTTGGCCCCTTTGATACTGTTCGTTTGTTCTAGTTTGAATTTCCATGTCCATTTCTTGATTGTCATCCTGAACTGTATTTTCCCTTTTGTTTCTTGAAATAGGGTCCTCAACAGGGCCATCCTGGACAATATCTTCCTCCGACACTTTCTGATTTTCCTCAATTTCTTCTTTACTATTTTCAGATTCCTCCTCTTTGCTGACTCCTTCTTTCTCATTCTTCTCTTGACATTCTTCGTCCTCTTTTGAATTTGTATTCCAGCTTTCAGTATCTTCTTCTTCCATTATTCTAATTTTTTTTCCTTTGGTTTTGTTTTGAATAACTAGACTAGTTAAAGGTTTGGTTCCTTGGGTTATATTTTTTGGTAGATGGTAGTGATATGGCTTTAAAGATAAAAGCATTGGTGGTTGCTTTGTTTTTAGTGTTAGGATTGGTTTGGTTGTTTGGTTTGGAAGAAAAAGGCTTATTGGGTTTTTAAGTTGGGTTCTTGATTTTCAAATTTAACCTTCTTTCATCAATGGCTCTATTTTCTAATTTATGAGCCATAGTACAAGATTCATCAAAGGTTTGAAATCTTTGGACATACAATGTAGATCAAATATGTTTTACCACATGCCTAGGTAAAGAGCTCTATAAGCTCAAGTTGAGACAATGAAAAATAAATTTGGTTAATTAGGCTCATCTAATGAGCCATAAAATCAAAAATAGCTTCATCTTTAAATTTTTGAATGGAGTAGAGGTTGGTAATAGAAAATTTATTGAATATATCGATCAAAAAGTGATCCAAGAAGTTTTGGGCTAATTGGCTGAAAGAGAGGATGGAATGTTTGGGTATGGAACTATACCAATCCAATGCTAGTTCAGATAATGACATATGAAAGGTATGTAAGAGAAGAGCATAATCATGGGAAATCAAGTAGAATGAATGCCTAAATGCTCTTAAATTTTGTTGAGGGTCTTCCTTACTATTAAACTTGGTATATTTTGAAATTTCCATTTGGGTTAGGTAAGGTCTGATGGGGACCGAAGGGTGAATAGGCTTATTGAAAATTTTATCATAAGATAGGAGACTATGGGCTCTATAAATGGATGACTCAAGGGTAGTCATATTATCCATGATCAACTTCATGAAATTTTCTTGAGGTTGTTGGGATGTGTAGGTATATGGTATGTTTTGTGAGGTTGGATATGTGTGGATAACTAGTAGATGGTTGAGATGACTCCAATATTGGTATGTGGTCCGTGGAGGTTGGGTGGAAGGTATATATTGGTATGTATATGCTAATGTTTGGGTAGAGGTGGATGGTTGGGTAGAAAGCATATGCCCTTATAGGTTATGGAGATAACTAAATGTTACATATTGGGTAAGAGTGGTAGTTGGGTTAGTGGTCGATGGAAGGGTGGTGACCCTTGTGCTAATCGATGGTAACATGGAAGGTATGGACACTAAAATGCTTAAAATTAGAGTAGTGTTTAATATATTGAAGGCAAATAGAGGAATATGTGTGGAATTAGAGGTAGGCACTCCTATTGTGAGAGAGTGATTAGTAAGAGGCACAAGGGCAGTGGTAGTTTAGGTTGGTGGGTTAGTTTCAAGGGAGGTGTTGGTCGATTATAATGTTTAAGTAACTATAAGTTGAGTAGTTCCCATGATAGTGGAGGTATTCCTCATGAGATGGAGAGGAATTTAATAAGATGGATCTATGAGTAGGGTTGAAATAAAGATTTGGTAAGATGTGGTTCTTAGGTGGTGTTGTAAGGCTACATGGTAATTATTTAGGGAAGCAATAAAATCCAAATCTCATAGGACTACTTGATTAGGACTTCTCAGAGAGTGAGGAGAGTCTATGGGTTCAGAAGTGTGTTTTATGGATGAAGAGGTGGAAGTTAGTGATGGTTGATTTGGTAGATAGATTTGTTCCTCGAGGTCCTTTTGTTGTTAGCGAGTGAGAAACATTTGAAAAGGTAAGAAAAGGATGATATTTTCTCACACCTCAAACAAATATAAATAAAAAAAATATTCAAGGAAAACAATGAATTTACTAAGAGTGTGATAAATCCTAGGATTCTTTTTATCTTTCTTTTGGCTTATACCTTAGAAAAGCATGAAGAGGAAATTGGCTTGAATAAGTCCTAAATAATGTAGTCTGTGTTTGGTTTTGGGTCTATGTTTAGGTTCTCAAGAAGACTTATATATTGGATCAAGTACATGGCTTGGTGCTTGGGGCTTGTTCCCCTCACTTCATGATATCATAGCCAGTGTGGGAACTTATCTAATATATACAAATTACTAGAGTTTATACTCAACCAAAGCACTGAGTTGGTTATCCCCTTGGTTATTAAAGACAAGAATGATAACTAGAAAAGGGTAAGAGTATCCTATAGGTAATTAAATTATATTTGGGCCTTGTCTCAAGTGTGTTTTAAGTTTTTTTTGTGAAAGTGTTTGGTTGTGTAACATTTGTGAACTACGGTTAATTTTATTTTCTTAATTAATCTAGGTGAATTAGAGACATACAAGAAAACAATGGATGCAAGGTTTATTTTAAAGCTAAAATAAAATTTAAAATTTCTTTAAATACATAAAAAAAAAATCATTAAATACAATATGAAAATTAAATTCCTAATCTTAGGATGATTTCTCTTTTTATTTCATTTTAAAAATGAAAGGAAAATAGATTTTAACTTTTCTAAAACAAAAATGAAACTAAAACTTGTGTTTTTATTTTTATTAAGAAAGAAAGAAAGATTAGTTTTACTATAATGAAAGTAAATGAATTTCAATAATGAAATTATAAATTTTATATAACATATATGAACCCAATAAAACTCAAGGGTCCCACTAAGTGTGCTAAAATATTTCTATCTAATTTTTGCTTTTTCTTAAATGTGAAAAGAAGAAACTAGTGGAGAAGGGTGTGTAGAAGAATACCTATTTAATGCACACATGTTGAATCCAAAATTTGTGAGAACTCCTCTTTTTCTATGGAATAATGACCTGTAATTATAAATCACTACCACAAAACTTATTGGTTAGACAAGTAGTTGGATGGATTGCTTAGCATGAGTTAGATCCTAGAATCGAAAGCTTTCTAAGAAGTTATTAATCCACCTTATTTAAAAAATTAAGTTGGTAAATGAAAATGGAAATATTTTCATAAAATAACAAAAAAATTAATTAAGAAAACTAATGTTTTTTCTTATATGGCTAAAATAAAACAACTAGTTTAAATAAAGCTAATACTGAAAATTGGTTAAACCAAAGTTGTGGTTTTTTATTTAGATAGATTTGATAAATATCAAAATAATGATTTCGTTAGGGTTTGTAAATGTTTGGGATGGTGAATGTAAATATGTTCAAGAAATAAAGAGGGATAAATGGTCAAAGAGAGGGCCAAGTAGGCAAAGGGGTAAATGGTGAAAATGAAGCCAAGAAGGCAAAGGGGTAAAGGGGAGGGGAAAAAGATGTGGGTAAGAGGATAAAATGACAAGAGGGTAAGGAAGGAATCAAGTGAAATAATAAGGCCAAAGGAATAAATAAATTAAGATAGCTAAACAACAAGATTACTTTAATCACTTGAATATGTTTGTTGATGAAGATTGGATTATTGAAAATCCTTGATGTTTTGGCAGAGTTTCATTGCTTCATGCTCTTTTCCTGAAAGATGCGGATGACTTAAAAAATTATAAACTCCTTAAAAAACCTAAAATAAGATGTTAATAACAGAATACTAACTTCCCCACCTAATTTTGGGTGAAGGAGAGGGGGGTGTTTATAGAATTTATTGTGAAGAATCATGCCAAAATATAAATAGTAGAAGTATGGTGCCATTTTCCATGTGGTGCATGAATGAGTCAAATATGAGGTTAATGGGGATTCCCATTTGGGTTGGTTAGTCTCCCACCATGCACATGAATCCAATTTTGAATGAGATTTATGCACATGGGTTTAAATGAGACCAAAGACTTTTCACCACCCTTACTTTTCTTCATTCAAGCACTTAAAGAGATGGAACACAAAATGTGGCATCTTTTTCCATGTGGTGAATTAATTATTCAAAATTGAGGTTGGTGGGGATTCCCATTTGGGTTCAGGAGTCTCTCATTTGGGTTAAAAAGTCAAAAATGGGTGCCCTTTGCCTTTCTCAAAAAACTAAAGAGGTATGTATCTCATTTTGAAGGCTACTTTCATGTGTGAAGGCAAAATACATGTTTAATGATGTCTCCTTAAGGGTAAATTCATCATATTTAAAAGGGGGCCTTGTGATGCTTAAATCAGGTGATTAAGCACTTTCAAAAAGGGTTTTAGGTGGGGTATGATGTCCCACATCAAGCCACCTCACTTGTAAGCCATGTCACTTACCATCTTACCTTCTATTTCACTTACCATGTCACATGCCATGTCACTTGCCATGTCACATGCCATGTCATCATGAATAGTGATAGTGGGTCCCATAGTGAATAGTGATAGTTAATAGTACTTCTAAATAATATTTTTAGATAGGATAATAGTGATTTAGTTAGGTTAAGAAGGGTTGGTTAATGGTTAAGAAGGTTTAGGTGGTCTTGAGGCATTTAGTCATGAAAAATGTACATGTGAAATTTTCTAGTGTCTACATTTTGGGCATGCTAAAATGTTTTTTGTCTATTTTTTGCTTTTTCATATGTTTGAAAATAAGAAAGTAGTGGAGAAGGGTGTGTAGAATAATACCAACTGAATACACATGTGTTGAATCTAGACTTTGTGATAACTCCTCTTTGGCTAAGGAAGAATGACCTACAATTATAAAGCACTACCACAAAATTTATTGGTTAGACAAGTAGTTGGATGGATTTCCTAGCATTAGATAGATCCTAGAAGCAAAATATTTTGAGGAGGCTATCAATCCACCTTATTTAAACACTTGATTTGGTAAATTAAAATGAAAATATTTACATAAAATGATAGCAATCTAAAACTAAGAACAATAAATAACAAAAAACTAATTAAGAAAACTAAATGTTTTGATTATATTGCTAAAATAAAGTAACTAGTTTAACTAATGCTAATGCCAAAAATTGGTTAAAACAAAGTTATGATTTTTGGTTTGGATTGATTTGATAAAAGTCAAAATAATTATCTAGTTGGGATTGGGAAATGTTTGGGATGGTGAATGGAAATATGTTCAAGAAAATAATAGGGATAAATAGTCAAAGAGAGGGCCTAGAAGGCAAAGGGGTAAATGGTCAAAATGAGGCCAAGAAGGCAAAGGGGTAAAGGGTGATCAAGAAGGAAAAGAGATATGGGTAAGCGGATAAAATTACAATAGGGTAAAGAAGGAAGAAAGTGAAATAATAATGCTAAAAAGAAAGGAATAAAGAAATCAAGATAGATAAACAACAAGATTACCTCAATGTTTGAATATGTTTGTTGATGAAGATTAGCTTGTTGAGGATCCTTGATGATTTTGGTAGAGTTTCATTATTTCATGCTCTTTTCTTCCAAGATTTGGATGACTTCCAAAGTGATAACCTCCTTAAAAAACCTAAAACAAGAGGTTAATAACAAAATACTAACTTCTCACTTAACCTTGGGTAAAGGAGAGAGGGTATTTATAGCATTTATTATGAAGAAACATGCCAAAAGAGGAATAGTAGAATTATGATGCTATTTTCCATGTGGATCATGATTGAGTCAAAGATGAGGTTGGTGGGGATTCTAATTTGGGTTGGTGAGTCTCCCACCTTGCACATGAATCCAATTTTGTATGGGAATCATTTACATGGGTTTAAATGACATCAAGACTTTTTACCACCCTTGTCTTCATTAAAATACTTAAATATATGACACATAAAATTGGTGCCATTTTCCATGTGGTGCATGAATTATTCAAAAATGAGGTTGGTGTGGATTCCTATTTGAGTTGGTGAGTCTCCCATTTAGGTAGAAAAGTCAAAAATGGGCACCCTTTATCTTTCCCAAAACACTAAATAGGTAGGTATCTCATTTTAAAGTCTAATTTCATGTGTGGAGGAAAAAATACATGTTGAATGATGACCCCTTCATGGAAAATTTGCCATATTTAAATTTGGGGCCTTGTGATGTTTAAATGAGGTCATTAATCACTTTGAGAAAGGGTCCCAGGTGGGGTATGATGTCCTACATCAATCCACCTCACTTTTAATCCATGTCAATTACCATAACAC
The DNA here is from genome assembly GCA_037957365.1 of Torreya grandis. NCBI lineage: Eukaryota > Viridiplantae > Streptophyta > Pinopsida > Cupressales > Taxaceae > Torreya > Torreya grandis. The sequence continues at coordinate 205,051 of JARHVA010005899.1, forward strand.
CCTCCATGTTGCATGCCATGTCATCATGAATAGTGATAGTGAGTCTTAGAGTGAATAGTGATAGTGAATAGTACTTTTGAATAATACTTTCAAATAGTGTTTTTGAATAGGAGAATAGTGATTTGGTTAGGTTAAAAATGGTTGGTTAAGGTTTAATAAGGTTTAGGGGGTCTTTAGGGCTCCTGAGGCATTTAGTTATTACAAATTGTAAGTGTGCAATTTTTTAGTGTCTACATGAGTATAACCCAAATGCTCAAGTAATGTCTTGGTGAAAAAAAATTCACTTGTACCATTATAAATAGTAACACTATATATTTGGTGTTTATAAAGGTATGCTCAAATGAATATAAAATGAAGATTAGATTCATCATCCTTAATTTTTTTATAATCAAAAGAAATGGCAAGTTTTTGAACCATGGGAGGTATATGTCTTATGTAAGAACCAATGACCCCATCTAGTGGGTGTCCATAATAGGATGGATGAGGATGTGCATTTTATTCCATTTTAATTTTAAGTTCCTTTTTGTAAATGTATTGCAAATGATTATTAAATTTTTTTTACTTATGATGATCACTAGGTTGTGAACTAGATTCCTTTGGAGGATTGTCAAATGTAATTTGTTGGTTATCTATAAGGTCCTAGATTTTATTCTTTAAGGTTAAAAATATTTCTTAGAATGCCCAAGGCCTTGGTGATAGTGAAAATAATCATTTACATCATATCTTTTGTGTATATCTCTATTTACATAAACCTCTATAGGAGGAGGTAGAGATATAATATGATACTCGAGCAACCATTGGAGTAATGAAACAAGAGCCTCAAGTAAATGCATAAACTATATTCTTGGTGTATTAGATAAGACAAGTTTATTAGGATATTATGAAACTATGTTAACCATGGTGTTTTTCTCCTTTTTAGGCTCATGAGGTTTTACCTTATAACTTGGTTTAATTCTAAGTTTTGTACTAGATGTAGATGCAGATGGTGTGTTTGTTATGTACTTGAGCTTGTCCAATGACATAAGATTCATTTCATTATCCTATAGAACATGGCATAAATCATCAAAATATTGAAACTTTTTGAAAATAATAGACTCATGTAAAGGATAAAGCAAACTTTTATTAAATATATCTTGCAACTCCTTATATACGATAGGATTGGTTGTTTTGGCTAGCATTGTCTTATATCTCAGGACATATGAATTAATTGGTTCACTGGTTCCTTATTTGATCTTTGAAATTTGAGCATAGGAAACCTTTTTGGTAATTTTAATAGAAAAGTATGATAAAAATAATATGCAAGATGTTTTAATGATTTCAATAATTGGAGAGGTAAGTCATAAAACCACCTCAAAGCATAGTCCTTAAGGCTCCTTGGAAATAATTTGGTCAAAATTTTACCATTTGAATCATAATCAAAGTAGCAACATAGAGGGTTCAAAGATGTTGTTCAGTATCACCCTTGCAATGATAAAATGTGAATTTAGGTTAAATAAATCTAATTGGAAAAGGGTGTAAATAGATTTGAAGTACAAGAGGGTTATGTAACACATCTTTTGAATCTATAACATGTAAAGACTTTGAATACTTTTGTTCAATGTTTGTAACATTATCCTATGAGGTATTTACAACTTGAAGGAGTAATTAAACTCTAGGCCCAATGGTATTTTGATTAGAAATTTGAGTAGTCACCACAAGGGTTGGAAACATGTTTTGACTAATAATAGGCATTAAAACTGATATTTGTGTTAAAATAATGGGTAAGTTCATAATAGATGTATCTATATTAGTTTAAGGTAATAAAGGTTAGAACACATAATCCATGCCCCAATTAGATGTGTTAAGTTATAGTGTGGGATATGTTATAGTACCTTCTATGGATTCACCATCATTAGGTGAGGCAACCTTTTTTTTTATCTTGTTTGATTATTTCATCTCTTATAACATACAAAAAAAACATCTATTAATCCCTTATTATTATTGAGATAGTAATCAATGCTTCTTCATCCTCCAATTAGAATCAGGTTTTTGCACCAACGTTTTCCATCACTTCATGAATGAAAAGTTTAAAATTTGAAACATAAGACAATAATTAGAAAAAATCATAAAACCATAAGGGGCCTAGGGATTTATGTTCAAAGATCAGATTCAACAAATGATTAACCCTAATTTGGATAAGAGGATATCTTATTTGGGTAAAAAGGGTTAAGAATATAGAAATGGTAGGGCATAAAGGTGAATATCAGATCTATAGTAGGCCAATAAATGTATTAAACTCAACTATACCATATGTGCGAATTTATAAAATTAAGATAGGCTATTAGTATAAAGTAAATCTATACTAGATATATAAATGACATAAGGTAAATTACTTAGTTATTTCTAATGTTGACATAGTGTTGGATCTAGTATAGGTAGGAATTAAGAAAGAATACAATTTTAGATCATTCATTAAATTCTAGATCTGGTACCTCTACCCCTCTAGAAACTTGCATCATCCTGAGATAGTTACATCAATGATAGTGTCTAATTTTGATGCTAGTGTTGATTATGGAATATTCAAACAAGATGTGACCACCTGGATGCTTATGGATTTTTTTCACCTTTTTTTGGGTACATTCAAATCTAGGTAATGGATTATCACTCTTGGTGAAATGGAAAAACCCTACATTTGCATATTTAATGTGACCTTGGGATAAAATGGGTTAGTTGGCACACAATTTCAAGCTAACCCAAAATGAACCCATTATCAAAGAACACTACCTACATATCCAATAATCTAGAATATGCTTGATAAATCATGTAGTTATCCCCTATATGTTGGATTGTGTGCAAATCATGTAAATTTTAAAGCAATTACAATAGTTACATAACCTGTAACTTGGTAAATATGACCTTATGATTTCTCCTTTAGTAATTCATACCTATATCTAGGTTTTTCCTTTGACTAATATCTTAATATGGTAGAATATAAAATCTTTTGGTAACTTGAGTGCTCTTTTGGCTTGATTTCTAGGTGAGGAATGAATGAGTGTTGATATTGTATTTATACCAATCATATAAGGAAATAAGTCACATTAAATAACTTAGACTAACCATTATGATATGTTTCATTTGAAAATTGGATAAATTTATGGCATTGGACACTTATTTTGGGATATGATAGTAATGTTGATGTTATTATCTATCCTTGATGTTAGTGTGCAGGGAGAAGGAGAGAAAGCACATACCCAAAACTTGTAGATGTATAATAGAAGTACATTTTAATTATTTTAGGAAAGATGTAATGTTTGTTTCATCAATATAAAGGTGGTCAAACTAAGAGATATGCCAAGGGGAATAAGATAGAGTAATTATTAGGCTTGTAGATAACTACGAGGAATAGTTAGGGTCATGAGTTTACCAAGTGTACAAGATTGAGGTGCTACATAATCACATAATAGAATCTACATTATGCCTGATTCAGACTCAAGTATAAATGTGAAATAATGTGTAGTAGAATTATCTGATATGACATCCATCAACATATAATTAAAAGGTAGATTCTAAGGAGGCAATATAACATACAACTGCAAAAAATGTTTTTATATTTTTGAATATTTTTAATTTTTTTGGTATTTTTGTAATATTTTAATATGTATAATCAAGGAACCCCTCATAATAAAAAGGTGTAAGACCAACTATAAAATTTATCAAGATTTATTTATATCATTGCACTGACACCACTTCAATGTTCTTGTTTAATGGTTTACTTAAAGCCAATGGTGTAGGTAAATAGTCATGCCCATCATGTTGCACACAAATATTTGTATCCATATCAAGAAAATTAATACACATGTTTGTATCATCTAACTTAGCATTCTGCTTCATTATCCAATTTAATTTAATGTTTAGTTTCAAATTTGGTTCACGATCTAATATTCATATGGCCAAAGATTTCACATGTGATCCATAGACTATCGGTAACTAAATGTATCCTCATATCATTAATATTTTGGAATTAATGGAAAGTATATTAGTTCATCAATATTATGTCCTAATTTTGTGATAAATGTGGTTCCATAAGTAGTATTTCACTTTTTAATATCAAACTAGAGATGGTGGCAATATAGCCCACCAATATTTGCATTAATAGTTAAATATTCATACTTTGATCATTTTGAGAGATAATAATTTTATGAAATATTTGAAGGATTTTGCATTTTTATCATGTAAAGAATAATGTTTATGTGTCATTCATTATTATATTTATAAATTAGTTCCTACAATGCTTGACATTGGTTGGTATTATGGCTGATGATCTGATGACATTTATAATATGATACCTTGTCTTCTGTAGGTAGAAGTATATTGTGTGATCTATTTATAGTAGAAGGTAAATAAATTATTATATGTTCAAGTAACAAATATAGTATGGTATATGTAGTATCTTATTGTGTTTTGATCTATATCATCTGGTGTGAATCCTTTTGAGAAGACTCCACATTATTTACATTATGTAGTTTTATTTGACCCTTGTATGAATAACTCAATGTTTTTAACTAAGAGGGTTGCATGGAGTAATAATTATTTACATGATCATCTACTATTTTTGTTTTCCCCTTATCTAAATTTAGTTCTATATTTTCTAAAAGTGGATTTAGTTTATATGTGCTAGGACCTGTAGGTTTGAATAGGTTATGCGATAGGTGATCAAGTGGATGAAATTTTAGTTTTCACATTTTATCATATGTCATATCATAAGAAGTATCATCATCACTATCATAGTAATATAAAACATGGCCATATTTCTACTTAGTATTGACCAATAAAAGAAGATCAAATGTTGTGGTAGTTTATGGTTCTATTGGCTCCTTTAGTAATGGTTCTTGTTCTTGATGTGAATTTATGTGTACCTCAATATTTAGTGACTTATTTTCATCTAGAGATAAAATATCCATTATAATTGACTCACCTATTTCATATGTGTGTATGTACTCAATATGAATGCATTATTTAGGTGGTACCACTATAGGAATGCCTTTAGTTTTGGAATGTATCATTATTCAAAATTTTAAAGGCTCATCATCAATAGGCATGGATAATAAGGTCACATCATATATGAATTTTACACATTGGTGAAGTGTATATGGGATAAATTCCATTGAATGTATCCAAGGTCTACCCAAAATTAAATTCTAATGTAATGATAAAGACATTACCTGAAAACTAGTTAAAACTATTTTTTATCCCAATGTCACATCTATTGTGATTTGACCAATTAAAGAATTATCAAATCCTTTTATACGCATAATCATTTTTTTAAGAAGATTGGTGCTAATTCCCATGGTGATTATAAAGTTTATGCTAAAAATATTTAGGCCTGATCCATTATCAATGAGCACCCTTTTGAAGTTCTTATTTTACATGGTCATTTGTATGAATAAAGGTGAATTTTGGTCATCAATATCTTTGGATGGTAAATATATTGGATAAAAGGTAATTCACTTAGTATTATTCTTTAAAATTTTCATGATATCTATAAAATAAGTAGGCTCAATATCACTTGGAACTTATGTCTCACATAATGCCTCATATAGGATATCCTTTTAAACATTAGATTTATTTAGGAGATTAACGATTGAAATTTTATCATGTGTATTATTAATTAGTTAATATGTCATATCCCTTAGATTTTATTAAAACCTTAGGTTTAGGAGGCACCTATTGTATATTAATAGCTGGTGGGATGGGTTGAGAAACCTTACCTCTTCAAGTAGTAACAACATGGACTGTCAAATCCAATATAAGTCATGGCTAAATAATGGGTGAAGGATGGTAGTTGTCATTCAAAAAATACTTAGGTAAAATAAATGGTTGAGATCATTCGTATTTCCATATAGATACTGACACTATAACATAATAAATATAATTTTGAAGATATCAAGTATTGTTTCTACTTTAAAACCCTCTCATGATTGGCACAAATTTGCTTAACATTTTTTACAAGGGATGTAATGTATCAAAACATAGAAAATATGACATTTTGGAGCCCAAAATGGGTGATAGATGAATTGATGTTTCACATACTTTATATCAATAACGGATCATCAATAGAAAAAATAGAGAAACCTAATTCACCTAGGGTTTAATGTTCAAATATCAGGTTAACCAAATGTTCAACTCTATAAATGTCTAGATTAGGGTTATCCATGGCTAAAGGTATAAAGATATCCTAGGGAACAAGGATGATAAAATATCTCTAAATCAATCCAATTAGGTGCTAAACTCAAAAATAAACATATGTTGACTTCATTAAATTGAGATAGATTAAAAATAGTAAGTATAACTACGATAGATATGAAAATGGTAAAGAAGTAATGAATTTAATTTTTTTTGATGTCAATGTAGTTCTAGATTTGGAATAAGAAATACATTGAAAGAAGATTATGGAGCAATTTTCAAATTATAAATTAGATTATTCTATAGTTGTGGAAACTAGCATCAACTTGGGATGGTTGCATTGATGCTACTATATAAACTTCGTGCAAGTGTATTAGAAGAAATGCATACTAGAAAAAGACAACCACCTAGATACTTCTATGTTTGACTTAATCTTTGCTCTGGTGCACTTAAATCTAGGTTATGGACTATTTATCCTCATGAATTTACAAAACCCTAGTTCCTCCTATTCGTAGTGACCTTGGGGGAAAATGGGTTAGTGGGCACATGATTTTGAGTTAACCCCAAAGACCCCTCTATCAATGAGTGTTGCATACATATTCAATACTTCAAGGAGGCCTCATATTGATGTAGTTATCTCCTATGTGTTGGATTATTTGTGAATCATGAAATATGTGAAAAGAATATACAATAGTGACCTAAAATGTAACTTAGAAAATCAAGATCTTAATATACTCCTTCAATAATACAAAACTGTGTATGTGTTATCCTTATGAATAATATTAAAATATGATAAAATAGAGAAGCTTTACTATATTAAGTGATTGATTGAATGCTTTTGATAGGTTGCCTTGGTCGATGCTAAGTTAGAAATGAATGAGGGTTGATCTTGTATTTATATCAATTCATTTGTAGAAATAAGTCACATTAAAACACTTAGGCTGACCATTAGGATACATTTCATTTAAAAATTAGATGATTTTAGAGCACTAGACACTTGCATTAAATCAGAACACTAGCATCGATGCATGTGTTTGTCCTATATGTTAGTTTCTAAGGAATAGGAAACTCGGTATAGACTCAAAACTTTTAGAGGTGGAAGATAAGAAAGTTTTAAGCATTTTCAGAAAAATGGAAGATGTGGGTTATCAACATAAGACTGGTAATACCAAGAGATAGTCCTAGGGGCATAATATATAGCATATGTAAAACTTTGGAATGTGGTAAAGGTCCATAACTGAGAGTAAAAATTAAGGTTTGAGTTTTCCAAGTGTACAAGATTGAGGTGAAATATAATGTATAAAACAATAGCTATAGCCACAAATATCTCTATCATAACCCCTTAATACTCTCTCACAAACCTATCATGTTATGAGTTGTTATATATCACATAAAACTCATATTATTTTCAAATAAGTACATATATGAGTTTTTATTCAATTCATTACATACATGTGCCCACACACACACACACACTAACATCACAAACTAATTACCCACATGCACACATATGAAACATTAATTCCTAGCTTTTTTTCTCTAAATCAAGTTTTAGTTATGGTACTTAATGCATTTCCATTTTTTCCTCATCCTCAGTGGAAGATAATCCTATGGGGGATGCATAAATAACTATCACATGAAATTTTAAGATATTATAGTTCATCTCTACATGTCCCTACTTGTGAAAAATCACATATCAAAGTTCATGTGCACATGGAGAGTTTTGGGGGAATTTTATGTCTAATTTTTTTTATTGTCTTTATATGTCCATATATATGTGACCACAAATTAAGTTCACTAATTAGACATAAGGGCTTAGAGTTTGTACATTTTATTAAGCAATTTTTGGTCCCTAAAGTACATTTTGGCCTCAACATAAAATGTCTCATGATTTATTACTCATCACAAGTTGAAGATAATACTTTGGGGGATGTCTATGGAACTCACACATATAATTTTAGGAGATTATGACTTATCTCTAGCTATCTTTGTTTTCAAAAAATCACATGCAAAATTTCACTATGGATTTTAACTTAGGACCACCTATCTTCTTTTAACAAATGTGTCTAACTACATGTATTTTTTGATATTCGAGGGTGTTTGGAGTCTAAATTAAGGAATATATTATTTTTATACATCCATTAAGATGTTATCATAAATTTAGTTCATCAATTATGCCATTCATTTAATATTTTCACATATTTTTAATCTTTAAAAACATCCATATTATAAAGAAATTTTCCAAAAACCTTCCATACAAAATAAAAATATATTATATCTCTTTTTTTTCACATATTAATACACACATTTATAAATCCATTAATTTTTAACATTGCTTGATTTAAATTCTAAAACACTAGGATGAAAACCAAGTTGTTTTATGTGATTTTGTAACCCAATTAATGTCAAGAAATACTTTTATAAATTATATAAGTTGAAATGAGTGGGATTAGGGTGTTGTTTTTCAAGATAAATGTCACAAAGAGTGTCATAAATAAGTTATCAAAATGATCCAAGTACACCATAATTGTAATTTTTAAAAACATACTTACTATATAAGAATCATCAAAGATAAACATTAGTTATCTATTCATTAGTATAACCATGGTATAAAAATTTATTTATTTAAGATTAATTTCAAGAAATATAATTTACATTAAAAATAATAATGTATACATATAAAACTAAATATGTTTACACAAATTAAAACAGTTAATAAACATATAATAATTAAATCTAATATGTACATGTATTAAAAATATGGCATAATGCCATACAAAATGGGCCATATCAGCATACAATATGGAACCTATAGGCATAAAAAATGGGCCATATCGACATATAAATAATTCCATATAGTAATAAAAAATGGTCCATATTGACATACAAAATAAATTATAACTGCAACTAGCCCTAACACTACAACTAGAATTAAATGTTGATCAATGTCTCCAAAAAAATTGTAGTTCATCACCCTAAATGTAGAACTATGTATGTTCAATCTCTAATTGTGGGGAGATACTATCCTCTAAGTCTATGAAGGATCAGATGTATGTTAAATGACCTCATAAAATGGTTACAAATTCATAACATAAAGTTATAAAATAATGCATCAAAAGGGTATGTAGTAATTCATAAAGTTTCCAAAAAAATATTTTCATAGTAGGGTGATTTTAGACTCACTTCATGCCACCTAGAAGGCTATCTATGGTTACATGAACTCTAATTTATAAATGTTGGTGAATTTTATGGAGTATACATATAGGTTTAGATATATGCATACAAATATAAATGTGTGTTATATGATTAATTGTAATTCAAATAAATTGAATGAAATAATAATAAAATTTTATAAATCACTTGTGATCAACATAATGAAATTAAACTAATAAATTTGACAAAGTGAAATTAAATGAAAGAAGACTAACTATTAAACAAAATATAAAACTTACTTATTTGTTGTATGTTTTCTAATTATGTGAAACTAAATAGTGATTGATATAGGTCAGTATAAATTGATGTTAGAGGTACAATCACTGAGATGGGGGTTGAATCAGTGATGAAATATATTTCAAACCTCATATTTAATCCTAAAAAGAATCTTTAATCAATGTCCACAAGCATTCATATAGCATACAAGATATTCATAACAATGGATAAGAAAGATGATGCAAGATCAAACACACAACACATGAATTATGTGGGAAACCCTCATGTGGAATACAACCCACTCTCAATCCTAAAAACACATGTACTACTTGTCCTATAATATGATCACAAAGATGAGACCTTTTAGTGAAGCACCCACTTCACAAAGAACACCCACCCCTAATTATGAACAAGCACCAACTTATTCTAGATGTTGAACACCCACACACAACCAATAAAAACAATAGCTATATAAATCTAATTTCATTTCAATATGATTGGAGAAATAATTTGTAACACTTCTCTTTCAACTCATCACACACACTCAAACTTGCTCATACAAGTAATGTATCCAAACACCCATTTTGGATCATTATAGGCTTCTTTTCTCATCCTAAATTTTCTCTATACTTAAATCTATCCATTGATCACACTCCATATAATATATTTCCTTTATGTCTATCTTCTGCTCTCTCAATAAATCCACATTCAAGTCTAAAAACCATTGCCTTGGTCTCCACTCTTTATAGGGTCTTCATGAATATCAACTTATAGGTCAGCCATAATACTTGCCTTAACCCTTAAGACCTTTATCATGCTAACACATAGTTAGATACCATCATTATAGGTTGTCCATAGCATCTATGGGTCACACTTAAGTATTTACTCCTTTAAATTAGGCCTTAAAAGCCCTTATAGGTCTCATGGAGACCTATTACTCTTTTTAGCACTATTGTTATTCTAGATTTACACCCTAGTTATGTAGGGGATTATTCATATCTTCCTACTCAAATATAGTCCAACATGTGCTTGATCCTAGGCTATGGGTATCCTAATAATGGATTACAAATTCAGATAAGGCTAGCTTCTTTCTAAATCTATCACCTAAAATAAACCAAAACTAGTACTTACTTCTAAAAGGGAGAGACATTTTGACAATAACCTATGAAAGCATGTAAAAAGGGGTGATGAAACAGTAATTTGATGACTCAAACTCATAAAAGACACAGTATAAGACACATTTAAGACCAAATAATATCAATCTCACATTAATATTTCAGAATAAGGCATTAATCAAATATCAAATTAGCAAGAGAGGGAAAACATCCAGTTTCAAGCTAGACAACAAACTATAAATTACAATTATAATGACCTATGAGAATTAATAATCACTTATTAAAGGTGAAAAAAACTCAAACATAGACAAGAACATACATTCAATTAACCACAGTACATGATTTCATAGGACACACTTCAATTTAGCTTCGAAAAATAATAGAATTCAATTTTTATTGCATCAAAAGGTGTTAAAGTAAAAAATTTAGTAGAGTCTAGTCATACCAAAAAGAGGGATCCATTTTAAGTCTTATAATCCTATATTTTTATAAAAGAGAAGGAGAGAGAGAAAATTGAGTAGATATAAAATAGTTAACAATGTCTAATTGCTCTTGATGGATTAGCATTCTCGAAGATGTTGAGTCATGGTCTTATTAGGAAAGAGAGTCTTGTAAGAGAATTGAATTCTATGATCTTATAGATCATTAGATTGGTCTTATGATCTATTGATGAGGACCAATGTCTTGTTATTGATAGAATCATGCCATATGTGCTTTGGGTGGCCATAAGAACCTACTTATCAAAACTATGACCATAAAAATAGGGGAAACACTTCTCCATGATAAAATTTATGTCTATATTAGTTCCAACTCAATCTTAGGTCCATTTTATAGATAAAAAATAAAAAATCAAACCATTGGTTTTCACAAAATCATAATATCCATGAAAACTTGTAAACTACTTGACTTTACTTCATAATCACTGGTCTATTTTCAAACTCTATATTTCATTTAAAAGACCTATTTAACCTATTTAGACATTTAATGGTAATGCTAGGTCCTGTTGGCTCCACTTGGATCATATCTGAACTCTTGTTCCTTTTTTTTACCTTACTCAAATTAAAGAATTCCCCATCAAATTTTTTCAAAAATGTCTTGGGCTTTCCCTTTTCTTATTATCTATTGATTGCCAACTTAGACCATTGACATTTTGAACCATCTCACTCCATTGATTCTACTCAGTATGAATTCCTAATTATCATTGATTTTCTACCAAACTAGCACAATTTTACCACTTGTTATGCATGCATTTGCTCTCAAGATCCTCTGACCTTTGATTGTCATTAGATTTGAATGTAGGATTTGAAATCCATTGTCTATTTACTAAGTCTTTGACATCTGTGTAGATGTATTTGACATCTTGAAAATCATTAAACTTAAATTTGTATGGATTTTTACATTGGATTAAATTTGATGTCTACGTGAACATATCCCATTATTTAACCAACTTTGAAGATTTATATCTTGAAGAGTAAGAATCATGGAGGGACAAAATTTATTGGAGATGTTATTGAGATCCAAATGATTATACTCACTTGATCCACTATTCTAATATATTTTTAAGTGGAGATAAAAATTCTCGAACAAGTTGGTCTAGGTGTCTTTACATGACACCCATGTGAATATATCCCATTTGATCATTTGAATCTCAATGACTATTCATCGAAGCTTAAAATTAACTCTCATGTGAATGTCTCATTCTATAAGTTCTACATCAAGGACTTACATTTGGAGATAAAAAGAGCATGAAGGCACCAAACTTATAGGATATATTCTTAGGACCAAATGTATTGTGAGTACAAGATCCACTAACTTATGAAACATCTTGATCATACTTATAAAATGTACACATTGATTTGTTCATTTGTTTCTTATGTGATGTCCTAGTGATGGTATATTTATTTAAACCTAAACAATCCATATTTTTCTCAATATTTCAAGTGTTTTATGATCTCCTAAATCTTGTGTAACTTGGTTCATGTTCATGGACACCATAAAAACTATAATTGTAGGCATGTTCCTTAAAGATCAATCATATCACATTGTAAGCTTGCTTAAAATGTTTCAAAAGATTTAAAAAATCTATATGATCTCCATTTGAGGTCTATCTACTCCTTGGGACATTGGGTCACTATTCAATTATGATCCTACACTTTCCACTATACTCTTGGACTAGGCACATTCTTTGTATGTAGAGCAAATTTAGTCAACATCTTTGGTGACTTGGCTAGGTAGCACGCCTGCTATACTTAAGAACTTGGACTAGATACATGGACCATTTAAATTTACTTCAAAATAACCTTCTAACTTTCAAAGACAAAGAATTCTAACAAATAGGGAAAGAAAAAAACATTAAAGGGAAACTAACCTAATAAAGCAAAGCCAACTAACCTACTAAACAACTGTGTAACAAAGCACTTATTTGGGACAAGACAAATACAAAATATTATTTTATAAAACTCTTAGAGAATATTAAAAAACAACTAACTATGTATAAGGGACTTAGCTTCCTTAATTGTAGTGTTTTAGATGTATCCCATTGACTGGGATATGAAACTCTTCTCCATTCATCCTTGTGAGCTAGAAAACATTGTGGGATATGGAACTAGAGACTATATATGGACCACTCTAGAATAAAAAATTGTGTACCTTCCTATCTTAGCTCTATCCTCATCCCACTTGAGGATCAAATCTCCTTATAAACCTCTTAAATAAGTTCTTTTGTCAAAATATGTCTTTATCATTGCTTGATGGGCCTCCATATCCAACATTGACTAATGCCTTGTCTCCTCTAACTCCATGAGCTTAGCATATATTCTTTCCATTGACTCATTCTCCAAAAAATCAAGTTGATGCAATAATTATAAATTATGGAATTCAAGAGAAATAGGCATTCTTACTTCCTTACCATATACTAGCTTGTATGGAGAATTAGCCATGGATATTTTATAGGTGATCCTATAAGACCATAAAGATGACTTCAATTTGAGATTCCATGACCTTTGATTATATTCCAAAATCCTCCTGATGATTTGCAATAAATTCTTGTTAGTAGACTTAGCAAGGTCATTGTCTTGTGGATAATAGTTTGATTAGGTATTAATAAAAATACTATGAACTACCCACTAGCTGATCTTAGACCCTAAAAAAGCCATGCCATTATCAAAAATTATGGTTGAAAGGAACCCAAATCTAGTAATCAAACTTTCATAGAAGTCTAAAACATTAGTTTCATTAGATTTATTTAATGGTACTACCTTTATCCATCTTGTAAAATAATATATGGAAGTTAGAATCCACTTGTGTCCTAAGATTGAAGAGGGATTAATAAGACCAATGAAGTCCAATCCCCATTAGACAAAGGGTTGATTTACTAAAAATAGTTGGAGAGGTAAGGCTACAAGCTTTAATTTTCTATCAAATTTATCTATATTTCCTAACCCATGTATGACAATCACCAAATAAACTTGGCCAGTAATACCCATCTCTCATTATCTTTTGGGATGTTATCCTTGTTGAATAATGTCCTCCACCATGTCCGTAATGGAATTTCTCAAGTAGTCTCTATGTTTGACGTGGTTCTATGTATCTTATAAATACACCATTGATATCTTTTTTGAATAACACACTATCAACAAGAAGGAAAGGAATTGATGACAATCTAAAATATCTCTTCTTTAAGGGATTTGTATAAGGATAAGTATCATCTTATAAGTATCTTACATATCTTGGAACTAGCTAGAAGATGAGGTTTGATCACTTACAACTTCTTCATCATTTGACACCATAACCAACTCATTAGTCTCTTGAAAATCTTAGGCTACATGTTCACAAAGTCCTTTACCTCTAACCAACTTTGTGACTTTGATCTCAATATCATATTCCATGACCTTGGTTATCCAACCAAATTTCTTGTCATTTATATCTTTGTTCAAATGGAAATCTTTGACACTTAGATGTGCAACCATCAAATGTATCTTATTATTAGACATCAAGTACCTAAATTTTTTAAGAGATGTTATGATAGAAAGTACATGCTTCTCAACAAAATAATATCTTGATTCATATTCTTTTAAGCCTTGATTGAAGAAGTCTATTGGCTTCTCTAAAGTCTCTTTATTCTGATACATGAGAATACCTAAAATTGTGTTAATGTTAGCATAGGTGTACAATAATAAATCCTTTATGAAATCAGGGTTCAATAGTGTAGGAGCATTGGTTATATCTTTCTTTATCTCTTTAAAGCTTCTTACTCCTTCTTTGGGCCAACTTAAACTCTAACCCTTCTTTATCATGGTTGTGAGTGGCCTGGCTAAAGTAACAAAATTTAAAATGTATATCCTTCTGAAATTGATCTTACCTAGAAATTATTGCAAGGCTTTATTATTCTTAAGGAAAGTCAAATAATTGACTCTATCATATAAAGATCTATACTGATACCATGTTTTAAAATTACATGTCCAAGAATCTTACCTTCATTAATGGAGAAAAAATGCTTTTCAGATTCAAAGATACTCTAAATTTCTTACACCTTTCAAACACTTGTCTGAGATGAATCATATGCTCATCTGTATTATAAGAGAATATTGTTATATCATCTAAATAAATAAAACTAAACTTATTTAGGAGAACCTAAAATTCCATGTCGATGGCTTTCTAAAAAGTGGCTCTATCATTAGATAAACCAAAAGGCATTTTTTTGTATTCAAATGTCCCCTACTTTGTGGTAAATGTTTTTCTGAACTAGTCTTCTTATTTCACCAAAATATAGTTATATCCACTATAGCCATATAATAAGGAAAACCTTTCTAAACCTAAAACTAGCTTTAGAATCTACTCTATTAATGGTAATGGATGGCTGTATTTAAGAGGTGCCTTGTTCAAGTCATGAAAGTCAACACATAGCCTTATTTCACCATTTTTTTCCATACTAGGATAAGGTTTTCTACCCAATTTGAGTACTTTATTGGAAATATTATAGCTGACTCAATGAGCTTATGTAGTTCAGTTCTCATCAAAGGTTCAAGATTTGGGTTAATAGGCCTTTGTATTTATCTGGATGGCCTTGTCTCATCTTCTAAATTAATGGTATTTTGAGCTAAACTTGGATAAAATCCTTTAAGGTAAATATATTTCCATGCAAAGACATAGGTGAAACTTGAACTTGACTCAATAAAAATTTATTTCTTTGAAGATGTGCAAACTTTACCTAGATTTAACTCTTACTAGTTTTAATATCCATATTTGTATAGTGTTATTCCATGGTTGACAAATCAAAATTTTATTTTCTCAATTCATCATCTATGCTAAATATGTTTTCAAGGTTGACAAACCCTTTAGGCAACTTGTTTGTCCTTAATTTCATAATTTAGTTATCATACTACTACAAATGTTTGTCTTAGTTCCTTGGAAAGAATTCAGCTTCCTCTTATAATAATCTGACAATCTAACTATCATATTGAAATAATTGATAATTTTCATGGTTACCTAGGATAGGTCTTATAGCTACCTTCATGTTTGATTGGACTTTTTCCATTTTTATGTCATTTGGGATATTGAATTGTGACCGAATAGTAGCCAACCTATCTACATACTTGTTCTTATTTCTTGATATATCCTAAATATTGAAATCTTTAAAGTCAGTCCCATAATATATCTTTATAGGACTTAAGTAGTGGATTATTTCATATATTAAGTCCTCTTATTTGGTGAACTATTAGTTCACTATCTACAAAAACTTGTAAATAATTGACCTTTATTTTCCTCACCCATTATAAACCATGCACTAATGCTTTATATTCAATAAAATTATTGGAAAATCCAAATTTAAACTTGATAAAAGATAAATACCTTTGATTGGTTGGATAAATTAGCATCATTCCAACCCTAATTCCATGTTTATTCCTAGATCCATCAAAATATAGTTGCCATAGTCCATCACTAGGTTGATCATCTTTAGTGAATTATTTTCATGAAGATAATAGACACTAAGTCATTATTCAATTACATATTAGGGATCATCTTCATGAAAATCAAAGGCCCATTCATCAAGAAAAAGATCTGGGACTCCATCTAGGTGTGATTTAGATTCCACATTATTATTTTCTAGTACTTTGTCTAAGATAACATGATTAATGTTTACCATACTTGGAATATATGAATCTAAATGAAATCTTGTAATAGGTTCAAAACATATTATTACCTTAGTACCATACCTAGTCCTAAACATAAAATAGTTCCAATCATCTAAAAAAGATCGTCCAATATTTGAAGCAAAGTCTTTTCATAGACACATGGCAAAATAGGGAATCAATTCCACTACAACTACATCTTGATGAATAATAAAGTTGGGGAAAGCATGTAATGTCAGATTTATATATTTTATTATGCTTAATATCTTGGTTTAGGACTCATATAATTGCAATACTCCTTTGGTATTTGGCTTATGGATAAGACCAAGCTTGTCTATAATTTGTTTGGGCATGACAATGTTACTAGCTCCAATATCTACCATATAATTATGGACTAAGTAGTCGCTAGCTATCAAAGAGAGATAAAAGGGAGGAT
Source organism: Torreya grandis (assembly GCA_037957365.1). Classification (NCBI taxonomy): domain Eukaryota; kingdom Viridiplantae; phylum Streptophyta; class Pinopsida; order Cupressales; family Taxaceae; genus Torreya; species Torreya grandis. The sequence continues at coordinate 222,324 of JARHVA010005899.1, forward strand.
TTTTTTATTTGACAATGGTTTGTTCCACCTTTATCACCTTATGTATTAGCTTATTAGGTTTCTTGATTTGATGGTCTAAATTGGCCAATATAGCTCCTTATTTTTCATCTAGTTCTTTAGATACCTTAAGATCTAAAAGTTTTTGAATAAGCATGTCCTTTTATCCTAGAATGGCAAGGGAACCATACATGATAATTTTAAAATTTTATTTATTAATTTTTTATATTATGATAAATGATTCTCCAATAACCCTTTGTTGTAACTTTTGAGCCACTGGTTATTCTCTAGTTAGAGGCATTTGGGGAACTTTCACTATCTTTGCATTCTAAATCTTTTATACTATAGGAACAACAACTTGATCCTTGAAACTCTTTGAAATAAAATTAGGAACACTAAAATTATTTTTCACATCTTGATCTTCCTCAACTGCTCTTGTTTTAGCTCTAGTCAGAGCTACAACCATTTATGTTACTAGTTTCACAAACTTGGTTGAATGTAATATGATCATCCAATTACCAATTAACATTGATGGCATAAAGATACCCTATAATTTTTTTATCTTATCCTTTAAATTCCATATTAATGTCTTGATATTAACCACCTTGAAGAGAGAACTCTTCCTATGTCATTTATGGCATAGTATTATCTTATGACACCAAGGCCTTATTTTAAGTGTCATCTGGATTAAAAGGCTGCCAATCTGAATCTTGAATCAAGTTATTTTAAAGAACAATATATTTTGAATTTCAAGGTACATTAGGATAAATGGATGTATATGGCTTAATTTGGGTCATGGCTCCTTTATTTTGATAAGGTTTCCTATTGTCCTTGAAACCTTGATAAGGGTTCATTAGTTATTAAAAAACCGATAAGTGTTTTGGTTTTGCTTCTGATAAGGTCTACCTTGGTAGTGTTATCTCTTGAGTTGAACAATATAATTTCTAAAATATTGAAACATGCTTTTTAGATCACCAATATCATTAGCTTAATTAGGAGGGGTTACAACTTGGATTTTTGGAGATGTAATAAGAGCTATAGATGGAACCTAGGGAACTTGAGGAGGAGGAATAGGTTGTAATTTTATGAATATGGGAATTAGAGACCTTGAAGCTAGTTTAATAGCTTGTATTAAGCTATTTTCTACCCTTATAACAATTTCATAGGCGTTTGGTAAGTTATTACCACCCATAGACTATATCATGACACTTATATTTGAATTAAGGGCCTTAAGATAGTAAAAAAATGCATACTCTAGAGATAGTCTAACCAATGTACGGATCCTAGTTTGTATTTTAGAATTTGAGGTTAAAATTAGACATGAATTCATGGGGGTACCTTTGTATGGTAGTCTATAAATCAACCAAATATAAATGATCAGACTTGTCTTCAAATTGCTTAACTAAGGTTGTACCTAAATCATCCCAAGTAACAATGGAGGCCAAAGGGAGGTTCTTATACCATTGTAATGTTTTTACCTATAAGTAAGTAACAAGCAATATAATAGCCACATTATCTTGAGTAACATTATGAATAGAACATAGATTGGCAACATCTTAAATATTCTCAATAGCAATAGTTTTATCCCATTCTCCTAAGACAAAAGGGATGCTTTTTAGGGAAAAAATAGGGATGTTATTATATTGGCCAAATTCAAGGGACTAGCCCTATAAAATGGGATAAAAACTTGATTCTTGATAACCATTTGGGAAAAATGGATTAAGCTTATGGTAATTATAGATTAGATTAAAATAATAGAATAACTAGTAGATGAATGCTTATTTTAAGGATAAGGTCTGGTAATATTGAATCTTGATATTTTAGAAGTAGAAGGCAATTCAATATATTCAAAAGGAGCACCTTTACTTGATGTTCTTGTTGTAATGTTTGGCATGAAAGCACTATCCAGAAGATGCTATGAGCTCTAAAACTTGAATTATCTCCAAATTTTGATGATGGTATATGTCTTTTTCTTTTCTCAATTTGTTCTTCTCAATATTCAAACTTTAATTATGCCAAAGAAATTGTGTCCCACTAGGGATGTCAAAATTATTGGTGTTCTAGATTTGCACCCTAACTGAGTAGCAAATTGTTCAAATCTTCCTAATCAGATCTATTCCAACATGGGGTTGATCCTAGGCTATGGATATACTAATAATGGATTAGACCTCCAGAGAAGGTTTACTTCCATCTGTATCTATCACTTACACAAAACCTAAACTAGTACTTGCTTGGAAAAGGGAGAGAGATTTTGATAATAACTTATGAATGAATGTGAAAATGGGTGATGCACCAATAATTTTATCACTCAAACTCATACAAGACACACTATGAGACACATTAAAGACCAAATAATATCAATCTCACATAAATATTTTAGAATAAGGCATTAATCAATTATCAAATTAGCATGAGAGGGAAAATATCCACTTTCAATCTAGACAACAAACTATAAATTGCACTTATAATGACCTCTAAGAATAACTAAGCACTTCCAAAAGGTGAGAAAAACTCAAACACAGAGAAGGAACATACAATCAGTTAATCACTATACATGAATTCATGGGACACACTTCAATTTAGATTAGAAAAATTATGGAATTTAGTCTTTATTACATCAAAAGGTGTTATAGTACAAATTTTGGCAGAGTCTAGTCATACCAAAAAGAGGGATAAGTTTTAAGGTTTGAAATCCTATATTTATAGAAAAGAGGAGAGAGAGAAAACTGAGAAAATAGAAAAAAATTAATGATGTCCAACTTCTCCTAATGGATTAGCATTCTCAAGGATGTTGAGTCATGGTATTATAAAGAAAGAAGGTCATGTAAGAGAATTGAATGATCCATTGATCTTTATCCATCCACTATGTGTCTTTCTTGGAACTCTATGTCATTATCTAATGATCTACTGATGTGGACCAATGTCTTGGTATGGAAAAAATTATGCCAATGTGCTTTGGGTGGCCATAAGAACCTACTTATCAAAAATGTGACCATACCAATAGGTGAGACACTTCTCCATGATCACATTTACATTTTTATTAGTTCCAACTTAAACCTAGGTCTATTTTATAGAGAGAAAACCAATCTCAAACCTTTGGTTTTCACATAGTCATAATATTTATTAAAACCTAAAAAATAATTGAGTTTGCTTTGAAATCACTAGTCCATCTTCAATCTCTATATTTGTTCTAAAAGGCCTATTTCACCTATATGGAGAATTAATGGTGATGTTTGGTCCCATTGGGTACACCTGGATCATATCCAAACTCTAGTTCTTTGATTTTACCTTACCCAAGTCAAAGAACACCCCATCTAATTCCATAACAAATGTCTTGGGCTCATCTTTTGCTTAATATTTTTTGATTTCCAACTTGTACTATTAACATGTTCACCCATCTTGCTCTATTAGTTATGCTTAGTATGAATTACTGCTAATCATTGATCCCCTTCCAAGATAATTTGGTTGTACCACTTGTCATGTATTTATTTGATCTTAGGATCCTCTAAACTCTTTAGCCTCCACTCATTGTTTTATTTGAATTTATGATCAAATGCATACCATTAGATCTACCTAGGACCCATGATTTGAAATCCAATAGCTATTTACTAGGTCTTAAATTTGACATTCACATGAATGTCATTTGACATCGACGAAAATGTATTTGACATCTCACTGATCATCAAAATTAAATTTGTATATTATTTCTTAGTGGATTAAAGTTGAAGTATGTGTGAACATATCCCATTATTTGACCAACTTTGAATATTTATATCTTGAAGCAAAAGAATCATGGAGGGACCAAATTTGATGGAGATGTTACTAAGATCAAAAGGATTCTACTCACTTCATCTACTAGTTCGAAGAGCTTTCTAAGTTGAGATAAAAATTCTCAAATAATATGATCTATGTGTCTTTGCATGATGTCCATGTGAATGTATCCCATTTGATCATTTGAATCTCAACAACTACTCATCGAGGCTTATAATTAACTCTCATGCAACGATTTTATTCTGAAAGTTTCACTTTGAGGACTTAGATCTTGAGATAGTAAGATAATTAAAGCACTAAATTTTCTATATATTTTCTTGAGACCAAAATTATTATGCATACATGACCCACTAGATTGAGAGACCTCCCAAGAATACTTATAAAATATATAAGTTGACAGGTTTGTTTATTCCCTACATGATGTCTTGGTGATGGTATATTTATTTAAACCTAGACAATCCATCTTTTGCTCACATTTTCAAGGCTATGATGATCTCCTATACCTTTTGCAACCTATTTCATGTTCCTTGACACCATGAAAATTATAATTGTATACCTATTCCTTGAAGATAAATAAGATCACACTTTAAGCTTGCTTAAAGTGTTTCAAAATATTTTCAAATATATATGATCTCCACCTGAGGTCTATATTCTCTTTTTTATATTAGGTCACTCTTCAATCAAGATCATGTTCCTTCCATTCGACTCTTAGACTAGAAAAATTCTTTGTATGTAGACAAAATTTGGTCAAAATGCACTTCATTAAGTAAATCAAGAGCACAATATCACTTTCAAATACATGGGTCCACTTTATATTATTTATAAGACATATTCCAGTGATTACGACTACCAAAACACTCTTCTACTCAAGGACAAATTACTTAAACAATATTCTATACATAAGAACACCATGAATGAATAAATAATCAGATTCAAAATATAATAAATGTATTTATATAGATATTCAAACCTCCAAACCAATTTTTTGGGATAGAACTTGAAATTATCTACAAGTTCTCTTTTTACACCATCATGAAATTTGTCTCGGATCAAAAGATATAGCTCAAAAACTATAGACTAGTTTTCCTTCATTAATTTAAATATTCAAATTCCAATGGTCACTATGTAAATACTAAGAATTAGACACTTTTCCATCATCTCATGTTCCATGGAATCTTTGAATAACTACACATCATTGATTTCCTTAGAAATCTCCTGACTTTAACCAACAATCTCTCATTATCGATCTTCAACACAAGCATTCATGATTAAGACACTTGTTAGCCCCATGTGCCTTCTATGCATTGACGATTTGACTCAAACCACACCATTGATATCTATATGTATGAACACCCACATGCCATTGATCTTTTTAAAAATCATCAATATTGAGACACATGACACTAACACATGCAATCTCAAGTACCTTCAATAGAATTACTTCATGTACATCATTGTATCACTATCTAACAAGATCACACAATCTATTAGATCCTTATCCAGTCAGATTAAATTCTCACCATTAGATCTATGATCCAATTAAATTCTCACTATATATATTCTATAATGAAAATTTGGCTAAGTATGGGAACTTAGAGAACTCTACCTAAGAAGCAAACTTTGCACCTTAATAATTTTTTCTATGCTCAATCTCATGACCTAAAATTTGAACCACATGATCACCTTTCATAGGGGAATCCATACATGTCTCAAAATTATATTTAAACCTTCACATGTTTGAAATATGACATTAATAAATTGGTTACTCAACCTTATATGTCAAGATGACTACTTGAGCCTAGACCTTTATATGGCTACTTTGATGAATTTTGTTCACTTTCATAAGCACTCTAAGCACTCATAACATCCCATAGGGTCTCTACAACATGACCATACTATCAATAACATCCATAAATTACCTATCAAAGTCAAGTACTAAATAACTATGTAAGATTATTGATACACATTGAAGCACACTTTATCATTGTCATCCTAGCACATATGACACCTTATCAATATCCTTGGTCACCTTAGAGACATCATTGAAAAACCTCAAAAACTCTCCCTTTGTCATTGATGTCAAACACTAATACAAAGATAATGGTCAAACTTTTTCTCTCTCTTCAATCACTTTTTCCCCCTTTGACACCATGACAAAGTGGGACCAAATCCTAATCATATGGCCCTAAAAAGATTTCAAAAACCAATAGTAGGAAAGGATAAAATCTTAGAGATGATACAGACTCCCCATAACATTTTGCATACATATTCTTACCTTGATATTCTCAAACATGCTTCATGACTACACTCTTCTTTGTTTAAACTCTATTCTATGAAGACAAAACATATAAGAGCAACAAAAACTACTTGAAATTACCTTGAAAACATTTAATAAGGACTCCCCCTTACATTATGCACACCTCTTCAATCCTATCTAACTATTTAAGTTATCTCCCCTTACCTCCATGCTTTATTTTAAAATCATCTTCAAAAAGTCTTCTCAATGAACTAGATCTGTCATCAACTTTTCAAACTCTTGAAACCAACCAATTTGACCTTTAGGACCAAAACCCCTGAACAAGTTACCTAAATCATTTTACTAAAGAATACTAGAGAAAGCTCATGAACTAATTGTTCCCATTAAAAAAATAACTTTATATTGATTTTTAAACAAGGAGATGACTCCCAATATTTGCCTTAGATACTCAAAATTTGCTTTTGTTAATGGTTTGGTCATAATGTTTGCAAGTTGTTCTTTTGTAGGCACATATTCCAACATATCACATTGATTGATCATTTGTTCTATCAATAAATGATATCTAATAGGAATGTGTTTAGTTTTTTAGTGAATTATAGGATTCTTTGAGTTACTAATTGATCCAGACAACAATTCAGATGACAATTCGGGTGATGGGTCCACCCCAATTGATGACAAAACTTTCGGGAGCCATAACTTTTGCACCGTAGCTCCAATTGACTCGCCGTTTGAGCCATTGGAAAGATAATAATGAGGGAACATCATGAGATGGCATGGATCTCCACTTGATGAAGTTTGACCCCCTAAAATCCATTGTAAGTGTCCCAAATTTCAATTTTAATAGTGCAGTCTAAAAATAGTAAGTTACTAAAAATAGTAATTCATCGAATTCTATATTGTTGTAAATCATGGAAGTCTAACCAATCCATCTACCTCAATATTTGTGACCTTAAAAATCCTCCCACACCTTAAAAACATGTATAAATGAAGATGTAACCCAAAAATGGAAATCAGACATCTCTTCTTAGAGATAAGCATATGTTTAGGTCTACAAATTTGATCAATAAAACATCTCTTATCAGAGATAGCATTATTTGAATTGTTTTATTCTTGTTTCTTGAATTATATTTCAACCAAATCTTTCAAGTTTTTCTTTTTTAATGGTTTTTTCATAATGTTTTCAAGTTATTCTTTTGTAGGCACATAGTCCAACTTAGCACATTGATTGATCACTTGTTCTATCAATAAATGATATCTAATAGGAATGTGTTTAGTTTTTTAGTGCATTACAGGATTCTTTGAGATACTAATTGCACTAGTATTGTCATAGTAGATGAGACAAGCTTCATTTTGCCTTACCTTATAGTCTTCCAAGGTTTACATCATCCATATAGCTTGAGTTTAACATGAAGTAGCAACTATACACTCAAATTCTATAGTGGATAGGAATATTGAGGCTTTTATTTTGCTTGGATAAGATATAAAGCATTCACCTAAGAAGAAAACACCACCACTAGTACTCTACCTATCATCTATACAGCCAGCCCAATCTGCATTAGTGTATGTCTTTAGAGTGAATTCTTTACTCCTAGGATACCATAAACCATATTATATGGTGCCCTTAAGATACCTTAAGATTATTTTGACTGCTTTCAAGTGAGATTCTCTAGGATCATCTTGAAACCTACTAAAAACTCCTACAACTTACATGATATCAATTTTAGAGATAGTGGAGTAGAAAAAACTTCCAATCATGGATCTATACAAGGTTTGATAAACCTTTGGTGAGTCATCTTGCCTACTCAACTTGAAACTTGTATCATTGGTGCACTCATTGGCTTACATTCTATACAAGGTTTGATCAACATATCATTATGTATTTAGCTTGTGAAATGAATATCCCTACATCTAGTTGGTTAATTTTTAATCCTAAAAAGAATGAAAGCTCCCCCAACATAGGCATGTCAAATTCAATCTTCATGACATGTGAAAATTATTTACTCATATTTTCATTGTTAGAACCAAATATTATGTCATCAACATAGATAACTACAAGTAATTCATGACTACCTTCAGTCTTAATGTACAAATTTATATCATCTACCCCTCTTTTGAAACCTTGACTTAGAAGATACTTGTCTAGTCTATCATACCAAGCTCTAGGAGCTTGTTTAAGAGCATATAAAGCCTTCTTCAATTTTTACACATAGTCTTGATCACTTGATAAGAAGAATAACTTAGGTAACTCAATATACACTTTTTATTTTAAGTTGCCATTAAAAAAGGTAGATTTCACATCTATTTCGTATACCTTAAAATCTTTGAAACTAACATATGGAAAGAAGAGTCTAATTGCTTCCATTCTTGCCACTAGAGCAAAAGTCTTATCAAAATCGATCCCTTCAACTTGAGTATATCCTTTACACACTAGTATAGCTTTATTTCTTATGACCTCTCCTTTCTCATTCATATTATTTCTGAAGACCCACTTAGTGCCTATCACATTCTTGGTTTTTGGTCTAGGAACCAGATCCCATGTTTCATTCTTTACTATTTTATCAAGTTATTCATCCATAGCACATGTCTAAATTTCATCTTTGCTAGCTTCTAGGAAAGATTTCAGTTTAACTGATGACAATAAGACAATATTTTATTCATTCTAATTGATCAAAAATATTCTTCTATTTTGTAACATTGCATTCACATTACCAATTACCTAGGAGGTAGGATGATCCTTTTGTATTATCCTAAATAGAGATTTAGTGTCAAGTCTTGATTCTTCCTCTTCATATTCATCATCTTTTTTAATAAATAACCCATCCTTGTTTGAAATAAAATTTTGAATAGTATCACTTGCAAGTTTTTCTTCTTGACTCTATTTGTCTCATCTACATTTACATTTGAGATTTCAACAATCTTGTGAAGTCTCTTGTTAAAGAATCTATAGGAAGAGATGATCGAATAATAGCCTAATAAGATTTCATCATCATATCTTCAATCAAATTTTCCAAGATTTTCTCCATCCCTTTTGATATAACACATACTCCCAAATACTCTAAAATGTTTGACATTAGTAGCTCTATTCTTTCATAGCTCATATGGAGTCTTATCACCATTTACTCTAATTTATCACCTATTAATAATGTAAATGGAAGTGTTTTCTACCTCTTACCAATAACCATCTAATATTTTAGAATCTTGAAGCATAGTTCTACTCATTTCTTGAATAGTTTTGTTTTTCTTTTCAATAACACCATTTTGCTGTTGTATTCTAGTAGTAGAATATTATCTTCTTATTCCTTGTTCTTCACATAAGTTATCAAATTCATGAGACCAAAACTCACATCTTCTATCTGATCTTACACACTTAATTTTGGATTATTTTTCATTTCCACAAGTTCTTTGAATGTTGTAAATCTTACAAAAGCTTCAATTTTTTCTTTAAGAAAGCATATCCAAGTCATCCTAGTGAAGTCATTAATGAGACTAATGAAATAGTTGTTACCTTGAATAATTTCAGATCTCATAAGTCCACACATATTAGTATGGATCAATTCTAATGTCCTTATAGTGGAATATTCCTTGGATATGTATCTCTTCCTTATTTTTTTCCCATGAAGACATGCTTTGTAGAGAGAATGAGGAAATTTGATAATTTTTGGCATATTTCTGACTAACCCATTTCAATTTATCCTTACCATATTTTCAAAATTTATATGTCTATGTATTTTATTCTAAAGCCAACTTTCATCCAATTAACTTATTAAATATTCCTCCTTCTTGGGTTCATGGAAGATACTCAAGTTATTTTCTGATTTATGATTGTTTGAAATTATTTTTCCAGATTTTTCCCTTTTAACTTCAAATTACTTATCATGAAAGGTTAGAATAATTAATTTCTCGCACATTTAACTCATAATTAAAATATTATGTTTCAAACCTTATACATATAGGACATTCTCAATTCTAGTATGGACATTATCAAGACTCACAATACCTTTTCCAATAATATTAGCAGATTTATTATCACCAAATATAATTTAACCTAGATTGGTCTTCATGAGAGAGATAAACTTAATATTGTATCCTATCATATGACATGAGCATCCACTATCTATGTACTAGTTCTTGTTCTCATCCTCTTGAGTGTGAAAATTTGTTTGAACAAACATTGATTCTTCCTTTGCTACACTATAAGAGTTTTGTTTCTTTTCTTCTTCTTTCTTAGGCTTAGTTTCCTTGAATGATTTGATGGTTTCAATGATTTTTATGTCCTTTTTCCAGAAGGCTCTTTTGAAATTCTTATAAATATGACCTTTCTAATTGTAGTTGTAGCAAACCATTTTTATTGAAGTGAACTCAACCTACCTTCCCTAATTTGGAAAAACTATTGAAATGTGTCCTATGTCATTGTTCATGATTTTTGACTGATAATTCCACTCATTCTTAGAAATTATTCAACACTCTCTATCCCTGTGAATAAAATTATTAAAATTATGGTAGTAATCATTGAAATTTTCATACCTCATGACATTTTGTGGTTTAATCTAATTTATCCTAATTATACCAACATATTCATTCCAAGACTGCTTGTTGACCCTCAAGCTCTGATTGTCTTTGCTCACATTAGTCTTCGCCTTGTCTTGAGTTACAATCTTTTTTCTTCTTTGTTACCAAAACTAGTTTTATCACTATAATGCTTTTGATTATTGAGAATGTTATCGAGATCACTTGAGCTCTTTTCAAAAATTAAAAATGAATTCATCTTACTAGATATATTTTCTAACTTAGCTTTCAATGACACATTTCCAATCACATACATTGAAAACTCATTTTATTTAGCTTTCAAGATTGTAGACACAATTTATAATTGACTATTTACATGCTTGACTATACCTTTATGTTCCTTAGAGTCTTCATTCACTCTAGCCTCATACATACTAAATTAATCAACATAGTCCTTCATATGTAACTTCAAATAATTAGTCTTATTCTTCTAAATATTCAAATCTTCAAGGGCATTAGTTAATTTAGTTTCACAATCCTCCTTATCTTATTCATTATCTATATCACTCCAAATAGACTCCTTTTGATATGAAAAACTTCCTTGCTCATATATGTAAAGTATTTCATCTTCAATAGGACCATAATCTTCATTATCAAACTTATAATCACTATCTTCACTCTCATCTGATAAGTTTCAATATTCATTGGTGTAGAGAATCTACTTGTCATTATACCTATTGAATCTTATCATCCTCTTATTAGACCTAAATGTTTTTTTCCTTCATCTTTGTCTTCATCATTCTCTTCATCAACATGCTTTTTATTCTTATGAGGGCCCTTATTGGCAAGGTGTCCTACCTCTCTACAATTGAAGCATATGAATGGTACTTTAACCTTATACTTGACTGAACCTATTTTTAATTTCCTTGTAAATAAATAAGTTAAATCATCTTCATCAATATAACCATACTTGAATTCCTTACCTTCAATTCTCTTTTTCTTTGTATTTATTTCTATCTTGAATGTTTCTTCCTTATTTAGTGGTTTGTCATCATTAACTCTCATTTCATAGGCTATGAGATTACCATATAGTTCATCCATCTTCATTTTTGTGATATCATGACTCTCTTCTATGGTAAAAACCTTTAAATCAAATTTGAGGGTGAGTGATCTTAATACCTTTAGCACAATAATATATTCTTCAATCTCCTCTCTTATACCTTTAAATATGTTCATAATCTCATCAAATCTCTATAGAAATGATGTCACTGAATTCTATTCTTTCATCTTGAGACTCTCGAATTATCTTTGATGAGTCTACAACTTGACCAAATTGAACTTTGAATCCCCTTCATAAATGATCTACAATTTATCCCATATCTCTTTGGTATATTTACACTGAATTACCTTGGTTTACTCAGTTTCTAAAAGTCCACAAGTTATTGCATTCATTTCCTTATAATTTATCTCACATGGATTTTTATCATCTACACTAGTTGGAGGGGTTGAGGGGGTTGAATATCCATCGACAATAGAATGCCAAATGTTAAAACCTATTGACATGATATAGGTCTTCATCCTCACACTCCAAAAAACATAATTAAATCCACTAGACATTGGTGAATTCTTAGTTGAAAATCCTCCTTTCATTTTATGACTACCCATATTTTACCTTGGATTGCCTTCAATTGGTTAAAATTGCATAAAAGTTCATAATCTGATACTAATTTTTAGAGGTACAGTCATTGAGAGGAGGGTGAATCAATGATGCAAGATATATTAAATTTCAAATTTAATCCTTTCAAATATCTTTAATCAATGACCATAAGAATTCATAGATCATACAATGTATTCATAATAATGGATAAGAAAGATGATGTAGTTAAAACACACAACACATGAATTCTAAGGGAAACATACATGGGGATTAAAACCCACTATTAATCCTGTAAACACATGGACTACTTGTACTATAATATGATCACAAACATGAGACCTTTTAGTGAAGTACCCACTTCATAAAGAGTTCCCACCCCTAATTATAAACAAGCACCAACTTATTCTATATTTTGAGTAGCCACACAACACCTATGAAAACAATAGCTTTAGAACTCTGATTAATTTTCAATCTAATTGGGGAAATAATGTATAACACTTCTCTTTCAACTCATCAAACAAACTAAATCTTTCTCAAATAAAAAATTCATCCAAACACCCCTTTTGGATCACTCTAGGATTTTTCTCCAATCCTCAATCTAATTTGTATTTTAATTCGTCCATTGAGCACACTCCATTTGATTTTTTTTCCATCTATATCTTTTGCTCTCCCAATACATCCATATTCAATTCTAGAAACCATTGCCTTGGTCCTCACTCTTTATAAATTCTTCATGAATATAAAATTTTGGGTTATCCATAATACTTTCCTTAACCCTTAAGACTTATATCATGCTAACACATAGCTAAGTTCCATCCTCATAGGTTAGCCATAACACCTATGGGTCATACTTAAGCAACTACTCCTTTCAATTGGCCTTAGAAACCCTTATAGGTTTTATGGAGGCCTATTAATATTTTTTTCACTTCATTAAGTAAATCAATAACACAAGGTCACTTTAAAATACATGGGTCTACTCCATATGACCTATAATACATCTTCAAGTTATTACTCCTACCAAAACACTCTTCTACTATAAGATAAATTCATTAAACATTATTTTATACACAAGAACACCGTGAATGAACAAATAGTTATATTTCAACTATAATAAATGTATTTGTATAAAATATAAACCTAAAAATAATTTTTTTGATATCCTTTAAATTCTCTACAACTTTGCTTTTTACACCATCATGAAATTCATCTTGGATCAAAAGATATATCTCAAAAAATACACACTAATTTTCTTTCATTAATTTGAATATTCAAATTCCAATGGTCATTGTGTAAATACTAAACATCAGACACTTTTTCATCATCTCATGTCCCCTAACATCTTTGAATAAATGTACACCATCAATTTTCTCAGAAGTCTCCTAATTTTAACATGTAATCATTCACTATTAATCTTCATCACAAACATCTATGATTAAGACACTTGGAAGCCCTATGTGCCTTCTACCGATTAAATATTTGAATCAAACCACATCATTGATCTCCATATTTATTAACACCCATGTGCCATTTATATTATATCAAATCATCAATATTGAGACACATGACACTGGCATGTGCAATCTCAGGTACCTTTGACAAATTGATTTCACATGCGTCATTGGATCACTATTTGACAAGATCATTGACTCTATTAGATATTTATTTGTTTCAATTAAAATCTCACCATTATATATATGATATGATTAAATACTCACCATAAATCTTTGATAATATAAATTTGGCTAAGTATGGTAACTTAGAGAACTCTACTTAAGAGGCCAACTTTGTACCTTAATAAATTTTGCTACGCTAAAACTCATGACCTTAAATTTGAACCAAATGATCACATTTCATATGGGAGTCCATATATGTATCAAAATTCTTAATAAACCTTAACACATGTGAAATATTATTTCATCAAACTACTTACTCAACTTTATATGTCAAGATGAATACTTGAGCCTAAAACCTTCATATGATTTCTTTGATGAATTCCATTCACTTTCATAAGCACTCATAATAACCCATAGGGTCTATTTAAAATGACCATACTATAAATAACATCCATCAATTACCTATCTAATTTAAACACTAAATAACTATGAAATAAGATTGAAGCACACTTTATCATTGTCATCCTAGCACACATGACACCTCATCAACATCCTTGATCACCTTTGAGACATCATTGATAAACATATAATAATTTATACTAAGAGTCCACAAAAAATAATATTAAAAATTGATGAATGATAAAATTGTCCAACTTGGTATTGGATCGACTAACACTATTGTCTTTAGTTGGATAATCACGTCATTTGATGAAAATGAAAAAAACATAGGTCATGATCATTTATGGAAGATAAAATAATGTTTGTATGGATATTTGACCTTTAGGTGCATGTGAAAGACCTAGAAATGACTTATTGAAATTTGAAACCCTAATACATCATAAAATGATTTAAAACCTTAAAATTAAAAAAAAAAGTATTTTGATAGGCTGAGCTGACCCAATCACCCCATGATGAATAAATGTTACCTATGTATCTAATACTATGAATAGGTAAATCAAGCCCACATAGTTCTCTCACTTAAATTCCTTTGTATAATTTTTTTCCTTTTAATATATAAATGCATCTAGAGATGGATTGAATACTTGATAATGACTTAATTTGGATTGAATAAAATAAGCTTTGGACCTAGATAAGGACCTAATACATAGTCAAGTACATAGCATTCTACACCATAAATAGGTTTGTATAAAATAAATAAGTGGTAGAAGGGTATTTAATGAATCATATATCTAGGAATCATGATAGTGGTTTGTGTCACCAGTTGAAAAGTCCTAAAGTACCTATGTAGGATTGTGTTTATGGAGTGAAACATTTGATAGATAAGAAATTGAGTGCCAATTGATCACTAACCATGTAGGAAATTAAATGATAAAAATTGAAAGATAAGGGCATGACATAATCATTAATCAAAGGTAACCATCATGAAATAATTGAGAACAAACATCGACAAATTATTAAGCATGAGGTAGTCAAAGAGAAGAATAAGGAATAAAATGTATGGGCCAAAATTCTAAATTTAGGTATTCAAACATGGAATAATAGAGAATGGTAGGAAGAATCACTGATAGTATTATCCTGATAGAATAGATGATGAGGTGAGACATGTGATAGAACTACAAATTTGTGGTAGTTGATAAAATGAGCATCTTCTAATCAAAGTACTGGGTAGAAGATACATAGAATAACTCTTTATCAATCATGGATCTCTAAAGAATGAGGAAACAAAATGTGATTCAATAGAGAATCAAGGTTATATGTCAAGTGTAAGCGGGTAGAAAAATGACATTGCAAATGAAGATACATGACTTGTAGAGTACAACAATGTAATGAGGAGAATACCAAGAGAAGGAAATGAAGTGGGTCAAGGATATAGAGTGTAGTTTTATAGTAAACAATGTATAGACCCCATAGAGGTGAAGAGTATGTTGAGGAGGATTTGGAGTAGAGCCACTTTAAGGAGAAGAATATATAGTAAGATAGATAAAGGAAAAAATTGGTTTTAGGGTTAATATATCAAATAGTACATGGATAAAACCACATTTAAATTGATAGAAGTCTCCAAGGCACCAACCTAAAAGAAAAGGATTAGGATCTAACCCTAAAAACATTCCTTATGGGAATCAAAGAAGCCAATGTAAAAAGAGAAGTGTATAAAGGTAAGTATGAGGGAATAAGGTGCATAATTAGGAGTGAATAAGGAGACCCAATTGTAGAAAAGTGAAATGAGTGAAGACAAGGTGGATATCATTCCATTAGCATAATAGATGCATAAGATAATGTGTAAGGTGAAAAAGGAGTCTACACAAAGAAAAAGGTTATAAAAAGGAAAAAAATACCTAATATTATGAGAAGGCATCAAGTTTTCTTATGTACAACATGGATGAGGTACTAAAGAATTTATGATGACAAAATAGGATCTATCGAGCATAAAAAATAGATGGGTGAAATGCATACACCCCATGGTAAGGAACTAAAGCTAAATGAGATAAGGTGAGGATGTTATTAATAAGTTGAAACTAGATCATAAAATGATCTATGATGCACAAAAGGAAGAGTTGACAAGGAATTAGAGAGTATATGAAAGTAATAATAATCAATGAGGAGATATAAACTAATATGAATAAGTTTTTAGGTACATAGGTAAGCATAAAAGAGGCCAATTTTTTTTAAATTAAAATAAAAAAATAGAGAAAGATAGGGAATAGTGTGAAAAAATGTTTTACTTTCCATAAAATAATGATAGAATTTTGCCTATAAAAGTATAATGTCCATAGTAAAGGAAGTGTTGTAAGAAATAGTGTCAAGGATGTAAAGTCACCAAAGCACATCTAGAAGTTGGGAAATAATTAAATTATTTAGGCAAGTAGTGGAGAAAATGAAAGGGTAATTTTTTTTTAATATAACAAATACTAGTATATTTTCAAAACTTTAGGCAGCTAACAAGGGGTTTCAAGATAGAGTGACACGTTAGAGGAAAAATTTTAGTATATAAGAGTGCAGTAGAAGGCTAGTAGATTATTAAACACTGAGGCATCTAGAAAATGTGTAAGATGCACCAAAGGTAGAGAAAAATACTCTATGAAGAATCTACTAGAGGTTAACAGATCACCAAATGTTGAGAAAATAAATAGGCACATAAGTTGAAAGACACACAAAGGGGAAAAAATGAGGGATCAAAGTTGAGCACATTGGGAACTAGTAGACCACCTAACATTCAGGTATCTAGTAACAACACAAGTTAGAGGATGCAGTAGAGGAGAAGGATGCAAGGTTTGTAGAGAGTAACCATGGATAGTAGAATGCTAAACTTTGAGGTAGCTAATAGGTGATGAGGAAAGAATTAGATTTACTTAGATGCAACTAAGGATATTAAAGTTACAAACTTCAAGGCAACTAGGAGGTGAGTATTTTTGAGATGTGTCAAGAAATTAAAGTGAGAAGAAAATAAGTTGTGTGAAATAAAAAACAAAGATATTAGATCAATAAACTATCGAGTTATCTAGAATATACTTACATATTTAATACAAAAATATACACTAGAGGAAGATTGTTAAAAGAAGAACTAGATGTTGATAATATTATGTGTAGGATCAACACAAGTAGAGGATCAAGTGAATACTAACCATTAGAATACATGACTTGAGAAAAAATGATGTAATTTAGGGTATAAACACACCATTAGGTAACAAGGAGGATAATTTGAGCATGTTATTAGAGCTATGATAGAAGGAGAATAAGAGAAAAGCCACATCAAGAACTGTAAGTGCACAAAAAAGGGATATGAAGAAGAGGATATGGAATATCAAATCTCTAATAAAACTAGCATAGATACACTAAGACATAGGGTGTAAAATGAGATTAGTGTTTTACAAAAAATAGTGGACAATAAATAAGGCTTGCCCCATAATTAAAAGATGAAAAACATGCAGAGATCATGAGGATAAAGAGCACATAATAAATAATTAAATGGATAAGCACATACAAAAAGGAGTTTTTAGTAGACCCTTAACATAATTAAATTGAAGTAGTGGACATAGAATCATAAATTAAATGTTAGAATAAAGTATAAAAGGATTAAAATAAAATGAAGAAGTGCATGAAGAAGAGTGTAAGGATTGAACCAAAGACAAGGATTGATAGAATTAAAGGTATTATATAGGCACTAAACCAAATAATTCACTAGAATAAGAGGTGAAGGGGAACACAATAGATTATATGAGATTGAAGTGAAGTAAGAAGGAAGAAAAAAGGAGCAAAGTGAATATGATCTAGGGAGAACAAGGAATCAATAGGTGAAGGGGAAGGTCATGTTTGAGAAATTTAACCAAAAGGGTGGTATTACCACTCAGAACTAATGTAAGTAGGCACTTAAATTTTAGTTACCTAAGGGTTATCATGTAGGATCATGCTAGGAAAAGTCAAATCAAATAATTTTTGAGTGCATTGGAGAAGAATAAGAAGCTTAGGTGATTGAGGATAATGTAGAGGAACCAAATGAAGTATGTAGAGGGAAAATAAGTTTAGAAGTATGCAAGGTAGAAAAAAGTGGTGAGGCACATGTGTATCATACATAAAATAATAAGTAATAATATATGGACTTGATCTGTAGCATACATGGATATTTATTTATGGGCACATTGATGGTAAATATCAAGGAGTTCACATGAATCACATGCAAAATTGGGTAAGTCAACATACAAGGCCTAATATTCATGGGTAAAGATCATAAAGAGGCACATATATTATGGAATTAAAACATGAGTTTAAGATTAAAAACATGGATCCCAATGAATAAGAGGACAAATGATCAATTAACCATCTATTTAGATGACACTTGGTAGAGTTAAGACCAAAAAGACAGCGAAGGACAATAGATTTATAAGGTTGATCAAAAATATGTGTTTTGAGAACTAAGGGGATTGAGTCTAACTCAATTATGCTATCCTATAATTAGGATTTTAAAATTGGGCACCAAATCTATTATCCTAATAACTATCAAGATCTTAGATATACATGTTATTATTCAACATCAACAACTATAAATATAAGTGTTAGACCCACATGAAAGATTTTTTATGGAGATTAGTTAGGTGGTGAATTTATTGTTTCATATGGGTGTTTTTTAAGAAGCCAAATGTGTGAGGATAGGAAAAGGAAATAAGAGGAAAAACCTATCAAATATAGTATGAGTAGCATGAGAGAGACCAAAGACATGATTTCTAGGAAGCGAGATGAGGAACCCCTCATGTAAAGTTATGAAGCTAATATCATGTACCTTTGTTGTAAATCAATAAAATTATTTTGTGGAATATTTTGTGTTGATTTTTTAGATACATGGTGAGGTGTCTCTTAACTAGGAACCCTCACCATAATTGCATTAAATACTATTTAGTGCCTACATATTATAAATTAAGTTGTAAAAAATTAAAAGGAAAAAATAATACTAGAAATAAGTTTACATTTTCAATAATATGTTTTACCCTATTTTTTATAAAATAGTAAAATGTATGTGTTATAATAGGTGTGAAACTAAAATATATCATAGTTATAAAGATGTACAATAGTTAACAATTTTGATTTTGAAAATTACTAAATATAGAAAAAAATATATTTTTAAAAATAACTAGAAATAAAAACAACTTAGCCCAAACTAAGATTTTATTTTACTATCATAAACATATGAAAGTGGAAACAAGTGGAAGAGGTGAATGTTTAATTTCATCGTCAAGAACATAATCTAAAACTACTTTTGGATAAGTCTAATGTAAGTAGACTAGAATGTAAGTCATTTGTGTCCATTGACTATAGACTTGTCGTAGTTGACATTGATCACTAACTAATAGGAAAATATAGAAAGGAGCATAATTCTAAAATGACATATCAATAACATAATATCACATCTTACTCTTGAATAGGACCATTGTAAAGGTAAAATAATGTATGCCACTTTCCAATGATCATAGACTTGTCCTAGTTGACTTGATAAAGATATTATTTTTTCACTACTTGTGCCTATCTTAATTATTGATGTTGACACACTTTCAGCTTTAAAACATTGTGATAAATACATAAAATTAAAAAAACCCTAGTTTCCTACACAAACCAAATTGATATCAAATGGAGTGAGTGTTATGCAAAAGGGATTGAGTTGCAATACATAACCAAGTGTTTCACTACATTGCCAATATTCCATATAAGGCTCAAAATAAAATGTATTTCTCCCACTCATTCATATGTGTGAAATTTTTAATGTAATTCTAGATGATCTTTCTCCTATTTTCCAAGTTAGAAATTAAGATTGGATGAAAGTGTTGAGACAAATTTGACTTTCAAAGGGAGGAAGTCTCTCTCACTCAATGGGTTGAAAAGACATAATCATATCCTTAGGGATATGAAACATATGCTAGAAAACTACTTATCTCTGATAATAAAAATAAATAGCCTTCTATATTTTCTAATATAAATAACAAATATATTGTCTCTCTTCCCACCAAGATTTCACATATATTGGAAATATAAATCACAATTCTAGATATAAATTTTCTAATCTAATTTATAATTCTTAATAATTTGAAATTTGTATCACTTTGCAATGATAATAAAATACATTGAACTAAGCAAAGAGACATAATCCAAGAGATATTAATAACACAAAGTTTAGGAACACCTCTTTGTATTTATTTTTGAAGAGTATAATGTTTGATCTCCCTTTACAAAACTTTGCCAAGAATCTATCTATTTCAAACCCTAAATATGAAGGCCTAACTTATATTTATAGGATAAAAATAGGTGGTTATGGTGAAAAACAACTTATTTTGCCTTTTTATAGGGTTGGAAAAACACCCACAAGAAATTACAACTTGAAATGGTGAAAAATGTTTTGAGCATTTAGCACCACTTGAGAAAAATATTTAGAGTTTTTGCACTTCTTGTAAAATCCCATTATTAATTTTTACAACTTAAAAAAGTCAATTTGGAAAAATTACAAAGACAATTTATATAATGATAGCATAAATTTACAAGGGTGAATATAGTGAAACAATACAAATTAGGTGTAAATGAAACATGAGAATAAAATGTAAAGACACTACAAAAAACTATTCATTCTTCTTACTGATGTGTTGACAGTTCTTTCCCTTTCATAAATCATAAAATATTTTGGGAAACACCCTTATCAAATCTTTATTTGGTCCATTTCTATACCTATAGGCAATGTCCAACGAGTAGTCTAACTCTTTCACTTTGTGAAGCTTACTTTGGAGACTGTTTATATTCATATTAATATTATTCGTATTCACTTGACATTTGGATAACTGGTGAAATTATTCATGACTAAATGTAGATGTGTGATTGATAACATCCTAAATTTTCTCTTTGAATTATTCAATCATAGTTTCAATTAATATAAGATTCCCATTTCTATCTTTGTCATTGAAAAAAAGAGAGTTTAATTTATTGACCTCAAGGTCAATCTCTATCATCACATCACTTCCAAGTGACCTTACATTATTGAATTTTTGAAGGCACTCTTAAAGAGATTGGATCTTGAATTTAGTAGCTTAAATAAATTCAATTTTATAGATTATTTATTCCTGATTGATAACTCCATTTTTAATAAGGTCAACATAAGAAAATTTTAAGAATTCAACCAACCTGGGAATGAATTCTTCCAAATTTTGTTTCTCTATTGCATATCCACTTTCACTCATCATTACATGCTCACATTGTGACCATATTTTAGAGACCATTATTATCATGGAGAGAATTGATGAGGTTCTTTGATTAGTAACCTTTTCAATCCAATATTTCACTATGTTTCCCATTTAACCTACCTTTCTTCCTTTCTCCAATGTCTCATCATGAAGAATTGATGAATCAATATCTAGTTGAATTGGTTCAATCAATCTATGTATCATTGAATTCAACTATTTGACCTTTTCCTTTAGTTCATATTTTATTTCTTTGTCCTTATCCATTTTTTCAAAAATGGTACAAATCACCCACTATATGTCTCCCTTCATCCCTTGTTTAATAAAATTTCCCATATGGACCCGAGATACTTGGTAATCTTTAATTTTATTTTTTTGCTTATCCTTTTCAATTGCAAGAATTACCACTTCTACATACTTCTCTCCTTTTTCATCTATTACCATTTTAAAAATTATTCTTTATTTATTTGGCATTTTTTATAAAGGGATTGTCAGAGTTCAAAAGTGTATCTCCTTAGGTTCAATGAATTTTCTTGTTTTTTTACCACCATGGATAACCACTCTAAAGTTTTTGTACTTGAAGAAGGAGGTGGGATAGAAGTTAAGACTAGTGGAATAAGCATAGATGGAGTTTAATAAGGTTTTTTTTTAATCAATTATTTAACCTTTAAAACATGTTCTTACTTGTTCTTTTTTACTGAATGTATCAATATGATTTCTTAAACATGAGATGAGAGGTAATTCAAGATTCGATGGAGAAGATGAAGATATATGAAAAATATCACGCAATGAGAAAGTAAATGACATAGGGAACATCGTATCATTTTAAGACAAAAATTATTTGGTCTTATTATTTATAATTTATTAATAATGTAGTAAAATATCAACAAAAATATCTTGAGGAATTGAAATACTAGGAAAAGAAGAGATATTTTCACCTAGCCTCTTTATTTTGAGCTTGAGAATATTCCATGGTTAAATGTTCAATTAAAAAGATTTTAGTTCAAGTGCCTCTTCTATCATTTAGGGTTCTCCACTTGAACCAAATTCAGCTACATTTTTTAATTCATAATTTTACTTGTAGAATCTACCAAATTTATCTTACCTATGAGATGTAGGAAAATCAATATTTCTAAAATCCACTCCTTTGCTCTTCAACAAGATCAGACTTATATCAAGTACTACTCTTGTTTTAATTTTGAGATAAGTATATTCTCTCTTATCCCAATGGACTACATGTAATTTATTTATCACAATGTTTTCTTTTTCAAATATGGGGTCCAATATGACCTCATCATCCACCAATTGCTTTTACACTTTCATTATGCCAAATTTGACTATTTATTTCATGATAAATCATGAATAGTCTCTGATACTTATTGATTTTTCACCATTTCAATACATCCAATATTATTCAAAATTTGAGAGATGTTGATATGAAGGTATAATATTGTGACTAATCAAGCCCCTGATATCAAATGCAAACTATCTCTAAAATGTCCTAAGATTTTTGTTAAACATGTATTGTTCAACTATCTTGGATTTTATTAGTAATGGACAAGTATACCTACCAATTGAGATTATAAATTTGACTCATGTTTTCTATCGATCTATTAGGAACTTGTGTGTTTCAACAAGTTATCTTGCCAATTCCATCAACACCCACTTATCACTAATATATCATAGAATAATATAAGGAGCAAACTCACAACCATTGATTCTCAAATAAATAAAATTTGGGAACTATATGAATTAAGTTACCCATATATCTATCTATATGGTGGCCTCTATTGATATTCTCATGTCAAAGAGCTCCTTTTCAAACAACTGAATGATGAAATGAACAAAGCAATCATTCACCCTTTTGAAATGATAGGTGTTTTCTTTCAATTCCAGTTGGGGATAGAAGTCATACACCATTATCTTCCCAAAATCACCTATTATATGTAATATATCAAAATATATTTGGCTTGCCATAGTATAAATGAGATACAAATTCATATAGAACTTTGACATGACTTTTACCTCTATTAGTTGTTTGTGAATTACATCGCTAATCAACAGTCCCCAATTGATATATTACTTATTTTTTAGGATGATATAAATGAATTTGTACATCCATGTCTAAAACTTCTTCATTGTTTGGATTCCCACTATCCTCTACAAGAGTGTTTCCATATCATTTACTTCATTTTTGAAATCAGACCTTTTAATATTTTTTGGAAGCTGTGTGAAAGAATGTTTTGTCGTAGTCAACCAATAATTATTGACTTATTTAGAAACATAATAATATTTTCATCCTAAAATGTTTGAGAGGACTTTGAATTCATATTTATAAAGGATTCATGTTCTAAAAGGCAAAAAACATTGTTAATGTGTTCAAGAACAAAACTCACTATCAATTCCCCTTGTGAATCTCTCCCTTATCTTGTATCTAAGTTATAGTTATTTTTCATGACCAAGAATAGATATGGAGACTGTATTGAAATTAGGAACACTGTTGCCTATGTCAATTCAATATAAAAAATACTTTGACCAAAATCTATCTTATGCACTGTGTTCATTCTTTCCCAAAATTCATCTATGTTAATGTGATATAAAGAAATGTTTGTGATATTTCCAACATTGGAATCCAATGATGAAAGAGGTGTCATGCCTTAAAATTGATACTTCATAGTTTCTTTGTCTTTACTCAAAATCACCTTTTCTAGAGTAGAGGATGAAGACATCAACTTTTATAAGAAAACTGACAATTGGGAGATATTTGTAGAAAAGATTTTTATTTACAAAAAATGTTAAAATTAAATAAATTAAATAAAAAATAATTTATTTAATTGCAATGTGATTCCATACTCATAGGTTATCCATGCAAACAAAACATGTTTAAATGCTACCTGACAAATTCTAACTTTTTTCTTGAATCACTATTCTCAACTTTGACTTCTCACTTGATTAATTACTCCACAACTATAAAATGGAATTTTTTGACAAGTGAAAATGAGCTGAAAAGTGATTTCAAAACTTTCCATATTTTTATTTTAAAATATCAATTTTCCCATTTATATTTTTTATCTTAGGCCTAAAATAAGAATAATACAATCTTCCAATTCTAATTTTGTTTTCTCCTTAGACATTATTGCATGATGGATATTATACAAAATAATAATTAAAAATTTGAAAACCAAGAATAATTTTTCCTTAATTTTATTTTTCCTTTTGTACCCTAATTCCATATTTTCCTTTTTTGTTCTTATGGAAAAAAAATTGTCACTTTTTTCATATCTCCCTTAACTCATTGGCCATACCATTTTCATATGAGTGGATGATTTTTTTTCTAAACAAGATTTATACTTTTCTTTTTTTACTTGACTCCTTTGGTCATATGGCTAGTTGTAAGGCTCACTTTTTACTTAGAAAAAGCTAAAAAAAATACTAGAATTACCTTATGCAAAGCCATACAGTTGGGCTTGAAGAAGAGAGTAGGAAAAAGAATATATTTTCTTTATAAAACTATAGTTTTTCACTTGCTTGGACAAGAAATATAGCTGGTTGAATAGTTTTGAGTTGGTAGTAAAAAGCAAAAAAATGATTTTAATTTTCAAATTCTTAATCCTCCTTTAGCATTGCCCCATATTTTAGTGTTTGACTAATGTAAACAAATTTTGATAATGCATGTTAAAAAATTTAATATATATCTTCTTATTTTTATGGGGTGCTCTTGTATGGTGAAAATAATTAAAAAAATATGTTCCTTGATTTTTTTAAAAAATCCTTTGTATGTCATGTTCATGGCTGAAAAAAATTAAAATAGCTTCTTTTATTTTTGTAATAACCCCATTGGGTTAGACATAGAAAAACATGATTTTTTTTAAGACACATATACCAAATATATATTACACTATGAAAATATACAAAGAACATAATAAATACTCAAGGTGATGTCAAAGACTAAAAGCATAATACATCACATAATATTGATCTCTAATGTCATGAGAGTACATGTCATAAGCAAATATAAAATTAATAACATTAACTCAACTACAAATGAAAATTTATAAAACCACCACTATAAAATTAAAAATACTAAGTAATTACAATTATTCATGACAATATTATTTGATAAGTAAAATACAATACAATGTACATATAGATACATGGCTCCCCTAGAGAATAGTTCCCAAACTCAAGTATCTATGGCAATCTAAAGTATCATCTAGATAAGTATTACTATTGTTGGAAGGGAGATCATCATCTAATCACTCTTACACACCAACCATGAATCAATTATTAACCACACTAATTCCATCAAATAATGGTCCTCCTTTCATAGATGAGTAGATGGTAATGACATAAGAATCCAGAGAGACAAGCAAGTACTCATGTGTTGCATGATTCTAAACTAAACATGAAGTGTATCATAAAAATCCATTATATTTCAAGATATCACACAAACATGTGAATCACACTCATGAAATGATAATGCATCACTAAACATACTTTGTCCTAAAGTTTTATAAATAATAAATAATAATGATCTAGATCAATCAAATTCATATACACCACTTGATCAGACTGTCTTCATCTATCATCATGATAGTAGTAAGATAGTGAATTATATCTCACTCCTTACTCCATATCAACAATGCAAACTTATTAAATAAATTAAACCACAATATTCATTTAATTTACATCCTACTATAAAATACATCATATAACATGCTAAACATAAGAGTACCAAAGCATACATTTATTCTATCAAACGTATGAATGAATCTTATATTATTTTCTATCCCATACTAGAAATAATGAATATAGTTTATACCATCTATATAAATACATATTAACTAAAATTTTTAATTTATATAATTAATTTCTAAACATACTATAACTATGTTAACCCATATTACCATAGTCTAGTTTTCTAAGACATAACTACTAATTTTCCCAAAATAGTCATATAAAGTAGTCTTAAAATTATGGAAACATAAAAATTTATACAACTATATATAATTAAATAGCTCATAGTTACCATGGAACATAATAACATACCAACACATCATTTAAAAAATTTCAAAGATTACATGCATGCATAAACAAAGTCTTACCAACTATTATATAGCATGGTATCCTCAACAATAACCAACATGTATATAGTAAATCAATTAAATGTAGATATGAGTCTAGCTTAATAATTTTAGTATGTACCATCTAGGTATAAAAAATATTTATTTTTTATTATTTCTATGATATCCCATACTATCATAGATCTGAACTACATAATAACATAAAATCCAACTTATGATTTCAAGAATCAAATAGTCACATACATAACAACAATCAAGAAAATATGGGGTTAAACCACTTGGATATTTTGTAAGTTTAAATTGATTACTAAAATTCAAAGTAACATATCTATAAGCACACATCACGATGCACCTTTATAAACTAATATAACCAAACACTCTCATAATCATATACTACACATAATTAGTCAATATAAAACTAACATCTAATCAATAATTACAAAAAAGTAGAGAAATCATAAACTCATTATAACATTCATTTAAAAATCATGTTTAATTTTCTAAAATATTGTTTTAATATGGTTGTGATTGTAGTCCCATGAACACCTTAAAACTTATTCTAACCAACCGGGTATAAATAAGCAATTCTCAATTCATGTGAAGCATAAAATTCACATTGGTATATTCCCAGAGCCTTATTTGTATACCCTCATACATATCTAATATGTATATTTATTTACTATAATTTATAAGCTAAGTAGACATGATCAATCTTATATTCCAAAAAATACTACTATTAGCTCATAAATGTGTTACTATTATTAGTGTTACATCCACACTACGTGCTTTGTTACCCACACTTTATAGGGATGTGAACCCTAAACCACGAGGCTTATCATAATATAGTGAAGGTCCACCAAACTTGTTCAAATGATAGATGTTAATATTCATTATTCATCAAAGCTAAGTTAAGTAATAGACTAATATACAACATACTACTTACAAGTCAATTTATGTATGATAATTTACATATAAAACACCTAGATTCAACTCATAGGACATATTCCTGGATATAAGACTATGATCATAAATATAATTGCTAATTATTAATGAGGAAAAATAATATATAATTTATTTATCATTTTTTTAAGCTACCACATATACTATAACAAAATACTACCCGAAATATCATCATAGTATAGTTTACGTAATTATTGTAGTATTATATATATTAAAATTGGATTACCATTTATGACTAACATATTATAGATTATTTTTAAATATCAAGACTATAGGAAAAAGGATGAATTTAGGACTAAGTCATCAAATAATTTATATGACCTTCACGGTATATCTTTATATCTTTTCTCATTATATACCCATATATACAACAAAATCTTTTCATTTAGTATATATCATATTTATGATGTATTTGAGGTATATACATAAAATTCTCAATGATAAGTGGTCTATTTAATAATACTACACTTTCAAAATACCATTTCATTACCAAATATACTCTACCAAAATATATTATAAGCATATATTATTTACCACAATATGTATATTCCATACTAAATAGATTGTAATATGTATAGTCAAACATAATTTCATATGTTAAAATATGTATTAGGCTAATATTATGACACTAATACATATTTATTAGTCTAACATTCTAATTATAATGAATCATAACTAAAACGTAATAAATTGAGATCTCAAGAATAGAATATGTTCAAAATATTTTATAGAATGTAAATATTTTATAAGTCTCTAAAATATTTAAATAATTTAACATTTTATTTATATTCCCATTCCATAGATCAAATAGTAACATATTTTAGCGATATATATCATAGGCACACATTCTATAGTGACATTAAACCATATATTTCATATATGTATATTCCAAGGAAGATAAAAGAAAAATACATCATACAACATATATGTGACACCTATCATGTTAAATTTTATTTTCCACACAAAAAAATATGGCATAGATATATTTTCAATGCTCATTTTATATGCCAGAGGTAGATTATCACAAAATTGGCACTTCAACATGAGTGATGCCATAACACTCAGAACATACAGTAACTCTTTTGAGTGATTAAATATATAAATCGACTTTGCTCACTAAATCCACATACATTATATATAAATCAACTTACTATAGCCACATAATGGTATATAAATTTCATAATTTATCTAAAAATCACTAAGTCACTGCAAAATATATAATATCACTACCAAACAATATTAAAAGTTCAACTCAACGATTTACCAATTACTGCTAAAATATAATATAATTATTTTGTATTTTTAAAATTTTCATTATATGAGTCCCATTTACACTTTAACTTAATGAATTACTAATTAAACTTAGCGATTTCCTTTGTTTATATATTTTTTTCAAGACAAATTCAAATATTTTATGTTCAAGTAGATTTGGTTTCCATACAAAAGTGAATAATTGTTTTCATGTAAAGTTGTGGGCTTTTTTCAATATTGATTTAATATTAATCTATATGTACATATGATATAAACTTTTAATATTAAAAAATCATTGTTATAAACAATAATTTGTGTGTGTGTGTGTCTGTCTAGGCATTGTTTTTTATAGACATATTATAAAGTTATTTTCATAATTTAAGATTGTTGCTTATATATATATATATATATATATATATATATATATATATATATATATAATTTAGGCTTTTATAGAAATCACAACACAAAAATTCATGTAAATTTTAATGATATTACTTACCTTCCTCACTCTTTTCTCATTCTTTTCATGAGTTGTCCTTCTTTTCCACTTTGTGAATCTCCTTTTTAGTTTCTTATGATGCCCCCCTTTCTTTCTTTTTCCTTCTTGATATAGGCCTAGCTATTTAAACTTTTTTTTCTGTTTTATTAAAATCTTTCTTTTATTTTAAGTTTCTCTTTTTCCTTAAATTATTAGTTTTTCTCTCTTTTTGTTTTATTCCATGAATAGTTCCTTACCATTATTTTATTTGTTTATTCTTTTTTTTGCTTTAATTTTATTTACTTTTTCTAATAATATATTCATTTATATATGTATGTATTTATGCATGTATGTATGTATATAATTATTATTTTATTTTTTATAAATATGTTAATAATAATATTTTAATATTTATGATGACTTGCTCAAAATAAAATCAATAACCCAAATTTATCTTAACTATGAAAATCATGCATAATGAGCTCCATAAAATCATTAAATATGATTAACAAATCAAGGTTAAAATGATTATTTAATACAAATGACATATAAATATATTATGCTAACCATTCATAATGCATCTAGCTATATGCAGTGTGTGTAGGGTACCATTTTTTTCCTCTATCATCCTTTGACATCTCAATCTACATAACCCTCTCTGATAATTCTCTCTTTCCATCACACTTTGAGAAATGGATTTTCTTGCATCACCCTCATAATAAAATAGGTAGTTAGACCATAATAGTCATGATATATACTTATTATAAATATAGTTGAAATGACAAATCAACATGATCATAAAGTAAAGATATACTTACAGTTAACTCATAATAGTGTGATCATGTAGCTTAAGTAATATTCTATTGGCCCATAATAACGTATATCTCACAATTGAGATAAAAATATCTGAATCTAAATTTGTCAACTATAGATTTCTATGGATAATATTAAAAATTTGCCTAGTAAGGAATCAAGAGGTAACATCATTCTCCTTAGAGCTAGTCATCATCCCTGATGACTCTTATTCAAACATAAATTTTAAATTTAAGAAAATTATTTAGGAAAGAAAAAGCATGACATATAATATCAAATTAAGTAATAAATAAGAAATTACCTATAGAACTTAGTGTAGTTACATCAAATTACATTATTCCCAAAGTATTGGTCCCACAATATATTATTTCAAGACATCTTGTTATGTAAACATGGTTGTGAGTATTAATTACACTAATTGGTTCTATCATGACCACCTCAGAGTCTAGAACCATCAAGACAAGCCTATATGCTATAGGACTAACCACTTATGTTTCTTTGAAGGGTCCACATATCTCAATGAAAGTTTTATTACATTTACAAAACACATGAGATCCTTATACAAATCAAACAATGACCAATAAGAGTTACACAAAGCATTCAATCTCTATTGAATATATCTCTAACTTAGAGAATATTTTTCTCATTCTAGAGAAAAGTGTTTAGGTATATTGGTAAGAATGATGATCATAATTTAATACTATTGCTACTCTACATAGCTTTAAAAATAAGTATAATATGTCCATATTGTCACTACTCCATGAAGATCCTAACAAGTATGATAATGAATAGAAATTAGAAATACTATATTTATAATGTATACAAAATCATGGAATACCCATTTATAGTATACATAAATATTGTCATACGAATTGATTTGATAAGTCCATCTATCAAATTCTGAATGTGACAAGTCTGTCTATCAGATCTGACCTCAATAATAACTAAGTTAATGTAATTCTAAGGATAATACCATCCTATCACTTAAAACTCATGCTTATAATTAATCACGCTTCGCTCAGGTCTCCATGACTTAGTGATCTAAAAATAATGTGAAAAAGGTTAAATGAACCATAAATACATACTAATAAATAATATAAATCATTATTATATACTAAATATTTCTACATGTATCAACATACATACATGAAATATCATACAATCAATCCATAATTGTATTAAGTTACTACTAGCTAAGCATGCTAGTATGATATTTCATAGCTTAAACTATAGTGTTCTATTCATAGTGAATAGGAATAAATGTTAAAATTATCATAACATATAAAATACAAAGTTCACATCATCCTTATTACCTTATTAAGGTAGCAAGTGAGATAATGTCTTCTGCCTTGCTCGGGCAACACACAACAAGATAAAAATTTATCTCAACTCGTAGATTGGAAAGATGTTCTATACCTCCTATTCCTTACTCACTTTTGATGAAAGGTATAAAATTATCTCTTCAAAACAACATGCTTTAAGAAAAATAGAGCAATATCAATCTCTTCATAGGTGTATAATATCGTGCTAATTATAATCAACTTCTAATTATTGATATAAAATTTAGTATATGATTCAAGGTTTGCCACCCCACATGGTTTTAAAATCATAAATTAGGTAAAGTAGAGACTCTAAAAATTCATAAGTAAAAATATGAGATCTATCATCTCAAAAATTCCTACATACCCTTACAAGGTAAAAAGAAAAAAATGTCACAACTCAATGTTGCCAAAACACTAGCTACTTATAAAATCTGAAGTATGATATCAAAATATATTTCCACAATGGTGAAAAAAAGAATACTAACCACAAGGATGTATCAATCTATAAAATCCCATAACTTATTCTTCAATAAGAAGTAGAAGTCATTCTCCCACAGACTTTAAGGGAATATGGTCGAGCATAATTTAAAAATAAGTTCCTATAAAAAGAACACTAAATCAACACCAATGGTGAAGGTAACTCAATTACTAAGAAAACTTTAATCATATTTGAGGTTTTTGATATGAGTGATCAAACCATGGTATAAATATTTTGTTCATAACTCATGCACTATGTTATGTACTCACCTACCCAAACCTCATATACAACCATCACCATTGGGATGCACAATAAACTAACCATTAAATAACTCAAAATGGTGTGAGTGATCCTAAGGGTATGCATTCATTTTTTTACCATAGAATTCATGAATGTCATAAACTAACAATATTCACCAAGACATACTAGAAGATCTATCAAGTCTCAAAACTCCAATCATGGTGTAACATGTTTCTGCATTGAGGCACCACAAATCCAAAATACTAGTGCAATACTTCATGTCATTAGGTTCACACTAGTGAATATAAATACATGAAATCATTAATGGACTCATTAGGTCTTGTAGTTTGAGCCACAACTTTGATACCACATGTAATAATCCCACTAGGTTAGACATAGAAAAATGTGATTTTTAAAAATCACATATACCAAATATAGATTACACCATGATAATATATAGAGACCATAATAAATAATCAAGGTGATGATAAATAATATAATAATAATACATCACATAATATTGATCTCTAATTTTATGATAGCATATGTCATAATCGAATATAGAAGTAATCACATTAACTCAACTATAATTGATCAAGTTGACAATAACCACTGTTACAATATAATACTAAGTAATTACAATTCTTCATGAAAATATTATTTTATAAGTGAAATATAATATAATTTACATATAGATACATGGCTCCCCCATATCATAGTTCTCAAACTCAAGTATATGTGATAATATCAAGTGTCGTTTCAATAAGTAGTACTATTATAGGTAGGGAGAGCATCATATGAGTGATTTTTCACACCAACCACATTTCAAATATCCCCTGCACTAATATCATTAGGAAATGGCCCTACCTTTATGGATGAGTAGATAGTGAGGACATAATAATCTAGAGAGACAAGTAAGTACCCTTGTGTTGTATGATTCTAAACTAAACATGCAGTGTATCATAGAAATATATTTGCAACAAGATATCATATAAACATGTGAGTCACACTCATAAAATCATAATGTCTCACTAAACATACTTTGGTACAAAGTTTTACGTATAATCAATAATAATGATCTAGATCAATCAATATAATATACACCACTTGATCGGACTACCTTCATCTATCATTGTGATACCAATAAGCTAGTGAAGTTCATCTCACTCCTTAATCTATATTAGTAATGCAGATTGGTTAAATACAATTCAACCACAAGATTCATTTAAGTTACATCCTAATATTGAACACATCATATAACATGCTAAACATAGTAGTACAAAAGCATACATTTTTTCTATCAAATGTATGAATGAATCTTACATTATTTTCTATCCCATACTAAAAATAATTAATATAGTTTATATTATCTAGGTAAATACATATTAACTATATATTTTCATCAACATAATTAGTTTACAAACATATTATACCTATGATAATCCATATTATCATAGTCTAGTATTCTAAAACATAACTACTAGTTTTTCCAAAATAGTCATATAAAATAGTCTCAAAATTATGGAAACATAAACAATTATACAAATAACTATATATAATGAAATAGATCATAGTTCCAATAAAACATAATAACATATAAATATAACATTTATTAAAATCTCAAAGATTGAATTCATGCATACACAAAGTCTTACCAACTGTTACAAAACACACTATCCATAGAAATAATCAGCATATATATAGTAAATCAATCAAATGTAGATATGAGTATGGCATAATAATTTCAATATGTACCATCTAGGTATAACATACATTTATTCTATAGTGATTATATGATATCCCATACTATCATAGATCCCAACTACATGATAACACAAAATCCAACTTACGATTTCAAGAATCGAACGGTCACATACATAACAAAAATCAAGCAAACATAAGGTTTTACCACCTAGGTTTTTCCTAAGTTTAAAATTATTACTAACATTAAAAGAAACATATCTATAAGCACACATCATAATGAACATTTATATGCTAGATATAACCAAAAACTCTCAAAATCATATACTACACACAAGCACTCAATATAAAAATAATAGCCAATCAATCATTACAAAGAAGCAAAAAAATCATAAACTCATTATAACATTAATTTAAATATCACATTCTATTTTTTTAAATACTTTTTTAATATGGTTGTGGTTTTGGTCCCATGTACATCTTAATACTTATTCTAACCAACCAGGTATAAATAACCAATTCTTAGTTCATGCAAAGCATAGAATTTACATTACTATATTCCCAAGTCCTTATTTAATACCCTAATAAAGCTCTAATATGTATATTTATTTAATATAATTTATAACCTAAGTCCACATGATCAAGATTATGTTCCCAAAAATACTACTATTAACTCAGAAATGTGTAACTATTATTAGTGTTACATCCATACTACATGCTTTGTTACCCACACTTTATAGGGAAGTGATCCCCAAACCACGAGGATTATCATAATATAGTGAAGGTCTACAAAACTTTTCCAAATGATAGATATTAATATGTAATATGTATCAAAGGTAAGTTATGTAATGGACTAGAAAGACAACATACTACTTATGAGTCAATTTATGTATGATAATTTACATACAAAAAAATCAAATTCAACTCATAGGACATATTCTCGGATATAATACTATGATCATAAATATAATTGCTAATTGTTAATGATGCTAAATAATATATAATCTATTTAT
Organism: Torreya grandis; assembly: GCA_037957365.1. Taxonomy (NCBI): domain Eukaryota; kingdom Viridiplantae; phylum Streptophyta; class Pinopsida; order Cupressales; family Taxaceae; genus Torreya; species Torreya grandis. The sequence goes on from JARHVA010005899.1 coordinate 257,138, forward strand.
CATTTTCTAAGCCACCACATATACTATAAAAAAATATTACCTAAAATATCATCATAGTATAGAAGTAATTCCCGTGATTACTGTAGCATTATATATATTAAAACTGGATTAACATTTTATGACTGCAACTATTATAGATTCTTTTCAAATATCAAAGCCATAGGAAAAAGGATGAACTCAGGGCTAAGTCTTATATAATTTATATGACCTTCATGGTATATCTTTATAGATTTTCTCATTGTATACCCATATATATAACAAAATCCTTTCATTTAGTATATAGCGTATTTATGATGTATTTGAGGTATATACATAAAATTCTCAATGACAAATGGTATATTGAACTATACTAGCCTCTTTAAATACGATTTCATTACCCAATATATTCTCCTAGAATATATTATAAGTATATTTTGTTTACCACAATATGTATACATAATCTCACAATATTAATAATTTGTACTCAATAGATTATAATATATATACTCAAACACAAATTCATATGTTAAAATATGTATTAGGCTAATATTCTAACACTAATACATATTTATTAGGCTAACATTCTACTTATAATGACTAAGAGCTAAAATGTAATAAATTGAGCTCTCGAAAAGAAAATATGTTTTAAATATTTTATAGAATGTAAATATTTTATAAGTCTCTAAAATATTCAAATAATTTAAAATTCTATATATAAACCCATTCTGTAGCTCAGAGTAACATATTTTATCATATATATATCAGACTTTTAAATATGATATATATATATATATATGCACACATTCTATAGTGACATTAAACCATATATTTCATATATGTATATTCCAAAGAAGATAAAAGAAAAATACATCATACAACATATATGTGACACCTATCATGTTAAATTTTATTTTCCACACAAAAAAATACAGCATAGTTATATTTTTAGCACTCATTCTATACGTCAGAGGTAGATTATCACAATATTAGCGGTTCAACACCGATGATGTCTTAACACTCAAAACATATAATGACTATTTTAACTAATTAAAAATATAAATCGACTTGCTGCTCACTAAAGCCACATAGATTATATATAAATCAACTTATTGTAGCCATATATCGGTATATAAATTTCACAATTTTTCTAAAAATCACTAAGTCATTGCACAATATATAATATCACTACCAAATAATATTAAGGTAAAAGTTCAGCTCAACATTTTACCAATTACCACTAATATAATATAATTATTTTGGGTTTTTAAAAAACTCTTTATATGAGTTCCATTTACACTTCAACTCAGCGAATTACCAATTAAACTCAAATATCTCTTTTATTTATATAGATTTTTCAAGGCAAAGTCAAATACTTTTTGTTCAGGTAAATTTGGGTTTTATACAACAATGAATCATTGTTTTCATGTAAAGTTGTGGGTTTTCATCAATTTTGATTTAATATTGATCTATATGTACATTTGATATAGACTTTTAGTATTAAAAAAATCGTTATTATAAATAATATATTATAAATAAATAATAATCAATAAATATATAGATAAATGCATGTCTTTGAATAAACATCATTTTTTTACAGACATATTATACAAAGATGTTCATAATTTAAGATTGTTGCATATATATATATCAAAAAATTTAAGTTTTTTTAAAAATCACAGAAAAAAATTCACATAAATTTTAATGACATTACTTACCTTCCTCACTCTATTTCTCATTCTCTTCATGCACTGCCCTTCTTCTCCACTTTGTGAATCTCCTTTTTCTTTTCTTATGATGCCCCATTTTCTTAATTTTTCCTTCTTAAAGGATATAGGTCGTAGCTATTTAAGCTTTTTTTTGTTTTAATTAAAACCATTCTTTTATTTGAAGTCTCTTCTTTTTCTAAATTATGAGTTTTTCTCTTTTTTTGGTTTTATTCCATGAATAGTTCTAAGCCATTATTTTATTTATTTAATCATTTTTTTGCTTTGCTTTTCTTTTTTCTCATAATACATTCCTTTGTATATATATATATATATATATATATATATATATATAATTATTATTTTATTTTTTTTCAAATATTTTAATAATAAAATTTTAATAATTATGATGACTTGCTAAAAAAATCAATAATATATTATATCAATAACCCAAATTTATCTTAACTATGGAAATGATGCACAATGAGATCCATAAAATCATTAATTATGGTTAGCAAATCATGGTTAAAATAATTATTTAATGCAAACAACATCTAAATATATTATGCTAACCACTTGTAATGCATCTAGCTATCTACATTGTGTGTAAGGTACCAGTTAATTCTTCTATCATCTTTCAACATCTCAATCTATGTCACCATCTTAAATGATTCTCTCCCTCCATTACACTCTAAATAATAGATTGTCATACATAATCCTCATAATAAAACAAGTAGTTAGACCATAACAATCATGATATACATTTATAATAAATATCGCTGAAATGATAAATCAACATGATCATAAAATAAACATATACTTATAATTAACTCATAGTAGTGTGATCATGTAGCCTAATAAATATCCTACTTCCCCATAACAACATATATCTTACAACTTAGATAAAAATATCCGAATCTAATTTTTTTAACTATAGATTTTCATAGATAATCTAACAATTTTTTTTGATGAGGAATCAGGTGTAACATTTTTATCTTACCCGCTTTCCTTTCATGACCCTGAGTGAACTTATTCTAATAGATGGTAGATAAAACCACAAATCGAAATTCAATTTTTATTTTTCTAAATAAAATCTAGAATCAAACATGTAGATTGAAAATATTTTCTAGAAGGGAAGAAATTTTTTATTTAACATGACCCAAAAAATAACTAAATTTGCATGATTAGCAAAAAAAATAAATGATATTGCATGCAATTTGGAAAAAGAGAGTTGAATTTTCAATTATAGTTTTCACCATTAAAAAATGTAATTATGACGTGGAGGTTTGTATATACATGGCTTGGGGAAGTGTATTTTGCATTTGCACAACTTGGGGAAGTGCAACATCAATTTACATTATTTGAGAAAATAGAATTTGGAATTACATGGGAAGAGAAAATTCAAAACAATTTTGAAACTTGCACGAAATAGAAAATCAATTTTGCAATTTTTATAGAATTGTAAATCAAATTTACAATTTGCATGGAATAGGGAAATGATTTTACAAATTAAATGAAACCATAAAATAAATTTGCAAATTGCACTGGGATGAATTTTTTTTTGTAAATTACATGAAACACAAAATTAAAAAAATTATTTCACCAAGGAAAAAAATAATTTGTAATTTACACAACTTTTATAAAAGTAACATTCATTTCCACTTATAAAAAGTTAAACAGATTTTGCAAATTGTGAGAAATGTTAATAGTTTTTTGCATAGGGGGCTCAAATGAATTTCCAAATAGTTTGAGGTAAAAAGAAATTATCATTAATTTTTAATTACTTAATTAAATTTAATGAATTAATTAAAAACATTATATTTCTTAAAATTTTGATGGTTTCAAGTTCAGGTCAAATTTAGCCATTAGTAAAAATTAAATTTTTACTAGTTTTTTAATTTCTTTCAAAAACTGGAAAAATAAATGGATCTGACTAGGTTTTAAAACTACAAGAAATGAAAATAGCTTGAATTGTATGGTTTTATAGGCTAATTTTTTATCCATTGGGAAATGGAGTCTTCAGTATCCACTTTGATAGATTTAAAAAATCTTGGATCTTCAATAAAATAAATAAGTCCTCAATCCATCAAGGAGAAGACACATGTCAAAACATAGTATATGTGAGGGTTAGGTACTCAACCTAACAAGTTTTATCACATGTTTAAAGACAATGTATATGATTATTAGGTACTAAACCTGATAGGTGCTATCATATATTTAAAAGTATAGTATATGTGAGGGCATTTTAGTCATGTTTTTACACAAATTAAAATATGAAGAGCTAAATGTCTATTATGTTCTCTATGATTAAATATTGAATATGAACTTAACCAAGGATCAAGATAAGTGAATATGACATTTTCATTTATGCAAGTTGAATCATAATTTGAAATGAGAGAATCTTGGAGGTGAACATGAATATTTATGTAGCAACAACTTATCTGGATATGGAGTTATTGGCCAATTTGATTAGGAAAAATGCCAAGATTATTTAAGATAGAACCCCCTAATAGGATGAATAAATAAATCAAGGAAAATGATAAAATAAATAACACAAAATCACAAGCAAAAAATAAATACCAAAAAAGAAACACAACCAAAATTATATTTACATATGTACAAAAGAGGGCTACCTAGTTCTTACTAGAAATAGTGTTTCAGATATTGCCCATTGAATGGAAATGGTAGATGAGTTCCGTCATGATTTGACAGGTAGAAATTATTATTGCCATAGAAGTGCCTGATCTAAAATGGCCCAATTTAAAGAGAATCAAACATCCTTTGACTCCTTTTTAGTTCTCTATGACTATCCTAGAGTAGGACTAGATCCCCTACACGGAATTATTTTTTCTTTCCCTTCTTTTCAAAGATAACTTTGACACAAGACTTATGTTTTATTATTCTATCAACCACCTATGAATTTTATTTTTTAATTATTGTAGGTCATAAATTATTTTATCTAATGGAATTTCAAAATTTGGATTCTTAACAGCTTTGGACAAATGTAGGGTAGGTAACTTGAGAGTTATGGGAATTGAAACATTTATTCGATATAAAAATTAGAATGGAAACATACCAATAGCCTGTTTTGGTGGTTTATGGTCTTCCCAAAAATCAGCGTATACTTTCTTGTACCATTTTCTATTCTCATCTACTACCTTGCACATGATTGTGTATAGATTTTTATTAACTGAATCAGCCTTACCATTATCTTGTGGATGATAGTTTGATGAATGAGAAAAATAAATGTTATATTCATAGAAAAATTCAATCATATCTAAATAAAAAAATTTAGAGGCATTATTTGTAAAAATATTCTATGGGATTTCATATCGTACCAAGATATTTTTCTTAATTAAGTTACAAATTACTTCTGAAGTTATTTGTTTAATAGGAATTGTGTATACCCACTTAGTGAAGTAATATATTTTTGTGAGAACATGAATATGACCTAAACTCAAATGATGGTTCAATGTTCTAATGAAATCTAGTCCCCATTTCTAAAAAGGTTCTTCAACTATCACCAGTTTAAAAAGAAGTGTTGTTAACCTAGGTTTACCTAAAAATTGCTAATATGCCTCACACTTTCTTACCCATTCATATGAGGCCTTGAAATATTTATCTAATGGTAATGATCTCTAATAATTTTATATCTTTTTACCATGGCAAAAAAAATTCCTCCATAGGCTTGATCATGAAAATCTTAGAATAACTTTTTCTACTATTATTTATCAACACACCTTAAGAAGAATACATCAATGATTTTCTTGAAAAGAGTGCCATCCCATATGACATATTTATTAGCTTGTATTTTGATTATGCTATGTTGTTTAGAATTTAATTATAAAGGACATTATTTGTATGTTAGGTAGAAAATGATGTCAAAAAATTACTCATTAATAGAATCAAAAAACAATACCAAAGGAAGATCTTGATCATCTTGTTCATTTAAAACTATTAGAGACCCTAATTGAATATTTATATATTCTACCATGAGTTGACATAGTCTTTTTCATTGAATCAATTTTGTAGGTTTTATTTCTAGATCATTATATTGAACTTTGATTATCCAATTTCCTCATTTAGAACTAGGTTCCTATTGGGTCAAAATGGGTTTAATTATTGTACTTGGTACTATTACCATAGATTTCAAATGAAATATGTACTATATAAATTGTTTATCTACTTTCAATACTGCGTAGGCATGCTTTTATACACTATAATATTTAAATTCATAATCCTTGAGATTATAAATCATGAAGGTAATTAGGGACTTGATGCCTTCATTATTTTTCTAAATCAATATTGTTGTGAGTGTGTTCTTTGAAGCATAGTAATCAATAATGAATTCTTTCTTAAAATTAGGAAAAGCCAATCTTGGTACACAAGTAATAATAATATTTATATTTTTAAATTCTTATTTACCTTCATTATTCCACCTGAAAGAATTTTTTCCTTTCATAATGTCTACAATATGTCTAGTGAGCTCAACAAAATAAAGAATGAAACTCCTCATAAAGTTTACTTTCCCAAATAAGGAATTCACTATTGGTTTACAAGTCAGAAAAGAAGGTTTTTGAATCACCCAAACTCTTTTTGGATCAATTCTTATTCCTTACTTAGAAAAAATATGACCTAGGAGTTAGCCTTCAATCGCTCCAAAGATAGATTTCTTAGGATTAAGAGAGATTCCATGTAAATAGAACTTTTCAAAAACTCTCTCCAAATGCACATAGTGATCTTGATATTTTGAGATAATTGTCAGGTCATCAAGATACACTACACCAATTTAATTTTTCAATTCTATGAATGTTAGGTCCACTACTCTATGAAAATTAGATCCTGTATTGATTAATATGAATGACATCCACCTATATCCAAATGTTCCACAAGGTGTTGTGAAATTTTTTTTGTGTTGATATTTCCTATTAACCTCAATTTGGTTTTATAGTAAAAATTTTCACGCATTAAAAGTATTTCAGTACTTATTACTACATAGAAAACTTGATCCATGACTGGTAGTGGGTAATTATCTTTGAGGGATTCTTGGTTGAGGTTCTTAAAATCAACATAGATGTTGATCTCACCATTCTTATTACAAATTGGTATTATGTTAGCTAGCCAAGCTAAATGGTGGATAGGAATAATAATGTGAGCATTGATAATCTTTTGCACTTTGAAAAGAATCATTCCTACAATTTTAGGATTATATTGTCTCAATTTTTGTCTAAAAGGTTTTACATTAGGATTTAAAACAAATATATGTTGTATTTATCTTAGATGAAAAGACTTAAGATTTGCATATGATTATGCAAGTATATCAATATAATTATACAATAGACTAATAAATTTTCATTTTTTTGTAGGTAAGAAACATTTTCCAATATTTATGAACTTAGGATGTTCCTCTAAACCAATGTTTACTTTTTCATAGTCAGCATAATCGAGATTTTCATTTTGGATTTTACTATTTATAATTTTATTATGTTTATCAAATAATTAATCTAAAAAGACTAGGCCTTTAGGAATTTTATTTCCTTTCAACTTTATAACACCTTATTCAACCTATTATTCATTAAATCCCTCTTTTGATACATAAACCCAAGATTATTTGTATGAATAATCACTACCTTCAAAGTATACATTTTTTAAGATGTTTGCTTTCTCAAGGAAAGAGATAATTTGCTGATCATCATTGGAAACTTGCTAATTATCCACATTATTTGTGACTCTAAGTCTATATATTAGTTTAATTGTATATTTTTTAATACCAATGTATATAGGGAATCATCAAAGAGGGTGATACTACAAAATCATCAACTTTACAATTATGTTCTTGAGTGATTATGTTGATATAAAAAACATCAAATATTTCTATGGTATCTCATATTTTATTCTTATAATGTCTTATATGATCATTCTTTACTTGGTATTGACCTTTTACCTATTTTAGAATGAGTTTAGAGTCACCTAAAAGTTTCAAATTCTTGATTCCCATCTTTTCTAATACCTATAGTCTATGCAAAAGTGCTTCATATTTAGTTGTGTTATTGGTATAGTCAACTACAACTTATAAGAAAATGTAAAAGTTTACTTAGATAGAGATATCAAGATTACTCGTACACTTAGACATATTGATGAATAAATACCATCAAAATCCATCATCTAAACTTCATTCATATTTGATTTCATGATTTTTGGTAACTCTATATCTTTATCTATCATCAAAATATAGTTACTGATTCATACATATTCATACAAAATATTTATTTTTAGATCATCAACTTTTTATACTGTATACTTCATTTTCAATCAAGGCTCTAGATGTTGTTTGACTCTTTGGAATAGAATCATAGCATTAGATATATCCAGTTAGATTTTGCCTCTTAATTCTTTACAAAAACTTATACCCAAAAGAATACCATAATCTTCTGGAATGTATATAGCCAAGATATTTATTTTGATTCATTTTTGGGAAAAATATGCCAAATACAGTTCTGCATCTTTAATTTGTCCAATGATTGGAACTTGTTTGGACTCGGTGAAATAATAATACCCAAAGGTTTTAGTACATGTTAGGCCAAGAGCATGATAAACTTTGGTGGGCATGACATTGTTTGAGGATCTTATGTCAATGATATAATTACTAAATTTACATCCCTTGAGAAATAGATAAATGAAGAATGGGCCAATTTTATTGGAGTTATAAGTGGATACAGTCATTGAGTTGACTCTATTATAAGTAATAGGGTTAATTAGGATTACTTTGTATTTGAATTCTTAACTTTAATGAAATCAAATAACCTATCCAACTACTTTGGATACATTCTAAAGTATTCACATTATGACATCTAAATTTTGGTTTTGTTGACATGATCAATTATGTCAAAAGAAGAAAAATAGCTAGGAGTCTCAATAGGTTTAGAAGTATTAAAATTAGATGAACTACCTATTAGTGGTTACTTTACTTTTGTTTGCATTGGTGGGGTATTTCCTCATGGGAGGATACTCTTTGGAATTTCCTCTTGTGAATAAATCAACTGGTTTTTATGATTCTAACCTCTAGTAAAAACTATAAAAGATTGACTATTTATATCTCCAACACTCTCTTCATAGATATCTTCATTTGAATTATATTACAAATATGTGTTTATAGAGTTTCCAGTAGTTTCTTCACTTTCACATTCTTAAAGTTATGGATTTTCTAATTCATTCTCTTCTTCAACCTCATCATATCCAAATATCTCCTCAGTTTTCAAAACCACATTCACAGGTGCACTACTATTTTGCTAAGGAGGGGACTCAAGTGCAAACATTTGTTGAGGAGCTTGTAATCTAGGGTGATCTATTTTTAAAGGAATGGAATTTCTCCTTAGAATATATTTGTATGGGGAAGTAATGGTCTTCTGAGCTATTTGCTTTTTTAAGGCCATTATATCATTAGCCATTTTAAGTAAAAAAAAATCTATTGAAAATTTTCCTAAACTCTTAGATTTAATCTTTAAAAGTCAATATTTTTATTTTTCCAGATATTATCGTGTCATCTATGACATAAATATCCAATTCTTGGTTTGAATCCAAATATGATACCCTAGCCTTCTTCAAATAATAACTTACTTCAGCGAACTGAAAGTTGATAAACAAGGATTTGTTATTTTCATCCTTTGGTCATGTAATGGTTGGTATCTTAACTAAAAAATTATTGAATTTGTAAATAAACTCTCTAATAGGTCCTTAAGTTTATTTTTTTTATTTAAGTTGAGCAATAAAAGCATGGGCATATTCACTAAGTTAAATATATTTTCAAATTTAGTCTTCATAGTATTCTAGTTAGTAATATATCCTTGAGTGACGTGGTAAAACAAATATATATCCCCATTATGTAGCATTTTGCAAAATAGCTTGATGGAAAAATCTTCATGCTCATTGCCAAAAATGCCACATGCAGCATTGAAGGTTGTAAGGTATTCATAAGGATATTATTTTCCATCTTCATAAAAATTTATATATTTCTTTCTCGACCCATTTAGAATGCCATATAATTATCTTAATGGACTAATCAAATATCCCCATGGTAATACCATAGTTTAAAAATTTTATGTTAGGGGAATAATAGTTCCTAATAAGGTAAAATCTTGGCTTGCTAAAGTTCCTCCTTCAGGTTATTTATTTCTCTTAGAGTTTGAGGGAAGATTATTTGCTATTTTGACCTTTATCTAACATTCAAGGCTCAATTTAAAATGAGAATGTTCTTGTAACTAATAAAAAGGGTCAACTTCACCTTTTAACTTACTATCTCTAGTGAATCTCTTTTTTACTAGTTTGGAATAAATTTACTGGCATTGAGGTGTAGGTTGAAGTTGAAGATCTCTCTGAGCTATCCTTTTTTATTTTATTCTTCATGTAGTTAATGTTTTTTCTCTCTGTGTTAAAACTAATCTATCTTCTTCTTCTTCTTCTAAAATTACAATTGCTCTATGAAAATGTGTTGAATTTTTCCTATTATCCCAAGTGAAGGTTATCAAATTTGATGAGATACATTCCTAATTTTTTGTTATCCAATAAATATTAGGTTAAAAAATTGGAGCTTGAGGTGCCTCAATTATCATGATAATAAATTTTGATTATATAAAGTCTTTGGTTATTTATATGAACCACTCTTCATGTTTGTCTCCTTGCTTGTATTCTTGAAACAATCTCAAAATTTCTTTGGATAATGGTATCACGTGTTTATTTGATATCTAGTTCTATTCCAACAATATTAAATTGAGTGTTTATTGTTTTATTATCAAAATTGAGCAAGAAAAAGACTGAAACTAGGTCTTCCTTTGAAGCTTCATCCTAACTCAAATGAGGTTGATGATTTGGATTTTAAAAGATTGAAATGTCATGTGTGATTTCACTAGTTCTAAGTTTGTAGAAGAACTCTTCAGGCTTCCCTTTGTATATAGATTATTTATACTCTTTTGGCACATTCTAATTCTTGATTTAGAATGATTAGGATAACTTGAAATGAAGATATGGAGATTTCATCAAAATATTAAAAGATTTGTTTAAGGTTTAGCATAATATCTAAGTAGATTGTTCCAAGATTAACTAAAGTTGATGGAGTGGTCCTTGACATGATGGTATATTCCTATAGACCAGTAAAATATGGGTAGCAAAAAATTTGAAAAATCATGCCCCATGATGGGTACAAAGAACTATTGTCATGAAAATTTATCAGGGAAACAAATTTATGACTTTGCATCAACAACATTGGGAACAAATCCCCTTTCGTATTAGTAGGTAGAGATACCTTTATTGTATTTGAAAATGGAAAAAAGAGAAATATATAAAAATAAATAAATTTAAATCATGGTGTAGTACTTTTAACTTGAAAGTATGAAAATGAGTTTTTAGAAAGGAATGTGTAGAGAGAGAAGGGAGAAACAAATTCACCAAATTAGAAACTAAGATTGGACGAAAGTATTGAGAGAAATTTTGACTTTAAAAGGGAGGAAATCTCTCTCATTCAATGGGTTTAAAATACATAATCATATTCTTAGGGATATGAAACATATATAAAAAAACTACTTATCTCTGATAACAAAAATAAATAACCCTCTATATTTTCTAACAGAAAAAACAAAGATATTGTCTCTATTCCCACTGAGATTTCACATTTATTGAAAATATAAATCACAATTCGAAATAGAAATTTTGTAATATAATTTATTATTCTTGACATTTTAAAAATTTTAGCAATAACAATGGGAATCAATTACACTAAATTAAATAAAAAGATAAAATCCATAAGAGATTGCGAACGCAAATTTTAAGATTACCTCTTGGTATTGATTTCTAAAGAGTAGAATGTATGATCTCCATTTACAAATATTTTTAAAATATATATCTATTTAAAACCCTAAATATGAATGCCTAACTTGAATTGATAGGCTAAAATATGTGGTTATGGTGTAAAACCACCTATTTTGCCTTTTTATAGGTTTGCAAAAACACCAATATGAAATTACAACTTGAAATGGTGCAAAAAAGTTTTGAGCATTTAACACCACTTTAGAAAAACATTTAGATTTTTTGCAATACATTAAAAAGAACATTATCAATTTGATCAACTTGAAAAATAAAGTTGACAAAATTTCAAATACAATTTACAAAATGACAACATACATTTATAAGGGGAATTATAGTGCAACAATACAAATCAGGTGTAAAACAAACATCAGAAGAAAATGCAAAAAAATTTAAAACAATTCTTAATTATTCTTTATGTTATGTTTATTACTCTTTGTATTTCATAAAATCATCAAATATTTGGAGAAATGCCATTATGAAATCTTCATCTAGTATATTTATGTATCCATAAGCAATATTTGCCAAGTAGTCTAACTCTTTCATTCCATGAAGATTGCTTTGGAGATTGTTTATCTTCATGTTAAGATTATCTTCATTCAATTTTAATTTGGATAACTAGTGAATTTTTTCATGAGTAGATGAAGATGTGGGATTGATAATGTCTTTAATTCACTCTTTGAATTCTCTAATCATAGTTTTAATTAAAATAAAATTCCTATTTTGATCTTTGTCATTGACAAAAGGAATTTTTAATTTATTGACCTCAATGCCAATATATATCATCATGGAAATTTTGAGTGACCTTGCATTTTTAAACTTTTGAAGGTACTCTTGAAGAGATTGGATCCTGGATTTAGTAGCCCTAAAGAATTCAATTTAATAGATGATTTCTTCATCTCTTGATAAATATTTTTTCAATAAGGTCAATAGAAATAAATTTTTATAATTAAACCAACTTGGTAATGAATTATTCCCAATTTTTTTTATATTCTAAATATCACCTTTCCTTCATTGTTAGTTGTTCACATTGTGACCAAATTTTATAGACCATTATTTTTGTGATGAGAATTATTGAGGTCCCTGTTGGTAATTTATCCTCAGAAGGCCAAATTCCAACCCATATAACCAAAAAAAATTGATTTTAATGACTTTATGTACTTATTCATGAATTATAATATCCATTTTATACATTTTAGATTAGTTTAATTAGACTTCTCAAGTGATTATGGCAGTTTAGTGCAAAAAAAAAAGGCCTATTTTGAGGCCATCCTTACAATTCTCAAGGTGAAATTGAGTATAATTAATCTTAAGGAACTTATGTGTATATAAAAAGCTCAAAAAAGTTATTTTTAATAGGTTTCATGTCTGAAAATGAAGAAAATTATTTTATCTTCTATATCAACCTCATTGGCAACTTTAGAAGTGCAGTTTTCAAATACTCAGTACAAAAAGAGGAGAGAGAGTTAGGAGCTAAAATTTTAGCCATTATTAGGGGTAAAAGTAGGAGTAAAAGTAAATGTAATTTTTATTCATATTAGTTTCCTCTTATTTATGAAAAGTAACTAAGAAGGATAGTAGGTTATTATGGCCTATTCATTTGAGAGGGGTCTATTCTTTCACTTATTTCTGAATACCATAAAATGATGGAGAGGAATTATTTTGAAGTTATATATATATATATATATATATATATATATATATATGTATGTATATATATATATATTTATATATATATATATATGTATATATATATATAGATATATGTATATATATATATATGTATATGTGTATATATATATATATATATGTATATATATATGTGTGTGTGTGTGTGTGTATATGTATAGATATATATATATGTGTGTATATATATATATATATATGTATATATATATATGTATATATATATATGTATATATATATATGTATATATATGTATATTATATATATATATATATATATATATATATATATATATATATATATATATATATATATATATATATATATATATATCATCCAAATACCCTACAAATCTCTTAAGAAGCAAGTCACTTAGAGATTATGGATAAAGAGATACATTTAAAATTAAAAATTTTCAATGTATTTTAATTATATCACATGAGTTATAGAGTATTATAAACCTTTGATAGTGAAAATTATGAAGATAAAACCAAACTTGCAATAAATCTCATTAGAACAACTTGTACATGAAGGCATTATCTCATCAAATGAAAGTAACTCATAGAGGTGAATTAGTTGATGAAACCACCATGAAATGGATATGTATGTATGTATGTATGTATGTATGTATGTATGTATGTATGTATGTGTATATATATATATATATATATATATATATATATATATATATATATATATATATATATATATATATATATATATCCATTCCATGGTGGTTTCATCAACTAATTCATCTTTATGTGTTACTTTCGTTTGATGAGATAATGCCTTCATGTACAAGTTGTTCTAATGAGATCTATTGCAAGTTTGGTTTTCTCTTCATAATTTTCACTATCAAAGGTTTATAATACTCTATAACTCATGTGATATAATTAAAATACATTGAATTTTTTTAATTTTAAATGTATATCTTTATCCATAATCTCTAAGTGACTTGCTTCTTAAGAGATTTGTAGGGTATTTGGATGATCTTTCCAAGTCTAAAATTCATGTTTGAACTAAATAGCAATGAGTAATGTCATGTATAATAAAAATATCCACTATTTATTTATTTTAATATAATATTAAATGGATAATATGGTCCAAACTTTTATTTTTATCAAGTTCATGAAATGTCTCAAGCATTCATAGGTTTAAAAATCTATCAAATGTGTTGGAAGACCCAAATCCATGATAAACATGTATTGATATCATAGAGGATGTAAATTAATCTCAATATATATCATTAATATCATAAAAATCATGAGAAAATAATCAATAATATTCATTCTCAATACACAAATCTATATAGTCCATACACAATCCATACACCAAAGGACATGTGTGAAAAAGGTGGACACGGTTTGGTAATAAGTTTCATGACTCTCAAAGAGAATCCACATGATGCAAGTTTATTGAGAATCAGAGAGACAAGGTAGATGATTGAGGAAAAATATAATGTTTTCCAAAGGAACACCCAAATATCAACCCCTCAAGGTCTATATAGTTATGTCAGACCTTCACCTACAACTAAGTGTTATGAGGATACTTCAAGGTATGGTTAAGGAGTACCTTGGAAATCAAGACAAGTGAGAGATAATATATTTGTATGGTAAATGATATTAAATTTATATAGATAATGGATACCATTAATCCTATCCAATCCTCACACTTCATACACCATGCTTGTACTCTGTCTTAGTCCATACATTGTAGTTAGTAAAATTTTTAGGAGCTAAATGGTTGGATGTGACTCAAGCCTTCACTTTGAGTGAACACTCCAAGAGTGAAAAGTTTTAAATTATAAGGAATATGGTTTCCTAGGTTGATCTATGTATAACCTATAATACATTCCATAATTTCAATAGTCTGTACACATGTGTCTCACGATTACCTACAACCATGCTAAGAAGAGATGAACCAAGTGCAATACAATAACCTTGAGACCTTAATGAATATCTTGAAGTTGATGGATCATTTAAAACCCATGATTTTAACTAAGTTTGTTTCAATATATTATAAAAAATATAATTAGGTTTACCTAAATTCAAGATCTTAAGAGAGAGACATATAGTCATATCTATAAATACATTGAATCATAAGCCCAAGAAGTGGGTAGAGTAATAATTGAAGACTTCCAATGTAAGTGAATATTCAAATGAGGTTATGAACTACATGGATACAATTTAAATTAAAATAATGGAGTATCAAAACTAAAATGACAAATACGACCTAACCTTCATGTTGAAAACATCATCTATAGCTAGCATAAAGTGTCACTCATAGTGATAGAGTGAGGAATAAAAGAAAATAAAAGATTGAGGGTTAGATATTAGTCTATATATAATGATATGAGTATATACACTTGTGATATGGTATTTGATAAAATAAGTTCATTTATAAGTATTATATACCTAATCCATGGTTAATTTAATTATTGAATTCACTGAGTTGAAAGATTCACCTAAAACAATGTTAGGCTTGGGTCATGGAGGTATGTGTAATATGTAGATCATGTATGTACTTGTGTATGAATTTATGGACTTGAAAAAGGTGAAAAAAGGTTTATAAATTATTTTTATAGGTTTATAAGTTATAATTAATTTTTTAGTGGATAGAACCTATTCCAAGTTTCCATAATGAGACTATTACCTACAACCAATGTTGGCAGACTGTAAGCTAGAAGGAGATTAAGAGAGATGGTACTTTGATAGGGTGCATAAGATTGATAAGTGAATACGGAGGGATAAATAACATTTAATTAATCCTAATATAACATAACCAAAACCTTTTTATCACTATAATACCATAATGACAAGGTGAAAATAAATAAACTCAATCATGGACCCATGAAGCATAAAACTCAAGCAACCAAATAACTAGTTTCAGGAAAAAATGAGTGTTGAGTAATTTATATGCATGAAAAATATATGAAATTAATTTAAATTAATGTATTTATATTTATATTGTCTCATAAAGTTCATACCAATAGTTTAAATATCTAATATTTTGTCTCAGACCTGGTTCACTCCATTTGCAGGGTCTATTTAAGAGACCTAGAGGTTCACTTAAGCTCAAGAACACAAAACAAAAATTATAGACCTCATGAATGTATTTTAAGATAGGTTATAATAAATTTAATTATATAAATACACTATTAGGTGAAAAAACACTTCATTTCTTAGTCTAAGTCCCCTTGAAGGCTTGCAAAGGTAAATTAGTCTTAACCCCCAAACACCCTAACTAGTGCACCGAATGCATACAGAGAAATTTTGAACACTTAAAATAATTTAAAACCATGAAAGGGATTAATTTTAAGGTGTATGAAATTATCATATAATTTTTAATGATTTTTGAGAACCAAAACCCATTTTTGACACCTCTCATGCTCAAGGAAAGCTAAGATAATGACCTGAAGAGTAACTTCAAGTGCTCATACCATTTCTTAAAATTTTCATGGGATTATGAGAATTTTTGGAAACTTATGTAGGTATATAAATAATTTTTTACAAGTTTAAGGAGGTTAGTTGTACTTCCATTTATTATGAACAATTGTTAATACCGCAAATAGGCATTAAACCCTCCTAAAACTCCAATTGTGACTAGTTTGTAGAGATGGACCTAAAAATCACATAAACTGCCACAATATGGACCTAAAGCACGCCATAATTTTTTTTTTTACTTTCTTAGGATCATGCACATGTAATTTGGTTATACTTTCACTTGTACATATTTGTATAAAACTATACTTTTACAAGGTTTTTTGGCCTAAAATAAGATTTTGGAGAGCATGAGTTGATTCCAATTAATAAGAGAGGTAGTTAAAGAATTATTTTACCTATAAAAGTTAAAAAATATATAAAATATTACTTATCAGTTCCCAAACCATTCAAATCTTTCAGACTAATTTGAAAATTTTTCAAAAGGGCAAGCTTACCAATGGCCATTTCAAGGTTTTAAAACTTCCACAGTGTTCCAGTTCTCAAAATTTGACATGGGTCATGGAGATATAATAGATAAAGTTAATCATGGTTTTTTGGAGTTTCACATGTGTGAAGGGTCTCAGGAGCAATATTTTCACTCTATAGGCCTAGTAGGGCTAATTAGGCCTAATTTTACTAAAAGAATGTGTTATAAAAGACACTTCCACTAAGAGTTAGGATTCCAAATTTTATGTATAGATATAAGGAGATAGAGGGTATGTTTAACTATTATCATTTTCTCATGATCATCTCTATATCCTTGATAAGGATCTTTGCTTGTAAAAATGGTTACAAGTAATTATGAAGGAATGTAAGGTTTTTAAACAAAATCAAGTATTTTTGAGTGATTAATGGCTCCAATCGAATTGATACAAGTTTCACATGTTGTTGAGATACCATCCATGAATACATTTTCAATCTTGGAAGAAAAAAAAAAAATTCTCTTATATGCCTTAGTGAAGGAGGATCAATTCAAGGAGTGAAAGACTAAATCAATGCATAATGGTTCTAAATAAGCCTTATAAAGCTAATAATACATATTGTATGCCATATTAGAGGTTGGAATTATCTATACTTCATTTTTAAGGAGGTGAGAAAGGTTGAAAAGGTCTCCACTCTTGAAAAATACTCTTTCCTCCTTCCTACACCAAGCTTTAAAAATGAACCAAACTTGCTTTTGGAAGTCTTCTAAGAGCCTATCAAGTTGGAATACTAATTTGAATAAGTATAAGAGTTTAATACAACTTTTTATATGTATTAAATACCTATTTTCAAAGGGTGTGACTTATTCACCAAGAATATAGAACTTTGGCCCAAGGATTTAGGCACCTATGTGGGTCAAATACCAACAATGAAGGAGAAATAATTATTCAAAATTTTAAAACTAATGAATCATGAATTAATATTCCATTTTCCCAAGGAGAGGAAAAATAATAACCAATATTACTATTGAGTGTTTGAAGAATGACTAAATCAAGGTCATGTTTCCTAGTTTTTGGGGCTCTTATCTCTCTCTCTCTCTCTCTCTCTCTCTCTCTCTCTCTCTCTCTCTCTCTCTCTCTCTCTCTCTCTCTCTCTCTCTCTCTCTCTCTCTCTCTCTCTCTCTCTCTCTCTCTCTCTCTCTCTCTCTCTCTCTCTCTCTCTCTCTCTCTCTCTCTCTCTCTTATTCTAGTATATTTTTAGGATAAAGGACTTAATTTTTAATCCCTCTCTTGGGAATGAGGAAAATATACCAAAATTGTACTTTATAACCTATTAAGTAAATAAAATGATGATTTTCATCTTCCTTAATATAGTTTTAGTGTTTTTTTATTAGATAGGTTAATAAATGGGTTGATAGGTCTTTTACCCTTAAATAAGATAGTGGAAGATAATCATGATACAATATCAAAACAAAAAGGGATAAATCCTAAAACCCAATACAATAAACCACCTTCAACCTAAAAGACACTAAGATTCAACAAAAAACCTAGGCCAAACAAAATAAAATCAAATGAGGCCAACTACTCAGACTCAAAATAATAGCCTAATTATTGGTCTCAATGCTATCAATTTTATTGATCTTCCATCTAGTATACCTAATAACCTATTCATTCTCCCCAACCTACCTCTTCCATTTGAAACCTACTAGCTTGTATTCCTCCCTCCCTTACTCTGACTCCTTGTTATTTTCCTCTACTTCATCTCTATGAGTAGTTTTATTTCCCTAAGGAATAAACTCATTTGTGCATATGTGTTCCTTGCCAAAACATATATCATAAGTACCTTGAGATAAGATCCCTTTGAGATTTTCAAGTTCATCCATAATTTCATTACACAATAATTTTTGAAAAGACACCTTGTTATGTAACTTATCAAGGGACTGCTCAATGTCATCCTTGATCTTGGGTTTTATAAAAACTCAACCCCTAATATAAATTAGTGTCATGAATTTAGGAACACCATGTATTTTCCTCTCAATTTAGGTTCCTCCTTCATAAGGTATTCTTAAGCAACAACATTTTGATCATTCCCAACTTTATTAGACTCAGAATCCATGAAGAAATCCTCTTCTTTGACTGAATCTTCTTGTTCACTGGTAATATTAATCACTTTCGACATAATTTTTAACCATTGGGGTTTTCCCTTCTTAACCAACAATAGAATCAACCCTTGGTAGATAAGATCCACTAAGGGATTGTTCTTGTAATTCAAAATCATGTCTTTTATAGATTTCAAAAGAAAGAAAGGGAGACTAATATTGTTCCCCTTAATGTGGTTGAGCAAAAGAAAGTGGTGTGAAAAGCTTACCATAAGTTTTATTTATAGTGTGATATAGCACATGATCTATAAGTATACATATAGATACTTCCTTGAAAGGTCTATTCTCATGAACCCTTTTTGAGACACCACCTTTGACTCCTTCTTCTCTTTGTTGTATAAGATATTGACAAGTTCCTCCTTCCTTTTTTTTTATCCTTGAAAGATTTAAACCCCAATAAATCCATCCTCATGATCTCCCCTATAAGCTCTTTGGTAATAAAAATCCTTAAACCATGTATGTGGACCTCTCTGTCCATCCATCTATGGGATAAATACTTAGAAAACATAGTGTCATGCCCAACCAACTCCTCTATGTATGTAGCCATACCCCCTTTAACAATATTATGCAAAACATACTCATCCTACTTAACATTTGCACAAGAGATGGGTTAAAAATGGTTGTAGTCACCTCCCATTTTATTTTTTAGTAGGCTTTTTTTGTAAACTTCATAGATTAACCCCTTAAAGATGAAATTAGAGGGAGTGTTGAAAGCAGATCCAAATAAATTATTTTTGTGAAGTGCCAATTTAATTCATACATGTAAGGCCTTTAGAAGTGACTAGATTATAATGTCCTTACACATGTTAGCATCTTTTATCTTAGGTTGTGTGTGAGTAGTCATGAATAAGCACATAATTTCATTCTATGGTATGTCATTTATCAATTTTGATAAAAGGAGTGATGTCATCAGGGAAATAATCACCTTTCCATCTTGTAAAGAAGGTAATTTAGACCTCAATATTAGCCATATTGTTCACACTTCTATTTCCATCTCTATACACGTGAATGATTAACATTATTTTAAAGTAGGATAGAAAGTTTTTTGTATCATTAATGATCCCAAAAAACATTTAGGAAGATTGAGTCAAGCCTTTTAAATAGTTTATGATATTCATAGAATCTCCCTCTATCTGAAGATACTCCATGCAAAATTTCACTGCAAGATCAATGCCCTATAAAGTAGATTTGGCTTATAATATGTGATTCATTTGGATCCCAAGAGGTCCTACATAGGCTACCAAAATATTCCCATGTGAATCCCTTATGACTCCTCCCAATCTTTTTAGACTTGGATTTCCTTTAGTAGCCCCATCAAAGTTTAATTTGAACCAGTTAGGAGGAGGATGAGTCCACTTAACCTTAGATCTATCAACACACTACTTTTGAGATTTACCAAGAATGTCAAGATTAAGTTGATTGAGAAATTGGGAAAGATATGAAGAAAAAGGATTGTCAATGGAGGAAGAAAAAGATAACCAATTTTCTTTTATAAAGGCCATGATTATATTGAAGGTAGAGAAATGGTTAGGCTTATGATTATTAAATATAATCAAATTTATTGAGATCCAAATACCTCAAAAAATATGGGACAAAACTAATTTCTACCAAAATTTTACCAATGGGTAATCCCATGATGGATTTGATTGGGTGATCAGATCCTTCATAGTACCAGGAGTTCAGGAGTAGTCAGAGTGGCTAAAGAAAGACCAAAAGATGGAAGAGGCAAATGAACATGAGAGTAAAATGTGCTCTATGGATTTAGCCTGTAGTTTATAAAGCACACATTTACTGGGGATAGGGATTCCCATCCTTATAAGATTATCCACTATAAGAATCTTGTTCTGAGTAGCCAACCACAAAAACAAATTGATCTTTGGAATGATATTTTTTATCTAGAGATCATTCTAGTTTTCTTCAACTTCTACCTATTTCCATAGAGAAAGATAATCAAATTTTATTGAATACAACCCATTAGTATCCTCTTTATAAATGTGATCATCTTCTTTTGGAAATATACTGATGTGAATATTTTTGAGATTAAAATTTAAATATTGTAAAAAAAGAGCTTGGTGTTGACTCAAATCTTCTTTGTGGAGAAATTTCCATCTTTTCTTATGTTCAATGTCCTCCCAGTAATCGTACACCTTGTGACTAATTGCATATTTTAAATGAGTTAACAACTCCATAGATTTAATTATGGAGGATAGAGGGGATTGGATCCATGGTTCCTACCAAAAATCCACTTTGTTATCTTTGCTAGTATTCCATTTTAGACCTTTTATGAGGATGTTCTTTCCATCTCTTAGTGCTTTCCATAATGTTAAACCATTGTCAGGTCATCTTCTAGAAAGAATCAGAGGCCCTCCCAAGAATTTAGGTATTTAGACTTGATAATTGTAGTCCAATAGTTATCTTCCTTTATTACCCTCCAACTTTAATTTTCTAGGAGATCTTGGTTCATGAATCTCGCCCTTCTAATCCCTAGTCCTCCTTTAATGGTAAGAAGACAAGCTTCATTCCAAGAGATAAGTAAAGCTATTAATCTAAAGAAAGTTATTCTATATTTTTTTGATCTAATCAACCACTTTTATAGGAATGAAAAATAAGGACATGAAGTAAATATGAATACTCTGAAGTGAACTCTTAATCAGTTTTAGTTTTCCAGCCTGAGATAACAAGTTCAATATCCAGCTAGATAATTTCCTCTAACTCCTATCTAAGAGGGGATTCTAGAAATATGTTTTCATAGGGCCATAAAAAATGGGAATACTAAGGTAGGAAGAGGGAATATTCTTAATAATTCAGCCAAGAATCTTAGATATCTTATCTTGTAAGACAATTGAGGTATTGATGAAAAGCAAATGGCTTTTATGAAAGTTAACACTCTGACCAGAGATAGTCTTCTAGATTTCAAGAATTTTTTTGAAACACTTAGATTTAAAAACTAAAGCTTCTCCCATCATTATATTATCATTCAAAAAATATTTATAGGTTATTAGTCTAGTTCTTGGATCCATTGTGATTCCTTTAATAATTCTAGATGATCTATCCTGATCGATAATCTTGCTTAGAGTTTTAACCATTATGATGAACAAGTATGGAAAAAGGGGGTATCATTTTTTGAGGCCTTTTACTACCAGTAAAAAAACTCTAGGAACTCTATTAATAATCACTAAGAACATGGGAGAAGATATGCAAGTGGAAATTAGGTTTCTAACAGTCTGATTAAAATTGAACTTAAGGAGGATTTTATCAAAAAAATGTCAGAAGACATGATCATAAACATTATTCATATCCAACTTGAGGAACATTCCATTTTAGAAAGAATTTTACACTAAGTGAATGGTTTCATGGGAAATAATGATTCCATCCAAGATTTTTCTGCTGAAAATGAAGGTTCTTTCTTGTTCTACAATCCTTTTTTCAAGCAACATTTGGATTCTTAAAGATAGTCATTTTGTGTAAATTTTGTAAAAAGTAGAACACAAGTTGATGGGTCTAAATTCTATCAATTGATTAGCCCCCTATTTATTAGGGGTGTGGACAAAAAAGGTATTATTGATGTTTTGTATCATAGTTCTAACTTTAAATAATACATAAACTACTAGATAGACTTCATTTTGAATGATGTCCCAAAAAACCTAAAAAAAATGCTAGAAAGTCATCTAGGCCTATAGCCTTCTCCCTTTGCAAAGAAAAAAAAATGGATCTTATTTAATTATCTGAGGGAGAGAGGATGGTGAAATTTGATTGTTCGGAAATGACTCCTTATATGATATTTATCATGTGTTATTTAAACTAAGCATCATGAGAAGGGATAAAAGCTAGTAGATTTTTGTAGAAGTTAACAATTTGAATCTCAATATCTTTTCCCTCCTTATGCTAGTTTCCATCCTCTCCTTTGAATTCCATGATGAATGTGTGTTGTTGGTTTCTATATGTAGAGGTATGGAAGTACTTAGTATTTCTATCTCCTTCCTTGAGCCACATCTTCCTCTATTTATGTTGCTAGTAAATTTATTCCTTTGCTTTCAGATTATGGTAAAGACTTAGGAATTCCTTTTCTTTAGAATGTAGGGAAGGGGAGAGCCTATAAGTGTTTATTTCCATCTCAATTATTCTACGTTTCTCCTCAATAAATAATTTTTTAAATAAGATGTTCCCAAAAACTTCCTTGTTCTAAATCTTGGGTTTAATCTTGACATGTCTAAACTTCATGGCCAAAATATACATGGCAGATCTTTAGACTAGAAATTTCCACCTTATTTAAGAGAATATTCTAGGGTCTAGTTGGAAAGCCAAAATTTTTAAAATCTTAAAGGGATAATTTTTTATTTGGACATCTTTTTGATCTGAAACACCAGTGGATTATGGTCAGAACCAGTCCTAGGAAGAGAAGAATGTCAACTGGTAGAATGTAAGTTCCAATGAAAATATATCAAAAACCTATTGAGACTAACTTGAGTTAGATTATCACCCAATATCCTATTATACCATGTGAAAGGGTTACCCTTTAAGTTGACATGAATTAACCCTACATCAACAATAAACTCACTAAACTCCAACATGATATCATTAAGGAAATATATTACCCCTTTCTTTTTCCCTAGAGTTAGAGGTGAATTTAAATCTCTTACCACCATCAAATTTTGGTCATTAAATAAATTTCTAATGTCTATCAATTCCTTTCATAATGTTATCCTATCATTATTAGCATTTGGAGCATTCACATTATTGAGGATCCATTCTATTTTGGTGTGAATTTTATGGAAAAAACCATAATGTGGGAATCAATTTCTAAGAGGGGATTGCCTTCCAAAATTGAGGGGTTCCAAAACATTGCTAGGCCTCCTAAGGCACCTCTAGAACTAATACAAATTTAAAAATATTTATCCCAAATATTAGATTTATTATTCAAATGTTTTTCCACAAACATTTTAGTTTATTCAATAATTAAAATATCATGTTTGTGATTGATGACTAAGTTTCTCACCAATCTCTATTTCTCGAGGTTATTCATCCCCCTTCTATTCTAAGATAAGATCTTCATTTCGTGTTACTTAAAAAATGTCTAAGTTTCATCTATGTACCATTTGCTACCTAGTTATCTATTTAAAATTTTCTACATCTTTGATTCGTTGGTCTACCTAAAGATTTATATTAGTCTCTGGCATTTGATTTTTTCTTGCCTCTTTTCTATTGGACCAACATCCACTATTACTAAATTGAATCTTTGTTAATCTCAGGGCCTTCCCCTTTGTTTATGGAAGAACATTGACATTAATTAGGGGAGAATGAATTCGATTAGGGTTAAAATGATCTAAGGATATTTAATTTCTTATAGGATCAAACCCTTGTCCAACCAAAAGATTTTTAAGCAATGATGCATGGTGAATTTGAACATGGGTCTCTCTATGAATCCTTGAGATATGAGGAAGGAGTAACAAGAGACACAAACATTGCTTCATCTAATATATCACTTAGGGGAGAATTAGCTCCAAAAATCTTGGACATCTTCAAAGGAATAGTGGGGGATTTTGAAACTAAATTAACCCAATGGGGGATAAGGATATTTAGAACCGAGAAGGGCCTCAGAGGAGCTACATCTGAGAATATTTTCCCCAAGTTAAGAGGATACAAAATAAGTTTAGGAGGGGGAAATAGGATGGTTTAAGAGGGGAGGTGGGGTTGTAGATAGAGGGGGGAAGGGGGAGGATCTTGGGTAGAGGTTTTCTTGACCCAAGAGGGAGATGAAGGAATGGAAGGCTTCTTACCTAGAGGGTAGTTTTTGGATGAGTGATTCATGATAACATAGGTTTTGAATAGTTTTTATTCCCTTTCAAATTCAATTCTTTGGTTTTAAGCCCCATATTTGGATTTAATCTTGATGGAATGAATCAAAGGTTTATCATCTAAAATGGACACATAAACATGATCATTAAGGAATTTGTGTCTAGATATGGTCATAAGTTCAATAGAAATTAGTTGGTTCAAGGCCCTTACAATTCCAAAAATATCCTCTGGTGCCCAAAATTCTAAAGGTAGCTCTAGAAATCTAACCCAAATAGGAATAACTTCCACGATGATATTGTCATGGTTAAGACCTAGCTTCCACTTTTGAAGGCTGAGAATGTATTTACCCATAAACCAAAGACCTCACATAAGGATCCTTATATAGTCTTTAGAATGGGTGAAGTTAAGCAAAAATAAAATCTTAGGCATAGAAATAATGTTGATTTAACCCTTGGTTCACCACTTAAGGTTTTCCCATTTGTGAAAAGAGCCTATATTCATCCTAAAGTCATTGAATTTATCTAGAATAGAGTTTTTCAAAGATGATTCAATATTATCAATGATAATTTTTTCTACACTATTTCGCTTTCTACATTCAAAGAAGAAATTAAGAAACTAAGAGGAATGGTCAAGGTTAGATGATACCTGGATGTAGTTGTGCACACCAAAATCAAATGTTGGCAGGTACTCCTCTTTGGCTATGGAGGAATGACACCTGCAAAGAAAAAGAGACTGAAACACAAAAAACATTAGACGAGGAGATGGTGGGCTATCAAGCAAAAGCTTGATCCATGAAGTACGAAGACTTCCTTAAGGGATATCAACCCACTGATTAAAAATAGAATATTTGGTAGAAATAGAAATAGTGAAAGATAGAATGAAAGAAATAAAAGACAAAAAGCAAAATGCATACCTGATATGCAGCAAATTGCTCTACACAGTCACCGGTGTCAGTCTCTGTGCCGGCGTCAGTAAAAGAAGGGTGCCAGCGTCGGTTAAAGTGTCGGCGTCGGTAGGGGTAATGACCGGCGTCGGTCGGGGCAACAGCTTTTGGATGGGGTCTGGTCAGGTCTAGACAGGGTTTTAGGATTGTAGAATGGTCTGAAGTCTTTGTCTGTGGGTTAGGGAGCCGGTTTAGGAGTCAGAGGGATTGTTTAGGGGTTTGAGCAGAAATCTGGGCAGAGTTACAGACTGAAAATGGTGGATAGAGGTGATACGAGAGGAAGTCTAGTCAGGTCTATAATCTAAGTCGGGGTGGTAATATCAAAAAACAATAACCAAGAACAAAATAAAAGCACAGAGGAAACACTTACCTGTTACACGCTGAAGACAGAGTAGGAGACATAATTGCTGTTGTCTGTGTGTTGCAAAAGTTTGATGTAGCAGACCTATAGCGAGATGATTGAAGTAGAATACCTATACTGGAGAGAGAGAATATGAGAGATTGGATTGCAGATTGACTAGATGCAAAAGTTGGCTGATCGTTGCTTGTGGTGTTTGGATCAAAGAAATGTTTTGATGTAAAAGGTCTGATAACCGATTGCGAAACTGATTGGCAACCGAATAATGAATAACAAATAATGGATAATGGATAACAGATCCTGCGTTCGGGTCGAGAACATATTGTTAAGGATAACCGATGCCAGCAGGACCACCGACATCGGCTGAGGGGTGATCGATGTCGGTGACGTTGATCAAGTAGTGATCGACGTCAGCAGATGCAAAACAAAAATAGGGTTTAGATTTTTGCTCATTTTTACATGCTGCCAAGGGCAAAGCTCATGGGAAAATGGTCGATAGGGGTTAAGGGGAGGATGATAAGGGTTAGACACAATTCTGGTGTCTACATTTGACCAATAAGACAAAAAGGGGCAAATGTAGACACCAGAATTGTGTCTAACCCTTATCATCCTCCCCTTAACCCCTGTCGACCATTTTCCCATGAGCCTTACCCTTGGCAGCATGTAAAAATGAGCAAAAATCTAAACCCTATTTTTGTCTTGCATCTGCTGACGTCGATCACTGAACTTTTCTCCCAAGCCTGCACCAAACATATTTCTTCCACCTTAAGGGTTCAGACCTTTCGCACTTTTGACGAAGCCTTCACGATGGCCCACAAACTTGAGTTACGTGCCATCGAGGAGAATAAAGTCAAGTTGTGGAGCAAGAATCCCAACTCCAAGACCAATGACCCCTATTCTAAGCCTTCCTCATCCAATCCTAAATCTAAAGCTTTAGCAAATGTTGTGGTTGTTAGATCTTCCTCCTCTTCCCCTTCAATTAACCAGCCTGAACCATCCACATCCCAAAGCATCACCCACCAATTCCAATAGAGATATGTACAATGATAGTTTACTCCACTCAGAGAATCATACGTGTCTGTGCTAGAAAAACTCATCAAATAGGGGGTCCTCAATCTCCCCCAGATCCGACCACCTCCACAATTTGATCCCTCATGTGCCATCCCTGCGTGGTATAGGGAAAATGACTTCTACAACTACCACCGTGTTAAAGGTCATGACACGGGAAACTATAAAACCCTTAAAAACATAATCCAAGACATGCTTGAAAAGGGTGACCTCATCCTAGACAATCCCAATGCACCACTTAATCAGGGTATCGACATCTTCAAACAACCATTCCCCAATCATCCACCAACTCAAAACAATGTCCAAACCTTGACTGACAACACTCATGAACACAACATTCAAACAGTCAATACAGTCTCACCGTTCATTTCCGACTAACCTCAAGAGGTGAGTCCATCCATCAGTCCATCACATGTGGATGAACCTCTTTCTCTGATTAGTTCTCCGTCAACCTCTCTCATCTTGGAGGACGCCTCGACCTTACCAGTACCGCCGGTTTCACCATCCTCCTTCTTTCTGCCCATAGAGGACCCAACCCTTCCTACTCCTCGACCACAAGTGGAGGGCACAATCATCCCTGCCCTTTACCTGCTTGAGGAGCTTCATTCTCTAGTTTCTTCTCCACCCAGGGAAGAACCGGCCTCTCCTTCATCTCCAACCAAGGATGAACCTGTCACGACTTCATCATGCCTTGGAGCTGAGACTACCACACCTTCGGTCCCACAACTATCAACATCTTCTCAAGAACCCAAACCTCGTCCAATATCTTCTCAGCTATTTTCCCGATTAGTGGAGAAACTCAAACTTCTCCCTTCAAGGAAAGTGGAGCATCAGGTATTGTGGGAGCATCTCACAACTCTTTAACATGCACGTGCCCTCTCATCTCATGTTGCTAATCCTCCCATGGTAGAATCTCCCAAGACTGTCAACAAAAACCAGACTTCCACTTCTAGACCGTCTACACCTCAATCAACTGCATCAGGACCGATACCCTCATCTACCCCATCTAAACCAATCAAGTCACTCAGCATTCACCCTGTCTCCAACCTCACTCATCCACAAGTGAAGGTGGACTTAGACCAGACTTCGACCAATAGTAGTCTTCAACCCAAATCAAAGAAGACTGCCAAACCACAGAGGCAAACTCCTCCTCCCCCGTCACCTTTGCCCTCTATTTTGGGCCCTCATCCTTCGACCTTGACCAAAGTCCTCCCCACTCATACCTCTAATCAAAACTAGTTGCCTCCTTTGCTTCCTTTTCCTACCGCTAGCCTACCCTCTTCCAAAAGGGTGGTACCTCTCATGAAGAATGTACCATCTCCGCCTGTCGCCACACCATCAACCCAAAAGGTAGAACGAAAACCTCCTCCAACTCTGCCCAAGCAAAAGTCACCAGCATCACACACATCGACGAGCACGGACCCTTTAGTGGGCTCATACTCTTTGATCTTGCACCAACTTTTACAGACTTCCAGCATAACTCTTCCACCCATCAGGCCTTTCCAATCCCTCGGGTCTAAGCCCTCCTAGTTCGATGACATGAAGATTTGCTTATACCATCGTACGCCAGGACATGATACCGAGACTTGCTATGCCCTCAAGGCTGTCATTCACTGCTATCTAGAGAAAGACACTCTTCTCTTTGAGGACACTCTCAACCGACCCCTGACTACTTCTCATAACCCTCCAACCTCTTCAAACCAATCAACATCTCATCAACAGGTTACAACCCCTTTATCTCCTTCACCTCCTATCTTTGAAATCAATGCCATTCACATAACCACTAGGTCACAAAAGGATAAGGTGAAAGAAAAAGCTGCCATTCCTTGGACCTATCCTTTCGTCAATCCACCTCAACTACCCAAGCCTAAGATTTATATCCTTGGCACGCCTCAACCCTCTTCTTCTTCTTCTTCTTCTGGACCAATCCACGACTCCATGTTGAAACAGCTTCACCAAACACCTGTGAATATGTCCCTCTATGACCTCATCCAAACCTCACCCCAACATCGTCAAGCCCTCATCAGAGCCCTACAGGTAGTGGAGGTCCAACCTGAGGACCCCCAGCCACTTGCTGCCCTTGTCCACTCTTTATCCCCTATTGCCTCCATCACATTTAGTGATTATGAGATTCCCACATCCAACACGAAAGATCAGGATGCTGCCCTCTTCATCACTACCTATGTTGATTAGACATGCATTAAATGCATTATGATCAATGAAGGCGCTAGCATCAACATTATATCCACCCATGCCTTTGATCAGTTGACTCTTCCCAAGAATTGTGTCTCCAAAACTGATGCAATCTTGTGCTCCTTTAATGACACCACTACCACGACCATTGGCACAGTCATCCTTCACATTCGCATGGGTCCATGCATAGTCCCAGAGCTCTTCTATATCATCGAAGGAGAGTTTCAATACAACATGTTGTTGGGCTGACCCTGGATCCGCGCCATGGCCTGTGTCCCCTCCACCCTGCACCGTTGTGTGAAATTTGAGCATGACAGACAAGTCCACACCATTCCCGCTGACCTTTCACCCTTCAAAACTTGTAACACCACCTACCATCCAAATGATGTCCTCATTCCTATCAATCCATCAATCCCGACACCGCTTCCATCCATAGAAGCTTCAACCAGTTTGCAACAGGCGGTCGCCCTCACACCTCCCCTTCAAGCGACAACCACAGACCCCATGGAAGACATCTTCCAAAGACTTTCATTGGGGGAGTATCGCTTGCTGACCTTAGACATGTTCCAAACTCCACAAGCATATGGATGCCTTCATCACAGCCCCAGTTATGACCATTGGATCAGGATGATTGTGCCTTATGGTCCTCCTCAGCTCTAAACCAACCTTGTTTATGGGGGGCTCAATCAAGCTCCTACTAATGGCAATCCTCTTTCTTCACCTCAACCATTCACATCAGAATTCTCATTTCTTGGCAACCCCGCCTTTACACACACTTACCTTTATAGGTGTGCATGGAAGGGTTTTGGTTTCAAACGCTATGAGCAGGGCTCCCATCAACCTATTGAGACGGTCAACGATGACAATGCCAAGAAATGGTATGGCCTAGGATATCATGACCCCACTCAAGACCCTACAGACCTTTGTCCCGAACCAACCATTGACCAATCTCTTCCATGCTCACCCATTCCTCCTTCACCTACAGAGTCGGTGGTTTCCATCCCTCCTAACTTTTTCAATGCCTAAACGCCATTCGCTTGGGAACCCCTGACCTATCAACCAGGTGGGGTACCCAAGTCTCTCCCCCTCATCTTCTCTCCAGCTCATCCACACTAGGTGTTAGACATTCTTCCTACCACCAAATGGCTAGGGGGAGTTTGACTTTATACTGCCTATCATCAACCTTAACCTCTTAATCATGACTAAACACCAATCTTGACCTGGCACTCGACCAGTCTCGACAAATCAGCGACCACATCAACCAACTTCTTAATCATCATCAGCACGTGACCAATATGGAGCAAATCAAATGAGGCAAGTTTTCCCTTAATTGGATCGGACCTTTCATTATCATGCACAAGTATGGATCATGGACTTATCGTCTATCCTCTCTTGATGGACGACCAGAACCTGAGCCTCTTAATGTGTTGCATTTGCAACCATTCTACTGTTAGTCGAGTATTTGTTCACTTGACATTTAACTTGAGCTCATCCCTTGAGCAATCCCCGTCCTCTTAGTCCTAATTCCTTTCATCCCTATTCTTCTTAATAGGTCCTCTATAACCCTTTTATGATGTATGGATGCTTTGTCCTAATAAAAGGGAGCCCTTGACCTTCTATAATCTTGTCCATGACTCACATTTCTATCAAAACAAATCAAGATGTCAAAATATCCATGGTCACCATATCAATATCAAATTAAAAAGATAGACTGCTCCCTCGAAGGATAGCTGTACTATTATTGTTGTAATTAATAGACTGCTCCCTCGAAGGACAGCTATTCAAAAGCCCTTATATTAAGCAAAATTCTAGACCACTCCCTTGAAGGATGGCTATGACTAATTTGGCAATAAACAACACTATCTTAGAAGCTTCTCACATCGATCAGCTTTGCAACTAACCACCAAGCAATGACATCTCTATGCAGGCTTCCCACATTGATCAGTCTGTAACAAAAAAAAAAGAGTCATGGACTTGACTTATAGTTGTCTCAGGGTCTCCTATAAAAAAATGGCAAAGTTATCTCTGCTCTAAAATGGGTTACCCTATTTCCTCCTCCTAACACCTACTCAAGGGACTTCAAGCTCACTTTAATGTCAAAGTGATTTGATTACCGTTATAACACAACATATGGTCAATGACGTCATGCATGAATGGGGCTCTTCGTTCTACTAACCCCTATCTATGCTGTCATTCTGGTCCTTGTCAATGAAAGAGCAATATGCCTTTCACTTCTTCTACACTTTTGTCACATTCCATTTCATCACTTATCAAACCTAATCAGCTCAACTCAACTCTCTTTTTAGGCCCCTCCCATAGCCTATTCACACTAGTTTCTATGGACACCAATATACATGGAAACTATCGACCAGACGCAATTTATGTTAAGCATAAACCAATACTTGCTAAAGCATAAATAGACCTTAATTCATCTTTAGCATACATCCATCACAAATATGGAAAATTTCTAGGAATGAAAGACCCCTCAACCAATGTTGTAGAATACACCATTTAGAAAAGGCTGTAACATCATTTTCTCCTCATCATTTCATCATGACCAAGACTAACCTATCGACCACTTTGACCAAACCAATCATCGACCACTCTTCTCAACTTGTTCAAACTACATTAGTCTGAGGCCCTATGACCTGGGCTATGTAGGCAGCACTCAGATGATACGACATCATCTGGGGTTAGCTCGACCACCCTCGTTTGTTCATCTCTCTGATGGACAAACTTTCTTTCCTCCTTTTGACCATGACCTTGCCCTCGACCAAGACCAATTCCATCCCTTTGACCCTTCCTTCCTTTTAGGGAGAACTATATTAGCCTGAGGCCCTTCCACAGGGGCTATATAGGTAGCACTCAGATCACATAACATCTTCTGAGGTTAGCTCGGCCACATCCTTTCATCCATTCCTCCCCCTCGACCAATGAGCATTGGAGATCATGCCTATCTCCTCTGACTTCGACCACTTCCAAAGCAATGTTGCCTTGATTGTTTTTGCCTGTATGCTACCTCATGACTGGTTAGCAGAATTGTGTGCAGACTATATTTTAGACCCTCACAAGTATAAGATCACAAGCCGATTGATCCACACTACTTGTGACTTTTTTGTGTTTTTAGGAGCACTTCCTGAGCCCGGGATACCTGAAACACGATGACCCATTGGAGCTTCAGCTTTAATTGAATAATCCAATCAGTAGATGACCACATGCTAGGGCCTAGTTATTTTAATTTTGGCACTCCTTGACCCTCGACCTACGACACTCTGACCTGACCATCTCGTGAAGTGGTATGCATGCAATCATGACTTTTGCAGCGTTCACCCTCACCCTTTTTTCATCCACTCTTTGTCAAATCAGCACTCGATTCCCGATTCCCTTCCCTCGACTCCTGATTTGAGGGGGAATACCTCATCCATAATTGGGGCAATCCACCTCCTATTTTTGTCTTGCAGTTCATTGGAATAACCAACAAGATGAAATCGACCTTATCCCCCACCTGGGGCAACCACCTCCTATTTTTGTCTTGCAGTTCGTCCAAAACAACCAATAAGACAAAAAGGGGCAAATGTAGACACCAGAATTGTGTCTAACCCTTATCATCCTCCCCTTAACCCCTGTCGACCATTTTCCCATGAGCCTTGCCCTTGGCAGAATGTAAAAATGAGCAAAAATCTAAACCCTATTTTTGTCTTGCATCGATGTCTGAACCCTTAAGGTGGAAGAAATATGTTTGGTGCAGGCTTGGGAGAAAAGTTCAATAAACTCGGGTTGGGGTAAGGAAAAGGAGAGTTGATTGATGAGGCCCCTCCATCGAGCGATGAAATCAGCAATGGATTCATCCTCGAATTGGTGGATAGAATAGAGGTCTGTGATTGAGACCTTCTTGGTGATGTTGATAGAGAAATGATCAAGGAAGAGTTGGGCCAGCTGAGTGAACGTGAAGAGGGAATGGATAGCAAGGGAGCTGTACCAATCAAGCGCAGCACCTAAGAGAGACATAGGAAACATGCGTAAAAGTAACACATCGTCATGGGTGATAAGGTAACAGGCATGTCTGAATGCCCGTAAGTGCTATTGTGGGTCTTCCTTGCTTTGAAAGTGAGAAAACTTATGAAGCTCCCATTGACTGGGGTATGGTTTGATCGGGACAGAAGGATGAATGGGCTCATTTCAAATTTGTTCGTATGAGAGAGTATTGTGTGAGCCAGAAACGGAGGTCTCTAGGCTAGACATCTTGTCCATCAGCATTTTGATGATATCTACTGATGGATTGGCGGGTGGAGCGACCCCTAGATTGTAAGGCACTTGAAAGAGGCTAGAAGATGTATACGACGTAGTCAGTTGTACCAGTAAGGGTGTAACGTATGGATGATTAGTCGTAGGGATAGAAGAGGAGACTAAGGATGGTTAGGTAGAAGGCATGGCTAGGCTCGATGTTGTCATGGGAGGTTGGTTAGTGGTAACATGGGCCAATGGATAGGTAGCCACCCTAGTGTTGATAGGAGCAAGGGTAGGTGGAATAGAGACGACTGGGTTTTGAAAGGGGGTAGAGAGTGGTTGAGTGGGCTGAGGTTGATAGGGGGCTGAAACCCCAGTGGAAGTGGGCCCAAAGATGGAGGGAGAGGCCACACTTAGATGGTTGGCCAAAGGCTGGTCATTGGTTGAGGCAATAGCCTGGGTGTCTAAAGCTTGAACTACGGATGCTGTTGATATGGCCGCAGTCTCAAGAAGAGAGGTCAGCATTCTGTACATTGGATTGCCCAAGGAGTCTCACGTTCAGCTATTCGTGAGATAGTGTTGCAAGGCTTTAACATTGAGGTCTAAGAATCATGCAAAATCTTGGTCCCCTTCTGGAACAATAGGAGTCTAGGTCAGGGATGGTCTAGTAGGAGTTCTTTCAATCTCTGAGTGGAACTCCATTATAGGATTGGTTATGGATAGGGTAGACGAAAGTGGATGATGCCTCGTGTGATCGACTAGAGCCTTGTCTTGGCTACGAGTCAGAACCATTCAAGGCAAGAAAGAATGTCCTCACAAGCTCAAACAAGCAGATAAGAATAGAAAAGATGAAGAACACAAGCAGATCCTAAAAAAAAAACCCTAGGAGTAAATTATTAGGATTATAGTGGCTTATGCCTTAGAATATGTGTAGAGGAAGATTGGCTTTTGAGTCAAGTCTTAGAAGAAGTAGTTTATGGATGGTTTCAAGTAAGTTATGGTGCTCAAAAGTCTGTGTTAGGTTCCATACTTGGCCTGGTGCTAAGGAGCAAGCTCCCCTCACTTCACGAGTCCAGTGATAAGCTAGTCTCACTTAGCCAAAATATACTTCCCCTAGAGATTAGACTCTGCCAGAGAATGGAGTGGGCTTTCCCCTTGGTGATGAAATCCATGTAAGATCACCGGGATGGGTAAGGTATCCGCTGGGTGATGAAATCCCAGTCGGGCCTTGTCTCAGGTAAGTTAAGATGTTTGTTTTGTGCAAGTGGTTTGGTTGTGTAACATAAAGTGGACTAGATTAATTCATGATGCGATTATTAATTACTAGGTGTGGTCTAAGAAATGTAAGCAAATAGAAATGCAATGCAACGTGTTTTAAGCCCCAAGTCGAAATGTGAAGTTGGAATGAAAACAAGTTGAGAATGGGTTGAAGAATATGATTTTTGACTAGTCTAGAAGTGCAAGAAAAGAAAGAAAAGTTCTTTTTAGTCCTGCTGATGGTGTCGTTTAGAAGAGACGAAAGAGGTGAAAAGGGATAAACCTAATGCACCTATATGAAAAGAAAGAAATAACCCAAGGAAGGCCCTAGGGTCCCACCGGGTGTGCCAGAATATTTCTACATTATTTCGCTTTCTACATTCAAAGAAGAAATTAAGAAACTAAGAGGAATGGTCAAGGTTAGATGATACCTGGATGTAGTCGTGCGCACCAAAATCAGATGTTGGAAGGTACTCCTCTTTGGCTGTGGAGGAATGAAACCTATAAAGAAAAAGAGACTGAAACATGAAAAATGTTAGATGAGGAGATGGTGGGTTGTCAAGCAAAAGCTTGATCCCTGAAGTATGAAGACTTCTTTAAGGGATATCAACCCACTGATAAAAAATAGAATATTTGGCAGAAACAAAAATAGTGAAAGATAGAATGAAAGAAATAAAAGACAAAAAGCAAAATGCGTACCTGATATGTAGCAAATTGCTTTGCATAGTCACCAGTGTCGGTCTC
This sequence comes from Torreya grandis, assembly GCA_037957365.1. Taxonomy (NCBI): domain Eukaryota; kingdom Viridiplantae; phylum Streptophyta; class Pinopsida; order Cupressales; family Taxaceae; genus Torreya; species Torreya grandis. The sequence goes on from JARHVA010005899.1 coordinate 293,010, forward strand.
TGTGCCATCATCGATAAAAGAAGGGTGCTAACGTCAGTTAAAGTGCCAGCATTGATAGGGGTAATGACCGGCATCGATCGGGGCAGCAGCTTTTGGATGAGGTCTGGTCAGGTCTGGACAGGGTTTTAGGATTGTAGAATGGTCTGAAGTCTTCATCTGTGGGTTAGGGAGCCGGTTTAGGAGTTAGAGGGATTGTTTAGGGGTTTGAGCAAAAATCTAGGCAGAGTTACAGACTGAAAATGGTGGATAGAGATGATACAGGAGGAAGTCTAGTTGGGTCTATAATCTAAGTCGGGGTGGTAATATCAAAAAACAATAACCAAAAACAAAATAAAAGCACAGAGGAAACACTTACCTGTTACACGCTAAAGACAAAGTAGGAGACATAATTGCTGTTGTTTGTGTGTTGCAAAAGTTTGATGTAGCAGACCTCCAGTGAGATGACTGAAGCAGAATACCTGTACTGGAGAGAGAGAATACAAGAGATTGGATTGCAGATTGACTGGATGCGAAAGTTGGTTGATCGTTGCTTGTGGTGTTTGGATCAAAGAAATATTTTGATGCAGAAGGTCTGATAACCGGTTGTAAAACTGATTGGCAACCGAATAACGAATAACGAATAATGGATATTGGATAACGGATCATATGTTCGGGTCGAGAATGCAGTGTTAAGGATAACCGACGCCAGCAAGACTGCCGACATCGGCCGAGGGGTGACCAACGTCGGCGATGTCGATCGAGTAGTGACCGACGTCGGCAGATGCAAAATGGGGATAGAGGCTAATTTTAGCTTTCTGCTCATTTTTACATGATGCCAAGGGCAAGGCTCATGGGAAAATGGTCAACAGGGGTTAAGGGGAGGATGACAAGGGTTAGACACAATTCTGGTGTCTACAATAATATTTGTGATCTTGAGACATAACTCATTTTCCTTTGGTAGATTCAATTCTTATGACTGGTAGACCCTGACTCATTTATAACACATGTACCAAAGGATCCTTCATTATGACCAATTAAATAGGATCCTCTACCAATTTTATCATAGATTAAGTGGGGTCCTTATGTTATATCTCACCTTCTTCTCGCTCATCATTTGTGTTCAAAATTATTTTGATAATCTTCTTCCCACCCATTGCTTGCATTCAAAATCACCTCTTACACACTCTTTGAAGATAATATGAGAAGAGGATTATTAAAGATGACAAGGATTATTTTTATTAGTTTGATTTGCACATGTGGTAGTGATATGTCCCTTGGCAAGTCCTAATCTCACCTAATTACTAGTATATCAACTTATGTACGTCACATATAGTTTTTGAATGTTGAGTGACTAATATTGGAGTGGAGATATTTACTAGTTAGTGACTTGAATTAGGCCTTACATCATTTCCCTCATGTTTTGATCACTTAATTAAACCTTTATGTGAAACACTTTTGCATAGAAGTCTTTGGAGTTGAAAGATTTAGTGGTTTGCATTACTTATTAGTGTTTATTGAAGTCAAATTGAGTGGATGAATTATTACATTAGGTGTATCACCATAATTAGTATAGATTTCCATTATAAGTTATCTTTCTAACTCTTTTCACCCTAAAATTAAAGTAGGTTTTAATAGATTAAGCCATAAGTGAGGTACCAAGGGAGTTAACCCCATAATATAGAGGTTTGGTCTATGTTAGGGTCACCCATCACCTTTAGACCATTTCCATGTTAGTCCAAATTCAAATTAGGTCTAAAAACATCATTAAATAGGGTGTAACTTGGGTTTTTAATAGATCCTTGATCAAAACCCTTTTCAAACCAATCTTTCACTATGTTTCCCATTTGACCTACCTCACTTAATTTCTCCAATGCCTCAACATCTAGACTTTATTAATGAACAATTGGTTGAATTGGTTCAATCAGTGTTTGTATCACTAAATTTAATTATTGTACCTTTTTATTTAGTTCATCTTGCATTTCTTTTTCTTTATCCATTTTTTCAAAAATCATACCAATCACCAACTGCATGTCTCCCTTCATCCCTTCTCTAGTAGACTTTCCCAAATAGACCTTGGATACCTAGTAATCTTCAATTTTAATTTTTGAATTATCCTTTTTGACTGAAGGAATTTACAATTCTACATACTTATACCCTTTTTCATTTGTTACCATTTATGAAACTATTATTGCTTTCTTTTGCCTTTTTTGGAAAGTGATTGTCAGAATTCCAAATTTTGTCTCCTTAGGTTCAATAAATTTTCTTGTTTTATCGACCATCATGGAAAACCACTCTAAAGTTGTCATACTTGAATAAGGAGGTGGGATAAAAGTTGAAACTATTGGAACAAACATATTGATATGGAGAAGGTGTTTTCTCAATTATGTCACCTTGGAAAGATGTTCCTACTTCTTCTTGTTTATTGATTATATCAATAGCAGTTATCAAAGAGGAGATGAGAGGCAATTCATGATTCAAGGGAGAAGATTAAGATATATGAGTGGTATCTTGTAGTGAGAAAGTATATGACATAGGGAACATCATATCATTTAAAGGCAAAAATTATTATCTCATATTATCTACAAGTTCTTGAGAATGCTGGAAACTATCAACATGAATCTCTTGAGAAATTAAAAGACTAGGAGAATAAGAGACATTTTCACCTAAACTATTTATTTTGAGCTTGAGAATATTTTCTTATTGAATTTCATGTTGAATAGCTTCTAATTCATGTGCCTCTTTTATCATTGTGGGTTCTTCACTTGGACATAACTCTTCTACCTTTACTGATTCATCATGTTGCTTGTAGGAGATAGAAAATTCATATTCCCTAGGAGGTGTAGGGAAATAAACATTCCAAAAATCCACTCCTTTTCTCTTCAACCAAATAATAATTTTATAAATTACTACTCTTGTTCTACTTATGAGATAATTAGATTCATTCTTATCCCAATGGACTATAGGTAATCTATTTTTCATGACATTTTAGTTTTCAAAAATGGGGTCAAATGTGGCCTAATCATCCACCAACTACTTTTGCACTTTCATTATGCCAAATTTGACTTTTTATTTCATGGTAAATCATGAATATTCTATGATCCTTACCACTTTTTCATCATTGTAATCAAACTAATAGTCCTCAAAATGTGGGAGATGATGATATGAAGGTCCAATATCATGCTCAATCAAACCCCTAATGTCATATGCAAACCTGCTCCAAAAAATCTTGAGATTATTATGAGACATGTATTGTTTAAATATCTTGGCCTTTATAAGTGATGGACAAGTATACCTACCAATTGATATTATAAATTTGACTCATATTTTATATCAACCTATTAATAATTTGTGTGTTTTAACAAGTTATCTCTCTAAATCCATCAATGCCCACTTATCACTGAAATATCATGGAAGCATATAGGGAGCAACCTCGTAACCACTAAAATAAAATAAATGAAACTTGAGAACTTTATAAACCAAGTTATCCATCTATCTATCTCTATGGTGGATGCTATTTATATTCTCATGTTGAGGATCTCCTTTTCAAACAACTGAATGATGAAATTAACAAAGCAATCATTCACCCTTTTTAAGTGACTAGTGTTTTTTTTAATACTATTTTGGGATAGAAATCATACACTTACCTTAATAAAATCAACTATTGTATGCAATCCATCAAAATATATTTTTTTGGCCACAATGTAAATGAGATACAAAGACATATAGAACTCTGACATGACTTTTACCTCTATTAGTTGTTTGTAAATTGCATCACTGATCAACAATCCCCAATTGATATGTTTATTATCTTTTAGGATTATCTAAATGAATATATACATCCATATATATAATTTATTCTTTATTTGGCTTCCCACTATCTTTTGTAATAGTTTTATCATATCATTTATCTCATTTCTAAAATCAAACCTTGTAAGATTTTTAGGAAGTCATGTGAAGGAATGTTTTGGCTTAGTCAAGCTTAAATTATTGAATTATTTAGCACACACAATACTATTATCATCCCAAAATATTTGAGAGGACTCAAGAGTTAGATGTACAAAGGATTCATGATATAGAAGGTGTAAAACATAGTCAATGTGGTCAGGAACAAAACTTGCTACCAATTCCCCTTATGAATTTCTCACTTCTCTTGTCGCTAAGTTATAGTTATTTTCCATGACCAAGACTAGATCTGAAGACTATACTAAAATCAAAAATGCTACCGCCTATGCCAATCCACTTTCAAAAATACTTTGACCAAAATCTATCTTATGTACTATGTTCATCTGTTCCCAAAATTCATCTAAATAAATGTGATCTAGATCAATGTCTATGATATTTTCAACATTAGAATCTAGTGGTGAAAGAGGTGTTACCCCCTAAAATTGATAATCCATGGTTCCTTTGTCTTTACTTAGAGTCATCTTTTCAAGAGTAGAGGACAAAGACATCAACTTTTACAAGAAAACTGACAATTGGGAGATATTTATAGAAAAGCTTCTTATTTGCAAAAAATTATGAAATTAAATAACTTAAAGCAAAAATAAGTTATTTAATTGTAATTTGAGGTTGTACTCACAATATATCTATGAAAATTACTCCACCATGTGTAAATACTACCTAACAAATTTCAACTTTCTAACTCAATCATCGTCATTTGTTTTGATTTCCCACTTGATCAATTACTCCACAACTATAAAATGGAATTTTTTGATAAGTGCAAATTAATCGAAAAGTGATTTCAAATTTTTTTATCTTTTTAATTTAAAATCCCACTTTTACATTTTATATTTTTATCTCAGGCCTAAATCAATAATAATATAATTTGTAAATTACATTTTTGTTTCCTCCTTGGATGTTATGGTATGATGTAAATTCTAGCAAATAAGAATCACAAATTTTCAAACCAAGAATAATTTTCTCTTAATTTTACTTTTCCTTTTTTTACCCAAAGTTGGTACATTTCCCTTTTTGATCTTAAGAATCTAAATCTTTATGTCACTCTTTTTAATATCTCCCTCTAATCATTGGTTGCACCATTCTCATATGAGTAAATGAAAAAAAATTAAAACAAAATTTCTAATTTTATTTTTTTGTTTGCCTCCTTTGGGTATACGGCTAGTTTTATGGCTCACTTTTTACTTTAAAAATGGTAAAAAAAATTAAACTACTAAAATTAGCTCATGTAAAGTCATACATCTAAGTGTTTCTACGCTATATTTTGCTTTCTACATTCAAAGAAGGAATCAAGAAACTAAGAAGAATGGTCAAGGCTTGTGTACCTGGATATAGTCTACGCACCATAATCCAGACGTTGTGAGAACTCCTCTTTGGCTGTGGAGAAATGACACCTGCAAAAGAAAGAGACTAAGACAAAGAAGGCGTTAGATAAGGATATGGTAGGTTGCCAAGAAAAAGCTTGATCCCAAAAGCAAAAGCTTGAGAGATGTCAACCCACTAATTAATAAAAAGATGGTCTAATAAAGGACAGAAGGATAGAAGACTAAAAATGATAAAGATAGAATGAAAAGTGGAAGCAAAAGCTTACCTGAAAGAAGCTGTCGGCCTGGTCACAGTCATCGGCGTCGGTTGTCCTACTGGCACTGGTTGCCAGGAATGCCGACGTCGGTTAGTATGCCGACGTCGGTGAGGGAAGTGACCGGCGTCGGTCGGGGCAGCAGTCTGTGGATGAGGTCTGGATGAGTTTTGGTCTATGGATGGGTCTGAGACAGAGTTTTGGGCTTGGTTGAATGGTCTGGGGGTCTGGGTCTGAGAGTCTGATTTGTGCTAATAGTCTATGCAGAGGTTTTGGGCAGAGTTGTAGGGGCAATGGATAAAGTGTACGGTCAGATAGAGGATAGAGGCAGAGAAATGAGGATTCGGGTCTGGTCTGGTCTGGGGATAGGGAGTACTGAATCTAGTTCATAATACTTAGAAGTAAATAACTAGAAAACACAATGAAACTACAAACAAAATACATACTTGTGGCCTGTAGAAGGAGTGTTACAGACTAGTGTACCTGTTATTGGTGTTGCTGATGTGAAGGTCCTATCACTGGTGTTGATGTAGAAAGCTGATGTAGAGTCCCTGGAGAGTCTTGCTTGATGTGTACCTACAGCCAAAGAGTTAGCAATGGAAGAGAGAGGAGCCAAAGATTGATAGATTAAACGATTCAGAGTTTGATGCGAGAGAGAGGCCAAGGAAGGATAACAGATGCAGAAAACCATTATGAAGGATGCCGATGCCGGTAATATCACCGATGTCGGTCGATAGTTGACTGACGTCAGTGGCTGGAAGGCAGGAAAAAGGCTAAAAATAGCCTTTTGTCCGTTTCCCAACTGTCGGGTCAGCGAGTCTGAGGAAGAAATGGTCGAAGGTGGCTAAATGGACATGAGAAGTTAAAGGGGAGAAGTTGGAATGAGAGTCTAAGCATTAAAATTGGCCATGTGGGGAATAAAGGAATCCAAGAAGGGTATCCAAGGGTGGTGAGGTGGCAAGGGAGAGAGATAAAAGGGTTTTTATTAATTTAAAATAAGATATTTATTTCAAATTAATAAAACATGGGTTAGGAGTGGTTAAGTGGATGAAGGGGACCAAAAGGGGGAGAAAGGACCAAGGGGTAGACACGATTTTGGTGTCTACATTTGCCCCTTTTTGTCTTGTTGGTTTTTTTGGGTGAACTGCAAGACAAAAATAGGAGTTGATTGCCCCAGGTGTGGGATAAGGTTGATTTCATCTTGTTGGTTGTTCAAGTGAACTGCAAGACAAAAATAAGAGGGTTGGTTGCCCCAGGTGTGGGAAAAGGTTGATTCTATCTTGTTGGTTTTTCGAATGAACTACAAGACAAAAACAAGAGGCAAATTGCCCCAATTATGGATGAGGTATTCCCCATCAAAGTAGGAGTCGAGGGAAGGGAACCGGGAATCGGGTGCTGATTTGACAAAGTGTGGATGAAAAAAAAGGGGTGAGGGTGAACGCTACAAAAGTCATGATTGCGCACATACCACTTCACGAGATGCTTAGGTCAAATTGTCACAAGTCTAGGGTTGAGGAGTGCCAAAATTGAAATAGCTGGGCCCCAGCATTTAGTCATCTACTGATCGTGTTATTCAATCGAAGCTGAAGCTCCAATGGGTCATCGTGTTCCAGGTATCCCAGGCTTAGGAAGTGCTCCTAGAAACATGAAAAAGTCACAAGTAGTGGGGATCAACTGGCTTGTGATCCTATACTTGTGAAGGTCATAAATAGTCTACGCACAATTTTGCTAACCAGTCGTGAGGTAGCATACATGCAAAAACAACCAAGGCGAAGTCGCGTTGGAAGTGGTCGCAGTCAGAGGAGATGGTCATGATCTCCAAGGTCTTTGGTCGAGGTGGAGGAATGGACGAAAGGATGTGGCCGAGCTAACCTCAGAACACTGAGTGCTACCTACATAGCCCCTGTGTGAAGGGCCTCAGGCCAATGTAGTTCTCCCGAGAAGGGAAGAAGGGTCAAAGGGATGGAATTGGTCTTGGTTGAGGGCAAGGTCATGGTCAAAAAGAGGAAAGAAGGTTTATCCATCAGAGAGATGAACAAATGAGGATGGTCGAGCTAACCTCAGATGATGTCGTATCATCTGAGTGCTGCCTACATAGCCCAAGTCATAGGGCCTCAAATCAATGTAGTTCGAATAAAGGGTCTAAGTGGTAGACAGGGGGTCAAAAGTGGTCGATAGATTGCTCTTGGTCATGATGAATGATGAGGGTCAAAAGATGATGTTGCAGCATTTTCCATATTGTGTAATGGTGTATTCTGCAACATTGGTTGAGGGGTCTTTCATCCTTACCAATTTTCCATAGTCTTGATGGATGTATGCTAAAAATGTATTGAGGTCTATTTATGCATCAACAAGTATTGGTTTATGCTTAACATAAATTATGTCTGGTCGATAGTTTTTATGTGTATTGGTTTCCATAGAAACTAGTGTGAATAGGCTAGGTCATGTCGATAGTCTAAAAATGTTTGATTGGGTTGGTTGGGGTTAGGTTGGATAGATAATGATTTGGTTGGATGTGTGACCAAGATGTGTCAAAAAGTGAAAGGCAAATTGCTCTTTCATTGACAAGGACCAGAATGATGGCATAGGTAAGGGGTGTTTAGAAACAAAAGACCTGTTCATGCATTGCGTTGTTGACCAGTGGTGGTGTTAGAGAAGCAATCGAATCACTTGACATTAAGTGAGCTCGAAATCCCTTGAGTATGTTGGGGTGATAGGATTGATAAGAGATGAAAGGGGGAACCCTTTTTGGCAGGAACAACTTTGCCCTTTTTATAGGTGACCCCGAGAACGACTATAGACAAGTCCATGACTCTAAAGTTTTGTCAGTGATTTTTTTTTTGGGGCTAACTTATCGATGCGGGAAGCCTGCGATGGGATATTGTCTTGCTTTGTGGTCAGGTCATGAAGCTGATCGATGCGGGAAACTTCAAAGATAGTGCTTTGTATGTAGCAAAATTTATGCATAGCCATCCTTTGAGGGAGTCGCCTATATTCTGTTTTTTATGTTTTTGATATGACTTTGGCCTAGCTGTCCTTCAAGGGAGCAGTCTAGTAAATATAGCAATGATGATGTAGCTGTCCTTTGAGGGAGTAGTATACATTTATAGTTTTATGACCTTGGAATATGCATCCCAGTTTTGATATATATTTGATTGATTTATTGACTGGAATTTTGTTCATGGACTTGACTATAGAGGTTTAGAGGGTTTCCCTTTTATTAGGACAAAGCATTCCTGCTTGCCAAAAGGGTTAGGATTGAGGGTTGAAGGAGATAGGAATGACGGTGACAGGGACTGCTCAAGGGATCAAGCTCAAGTTAAACGTCAAATGAATAATTACTTGACTAAAAGTGGACTGGTCAAAGAGGCAAGACATAAAGGGGCTCAGGTTCTGACAAAGTCCTGACCCATGATGGTGTTATGATGTAAAGTTCGAGTTAATTGGGAGCAAACTTGCCCCATTCGCTTCGTTCCAAATTGGTCACATGTTGATTGATGTTGAAGGAGTTGGTCAATGTTTGGTCAAAGTTTGGGGTCGATGCTGAGGAGGTTGGTTGTTATTTGATCAAGGTTTGATGAAGGTTGGTTTGAATGTTTGGTCGAGGAGAGGTTGAATGTTTGGTTGAGGTCAAGTTGAATGTGTGGTCGAGGTCGGGTTGAATGTTTGGTTGAGGTTGGGTTGATGGTTTAGGATTAAAAGAGTGATTGATATGTGGTCGAGACTAGGTTGAAAGGTTGGTCGGGGTTTGGATGAAAGTTGAATTCCCCCAGCAGCTAGGGAGAATGTTTAATAAATTGGTCAAGGTCAGTTGAGGCTTGGTAGTCAGATTAACTGTGTTGATGTCAAATAAGGGAGTTAAAGGCAGCAAAGGGACCATAATCGAGCGTGGAGATCCTAGTTTAGGTGACGAGGTTTGAGAAGCATGGGTCAGTGTTGATGATTTGTCGAAGGGGTGGTCAAGAGGATCCTTGATGAGAAGGGAATCCTTTCTCCGTTGTTGATGAATGACAGCTTTAAGAGCACAACAACGCTCAGTGTCATGTCCTAGAGTGTGATGATAATGACATAATTTAGAGTTGTCAAACCAAGATGGTCTTGATCTGGGAGTTGATGAGTGGGGTGGTGTTGAAGGTTTGTTGATGATGTGGTCGAGAAGAAGAGTGTCATTCCCCAAACATTGGCGAATGACAACCTTGAGGGCACAACAATTCTTAGTGTCATGCCCAGGCATGCGATGATACACACAAATATGAGTGTCATCAAACCAGGGGGGTTTTGGTCTAAGAGATTGATATGGTCTAAGCGATAAGAGATTGATACAAGAGGACTACAATAATTGCCATAACAGCAAGGCATAAGAACCTGCTAACGGGTCTGGATGTTCTGTTGTAGTGAGGGTTGGTGACTTTGATTTGAGAGGTGTAAGATGCGTTGGTCAATGGTTTGGAGAAGATATAGGTCTGACGGGTTGAGGGGACAATGGAGGCGACTTGCCTCTGTGAAGTATGGGAGTAGGAAGCACCCCTATTAGGGTGGATGGATGCGGGCCCAAAATTGAAGGTAATGATAAAGGTAGGGGAGGAGTCCTCCGGTGTGGTTTAATGGCCTTTGTTGGTTTGGGGAGAGGGCCACTATTATGTGAGGCGAGGTTAGATTCGGGCTTGAGTTTGGATGTGGATGGAGGCAAGCGAGATGTGGCAATCTCAGGCAAAGGGCAAGAGGAAACTGTGACTGGGTCTTCCTCGATCGAAATGGGTGAAGAGACTGGTTCTTCTCTTGGTGGAGAAGAAATAGGAGAGTGTGGCTCTGAAGTCAGATAGAGTGTAGGAATGGTCGTGGTCTCGATGTGTGGTCTAAGCGTGGGGAATGTATGATCCCCCATTGATGACAAAAAGGATGAGGATGAGGCAACCAGTGTGGTTGCCATCAAAGCATCCTACAATATGAGAGAGGTCGATGGAGGACAAATAGGAGAAGAAAGTTCTTCATCCTGTGGAGGAGGTATAGGGGCAGAAGGGTCTTCCACCTTTGAAGGAGTTTGGTCAAGGATAAGATAAAAGACAGTGTCGACCGTGTGTATATCATGGTCTTGAGGGTCATTGGTCATGGTCTGGACATTGTTTTGAGTAGGCAGGTGATTAGGAAAGGGTTGTTTGAAGATGTCAAGGTTTTGGTTGGCCAGAGAGTTTGGGTTATCCAGGGTGAGATCCCCCTTGTCTAGCATGTCCTGGATGATGTTTTTGAAGGTTTGACAGTTGTTCGTGTCATGGTCTTTGACACGGTGATAGTTACAAAAGTCATTCTCCCTGTACCATGCAGGGATAGGTGTTGATGGGTTGAATTGATGTGGTCGGATTGAAGGGAGATTGAGGACCCCCTACTTGATGAGTTTATCCAAGACAGAGGCGTACGATTCTCCAATTGGAGTGAATTGATGTTGTATGGATCGACGTTGAAAATGTTTATTGATGTAGTCTGATGTTGAAAATTGAGGTCGATTGGTTATTGTTGAAGATGATGATCTAAAGATGACAGTGTTTACCGACCCCTTAGACTAGGAGTGGGTAGAAGAAGGTTTGGACGAAGAAGGGTCATTAGATTTTGTGTTGTTATTACGCAATTTGAACTTATTTTTGTCGATGGCACAGAGTTCAAGCTTTCTTGCCATGGTGAAAGCTTCATCAAAAGTGTGGAATGTCTGGATCCACAATGTAGAAGAGATGTGCCTAGCACATGCTTGAGAAAAGAGCTCAATGAGCTTAGGTTGAGGCAAGGAGAAGGAGAGCTAGTTAATCAAGCCTCTCCAATGGGCGACAAAATTGACTATTGATTCGTCGTCAAATTGCCTAATGGAGTAGAGGTCTGTGATTGAGACTTGCTTGGTGATGTTGATAGAAAAATGGTTGAGAAATAATTGGGTGAGTTGGGTGAAAGAAAAGATAGAATGTCTGGTAAGAGAACTATACCAATCAAGGGCGGGGCCAGAAAGAGACATAGAAAACATGTGTAAAAGTAACACATCATCATGGGCAATGAGATAGCAGGCATGCCTGAATACCTGAAGATGTTGTTGTGGGTCTTCCTTACTCTGAAAGCAAGTAAATTTAGGGAGTTCCCACTGGTTGGGGTATGGTCGGATAGGGATGGAAGGATGGATGGGTTTGTTGCAAATTTACTCATATGATAGAGCATTGCTTGAACTAGAGATAGAGGTTTTGAGACTGGACATTTTGTCCATCAGCATTTTGATGACGTCTGCTGACGGATTGACAAGTGGGGCACCCCCTAGGTTGTAGGGCACCTAGAAGGTGGTCGAAGAGGCGTATGACGTACTTGGTTGTGCTTGTGTAGGCACAACATATGGATAGTACGTCATAGGGATAGATGTCGTGGTCAAAGGGGCTTGTGTCATGAAGTGGGAAGACACAAGTTGACTACATACCGCCAGAGGTGGTTGAGTGACGGCACTAATAAAAGGATAGGTTGTCACACCTGCGTGTATAGGTGCAAGAGTGGGCGAGGTCGAGACAACCAAGTTCTGGTATGGTGTAAAACTTGGTTGAATTGTGTGCGGTTGAGGGGGTAATGACACTCCGGTGGAGGCAGGTTCAAAAATAGATGAGGAGGCCAAACTTTGCGTATTGGCCATGGTCGAGTGACTGGTCAAGACAATAGGCTGAGTCATGATGGGTTGGGTAGCGGATGACATTGATGTCATTGCCGCTGTGACTTAAAGGTCCCAAATTTGGTTTTTTGCGAGATAGTTTTTAAGGGCTTTGACGTTGAGGTCCAAGAATCGTGCGAAATCTTGGTCCCCTTCAAGGATGATGGGAGTTTGAGTCGGGGTTGGGCGAGTAGGAGTTCTTTCAGTCTTTGAGTGGAACTCCATTATAGGACTAGTTATGAATGGGGAAGATGGAAGCGGTTGATGTCTAGCGTGGTCAAGAAGAGCCTTGGTTTGACTGCGAGGCAAAACCATTCAAGGCAAAAGGTTCAGGTTTCAGAAACTGTGTTTTCTCAGTTTCAGAAACTTAAAATGTGGTTTTTAGCAGAAAAAGGGTCAGTTTTATGCTACTGTTTTGGGAAAAAGGACTGTGACAGTGACTGATGTCAGTTGAAAAATTGATGTCGGTGATATAAGATGGCCAACGTCGGTCAGATAATCGATGCTGGTGGGGAAAGGTGGCCGACGTCGGTGGCAAAAACCGATGCCGGTGACTATGATTTCCAGAAACTCAGTGAATTTGAGGATTCTTGGGAAAAAGGAAGAAAACTGTCCTCACTAACTCAAACAAGCAGATAAGAACAGAGAAATAAATGGAGACAGGTAGACACTAAGCGTTAAATCCTAAGAATCAAATTTTAGAATCTTGTGGCTTATGCCTTAAAGTGATGTTTGGGGAGGTTGGTTAGAAGAATAGGTCCTAGAAGAGGTAGTCTAAAGATGGTTTCAGGTATGTTTAGGTGCTCAAGAATTTTGTATTAGGTTCGGTACGTGGCCTGGTGCTAAGGAGTAAGCTCCCCTCACTTCACGAGCCCAGTGATAAGCTGGTCTTGCTTAGCCAAAATATACCTTGCCTAGAGATTATCCTCTGCCAGAGAATGGAGTGGGCTTTCCCCTTGGTGATGAAATCTAAGTGAGATTTCCAGGTAAAGGTAAGGTATTCGCTGGGGGATGAAATCTCAGTCAGGCCTTATCTCAAGTATGTTTGATTTTTGATTTAGTGCGAGTGGTTCGGTTGCATAACATCAAGTGGACTACGATTAATTCAATATGCAGTTATTAATTACTAAGTGTGGACTAAGAAATGCAAGCAAGCAGAAATGAATGCAAAGTGTTTTAAGCCCCAAGTCGAAATGTGAAGTTGGAATGAAAATAAGTTGAGAAAAGGTTTAAAGGATATGATTTTTGACTAGTCTAGAAGTGCAAGAAAATAAAGAAAATTTCTTTTTATTCCTGCTTATGATGTTGTTTAGAAGAGAAGAAAGAGGTGAAAAGGGAAAAACCTAATGCACCTATATGAACAAAAGAAAAGGAACCCAAGGAAGGCCCTAAGGGTCCCACCGGGCGTGCTAGAATGTTTCTACGCTATATTTCGCTTTCTACATTCAAAGAAGGAATCAAGAAACTAAGAAGAATGGTCAAGGCTTGTGTACCTAGATATAGTCTGCGCACCGTAATCTAGACATTGTGAGAACTCCTCTTTGGTTGTGGAGGAATGACACCTACAAAAGAAAGAGACTAAGACAAAGAAGGCATTAGATAAGGATATGGTAGGTTGCCAAGCAAAAGCTTGAACCCAAAAGCAAAAGCTTGAGAGATGTCAACCCACTGATTAATAAAAAGATGGTCTGATAAAAGACAGAAGGATAGAAGATTGAAAATGATAAAGATAGAATGAAAAGTGGAAGCAAAAGCTTACCTAAAAGAAGCTGTCGACTTGGTCACAGTCGCTGGCGTTGGTTGTCCTACCGGCGTCAGTTGTCAGGAATGCCGACGTCAATTAGTATGCCGACGTCGGTGAGGGAAGTGACTGGCGTCGGTCGGGGCAGCAGTCTGTGGATGAGGTCTGGATGAGTTTTGGTCTGTGGATGGGTCTAAGACAGAGTTTTGGGCTTGGTTGAATGGTCTGGGGGTCTGGGTCTGAGAGTCTGGTTTGTGCTAATAGTCTGTGTAGAGGTTTTGGGTAGAGTTGCAGGGGCGATGGATAAAGTGTACGGTCAGACAGAGGATAGAGGCATAGAAATGAGGATTCGGGTCTGGTCTAGTCTGGGGATAGGGAGTGCTGAATCTAGTTCATAATACTTAGAAGCAAATAACTAGAAAACAAAATGAAAGTAAAAACAAAATACATACCTGTGGCCTGTAGAAGGAGTGTTGCAGACTAGTGTACCTATTGTTGGTGTTACTGATGTGAAGGTACTGTCGCTGGTGTTGATGTAGAAAGCTGATGCAGAGTCCCTGGAGAGTCTTGCTTGATGTGTACCTACAGCTAAAGAGTTAGCAGTGGAAGAGAGAGGAGCCAAAGATTGACAGATTGAAGGATTTAGAGTTTGATGCGAGAGAGAGGCCAAGGAAGGATAATGGATGCAGAAAACCATTATGAAGGATGCCGACGCCGGCAATATCGCTGATGTCGGTCGACAGTTGACCGATGTTAGTGGCTGGAAGGTAGGAAAAAGGCTAAAAATAGCCTTTCGTCTGTTTCCCAACTGCCGGGTCAGCGAGTCTGAGGAAGAAATGGTCGAAGGTGGCTAAATGGACACGAGAAGTTAAAGGGGAGAAGTTGGAATGGGAGTCTAAGCATTAAAATTGGCCATGTGGGGAATAAAGGAATCCAAGAAGGGTATCCAAGGGTGGTGAGGTGGCAAGGGAGAGAGAGAAAAGGGATTTTATTAATTTAAAATAAGATATTTATTTCAAATTAATAAAACATGGGTTAGGAGTGGTTAAGTGGACGAAGGGGACCAAAAGGGGGAGAAAGGACCAAGGGGTAGACACGATTTCGGTGTCTACATTTGCCCCTTTTTGTCTTGTTGGTTATTCTGGGTGAACTGCAAGACAAAAACAAGAGTTGATTGCCCCAGGTGTGGGATAAGGTTGATTTCATCTTGTTGGTTGTTCAAGTGAACTACAAGACAAAAACAAGAGGGTTGGTTTCCCCAGGTGTGGGAAAAGGTCGATTCCGTCTTGTTGGTTGTTCGAATGAACTGCAAGACAAAAATAGGAGGTGGATTGCCTCGATTATGGATGAGGTATTCTCCCTCAAAGAAGGATTCGAGGGAAGGGAACCAAGAATCGGTTGCTAATTTGACAAAGAGTGGATGAAAAAAAAGGGGTGAGGGTGAACGCTACAAAAATCATGATTGCACGCATACCACTTCACGATATGGTCAGGTCAAATTGTCGCAAGTCGAGGGTCGAGGAGTGTCAAAATTGAAATAACTGAGCCCCAGCATTTAGTCGTCTGGTGATCATGTTATTCAATCAAAGCTGAAGCTCTAATGGGTCATTGTGTTCCAGGTATCCCAGGCTCAAAAAGTGATCCTAGAAACATAAAAAAGTCACAAGTAGTGGGGATCAACCGGCTTGCGATCCTATACTTGTGAAGGTCATAAATAGTCTGCACACAATTTTGCTAACTAGTCATGAGGTAGCATACATGCAAAAACAACCAAGGTGAAGTCGCATTGGAAGTGGTCACGGTCAAAGGAGATGGTCATGATCTCCAAGGTCTTTGGTCGAGGTGGAGGAATGGACGAAAGGATGTGGCCGAGCTAACCTCAAAACACTGAGTGCTGCCTACATAGCCCCTATGTGAAGGGCCTCAGGTCAATGTAGTTCTCCCGACAAGGGAGGAAGGGTCAAAGGGATGGAATTGGTCTTGGTTGAGGGCAAGGTCATGGCCAAAAGGAGGAAAGAAGGTTTGTCCATCAGAGAGACGAACAAACGAGGATGGTCGAGCTAACGTTAGATGATGTCGTATCATCTGAGTGTTTCCTACATAGCCCAAGTCATAGGGCCTCAGACCAATGTAGTTCGAACAAAGGGTCCGAGTGGTAGACAGGGGGTAAAAAGTGGTCGATATATTGGTCTTGGTCATGATGAATGATGAGGGTAAAAAGATTATGTTGTAGCGTTTTCCATATTGTGTAATGGTGTATTCTGCAACATTGGTTAAGGGGTCTTTCATCCTTAGCAATTTTCCATAGCCGTGATGGATGTATGCTAAAAATGAATTGAGGTCTATTTATGCGTCAGCAAGTATTGGTTTATGCTTAACATAAATTGTGTCTGGTCAATAGTTTCTATGTGTATTGGTGTCCATAGAAACTAGTGTGAATAGGCTAGGTCATGTCGATAGTCTAAAAATGTTTGATTGGGTTGGTTGGGGTTAGGTTGGATAGATAATGATTTGGTTGGATGTGTGACCAAGATGTGTCAAAAAGTGAAAGGCAAATTGCTCTTTCATTGACAAGGACCAAAATGATGGCATAGGTAAGGGGTGTTTAGAAACAAAAGACCCGTTCATGCATTGCGTTGTTGACCAGTGGTGGTGTTAGAGAAGCAATCGAATCACTTGACGTTAAGTGAGCTCGAAATCCCTTGAGTATGTTGGGGTGATAGGTTTGATAAGAGATGAAAGGGGGAACCCTTTTTGGTAGGAACAACTTTTCCCTTTTTATAGGTGACCCCGAGAATGACTATAGACAAGTCCATGACTCTAAAGTTTTGTCAGTGATTTTTTTTTTTTTTTTTTTTGGGGACAAACTGATCGATGCGGGAAGCCTACGATGGGATATTGTCTTGCTTTGTGGTCAAGTCGTGAAGCTGATCGATGCGGGAAGCTTCAGAGATAGTGCTACGTATGTAGCAAAATTTATGCATAGCCATCCTTCAAGGGAGTGGTCTATATTCTACTTTTTATGTTTTTGATATGACTTTGGCCTAGCTGTCCTTCAAGGGAGCAGTCTAGTAAATACAACAATGATGATGCAGCTGTCCTTTGAGGGAGTAGTATACATTTATAGTTTTATGACCTTGGAATATGCATCCCATTTTTGATATATATTTGATTGATTTGTTGACTGGACTTTTGGTCATGGACTTAACTATAGAGGTTTAAAGGGTTTCCCTGTTATTAGGACAAAGTATTCCTGCTTGCCAAAAGGGCTAGGATTGAGGGTTGAAGGAGATAGGAATGAGGGTGATAGGGACTGCTCAAAGGATTGAGCTCAAGTTAAACATCAATTGAATAATTACTTGACTAATAGTGGACTGGTCAAAGAGGCAAGACATAAAGGGGCTCAGGTTCTGAGAAAGTCCTTACCCATGATGGTGTTATGATGTAAAGTCTGAGTCAATTGGGAGCAAACTTGCCCCATTTGCTTCATTCCAAATTGGTCACATGTTGATTGATGTTGAAGGAGTTGGTCAATGTTTGGTCAAAGTTTGGGGTCGATGCTGAGGAGGTTGGTTGTTATTTAATCAAGGTTTGATGGAGGTTGGTTTGAATGTTTGGTCGAGGAGAGGTTGAATGTTTGGTTGAGGTCGGGTTGATGGTTTAGGATTAAAAGAGTGATTGATATGTGGTCAAGACTGGGTTGAAAGGTTGGTCAGGGTTTGGATGAAAGTTGAATTCCCCCAACGGCTAGGGAGAATGTTTGATATATTGGTTAAGGTTGATTGAGGCTTGGTGGTCAGATTAACTGTGTTGATGTCGAATAAGGGATTTAAAGGTGGCAAAGGGACCATAATCGGGTGTGGAGATCTTGGTTTAGGTGATGAGGTTTGAGAAGCATGGGTCGATGTTGATGATTTGTCGAAGGGGTGGTCAAGAGGATCCTTGATGAGAAGGGAATCCTTTCTCCGTTGTTGACGAATGACAGCTTTAAGAGCACAAAAACACTCAGTGTCATGTCCCAGAGTGTGATGATAATGACAGAATTTAGAGTTGTCGAACCAAGATGGTCTTGATCTAGGAGTTGATGAGTGGGGTGGTGTTGAAGGTCTATTGACGATGTGGTTGAGAAGAAGAGTGTCATTCCCCAGACATTGACGAATGACAACTTTGAGGGTACAACAATGAACAGTGTCGTGCCCAAGCATGCAATGATACACACAAATATGAGTGTCGTCAAACTAGGGGGGTTTTGGTCTGACAGATTGATATGGTCTAAGCGGCTGGAGATTGATACAAGAGGACTACAATAATTGCCGTAACAGCAAGGCATAAGAACCTGCTAACGGGTCTGGATGTTTTGTTACAATGAGGGTTGGTGACTCTAATTTGAGAGGTGTAAGATGCATTGGTTGATGGTTTGGAGAAGATATAGGTCTGACGGGTTCAGGGCATAATGGAGGCGACTTGCCTTTGTGAAGTATGGGAGTAGGAAGCACCCCTATTAGGGTGGACAGATGTGGGCCCAAAATTGAAGGTAATGATAAAGGTGGGGGAGGAGTCCTCCGGTGTGGTTTAATGGCCTTCGTTGGTTTGGGGTGAGGGCCACTATTATGTGAGGTGAGGTTAGATTCGGGCTTGAGTTTGGATGTGGATGGAGCTGAGTGAGATGTGGCAATCTCAGGCAAAGGGCAAGAGGAAACCGTGACTGGGTCTTCCTCGATCGAAATGGGTGAAGAGACTGGTTCTTCTCTTGGTGGAGAATAAATAGGAGAGTGTGGCTCTGAATTCGGATAGAGTGTAGGAATGGTCGTGGTCTCGATGTGTGGTCTAAGCGTGGAGAATGTATGATCCCCCATTGATGATAAAAAGGATGAGGATGAGGCAGCCAGTGTGGTTGCCATCAAAGCACCCTCCAATATGAGAGAGGTCGATGGAGGACAAATAGGAGAAGAAAGTTTTTCATCCTATGGAGGAGGTATAGGGGCAGAAGGGTCTTCCACCTTTGAAGGAGGTTGGTCAGGGATAAGAGAAAAGACAGTGTCGACCGTGTGTATATCATGGTCTTGAGGGTCATTAGTCATGGTCTGGACATTGTTTTGAGTAGGCGGGTGATTAGGAAAGGGTTGTTTGAAGATGTCAAGGTTTTGGTTGGCTAGAGAGTTTGGGTTATCTAGGGTGAGATCCCCCTTGTCTAGCATGTCCTGGATGATGTTTTTGAAGGTTTGATAGTTGTCCGTGTCATGGCCTTTGACACGGTGATAGTTGCAAAAGTTGTTCTCCATGTACCATGCAGGGATAGGTGTTGATGGGTCGAATTGATGTGGTCAGATTGAAGGGAGATTGAGGACCCCCTGCTTGACGAGTTTATCCAAGACAGAGGCGTATGATTCTCCAATTGGAGTGAATTGACGTTGTATGGATCGACATTGAAAATGTTTATTGATGTAGTCTGATGTTGAAATTAAGTTCAGTTGGTTATTATTGAAGATGATGGTCTAAAGATGACAGTGTTTGCCGACCCCTTGGACTGGGAGTGGGCAGAAGAAGGTTTGGACGAAGAAGGGTCATTAGATTTTGTGTTGTTATTACACAATTTGACCTTATTTTCGTCGATGGCACAGAGTTCAAGCTTTCTTGCCATGGTGAAAGCTTCATCAAAAGTGCAAAATGTCTGGATCCGCAATGTAGAAGAGATGTGCCTAGCACATGCTCAAGAAAAGAGCTGAATGAGCTCAGGTTGAGGCAAGGAGAAGGAGAGCTGGTTAATCAAGCCTCTCCAAAAAGCGAATAAATTGACTATTGATTTGTCGTCAAATTGCCTAATGGAGTAGAAGTCTGTGATTGAGACTTGCTTGGTGATGTTGATAGAAAAATGGTCGAGAAATAATTGGGCGAGCTGGGTGAAGGAAAAGATAGAATGTCTGGTAAGAGAACTATACCAATCAAGGGTGGGGCCAGAAAGAGACATAGGAAACGTGCGTAAAAGTAACACATCATCATGGGCAATGAGATAGTAGGCATGCCTGAATGCCCGAAGATGTTGTTGTGGGTCCTCCTTACTCTAAAAGCGAGTAAATTTAGGGAGTTCCCACTGGTTGGGGTATGGTCGGATAGGGACGGAAGGATGGATGGGTTTGTTGCAAATTTACTCATATGACATAGCATTGCTTGAACCAGAGATAGAGGTTTCGAGACTGGACATTTTGTTCATCAGCATTTTGATGATGTCTGCTGACGGATTGACAAGTGGGGCACCCCCTAGGTTGTAGGGCACCTAGAAGGTGGTCGAAGAGGCGTATGACGTACTTGGTTGTGCTTGTGTAGGCACAACATATGGATAGTACGTAATAGGGATAGATGTCGTGGTTAAAGGCACTTTTGTCATGAAGTGGGAAGACACAAGTTGACTAGATACTGCCAGAGGTGGTTGAGTGACGGCACTAATAAAAGGATAGGTTGTCACACCTGCGTGTATAGGTGCAAGAGTGGGTGAGGTCGAGACACACAAGTTCTGGTATGGTGTAAAACTTGGTTGAATTGTGTGCGGTTGAGGGGGTAATGACACCCCGATGGAGGCAGGTTCGAAAATAGATGAGGAGGCCAAACTTTGCGTATTGGCCATGGTCGAGTGACTGGTCAAGACAATAGGCTGAGTCATGATGGGTTGGGTAGCGGATGACGTCGATGTCATTGCCGTTGTGACTGAAAGGTCCCGCATTTGGTTTCTTGTGAGATAGTTTTGGAGGGCTTTGACGTTGAGGTCCAAGAATCATGCGAAATCTTGGTCCCCTTCAAAGACGATGGGAGTTTGAGTCAGGGTTGGGCAAGTAGGAGTTCTTTCAGTCTCTGAGTGGAACTCCATTATAAGACTGGTTATGAATGGGGAAGATGGAAGTGGTTGATGTCTAGCATGGTCAAGAAGAGCCTTGGTTTGACTACGAGTCAAAACCATTCAAGGCAAAAGGTTCAGGTTTCAGAAATTGTGTTTTCTCAGTTTCAAAAACTCAGAATGTGGTTTTTGGCAGAAAAAGGGTCAGTTTTAGGCTGCTATTTTGAGAAAAAGGACTATGACAGTGACCGACGTTAGTTGAAAAATTATGTCAGTGATATAAGATGGCCGACGTCGGTCAGATAACCAATGCCGGCAGGGAAAGGTGGCCGACGTCGGTGGTAAAACCGATGCCGGTGACTATGATTTCCATAAACTCAGTGAATTTGAGGATTCTTAGAAAAAAGGAAGAAAAGCGTCCTCACTAACTCAAACAAGCAGATAAGAATAGAGAAATAAATGGAGACAGGCAGACACTAAGCGTTAAATCCTAAGAATCAACTTTTAGAATCTTGTGGCTTATGCCTTAAAGTGATGTTTGGGGAGGTTGGTTGGAAGAATAGGTCCAAGAAGAGGTAGTCTAAAGATGGTTTCAGGTATGTTTAGGTGCTCAAGAAGTCTGTATTAGGTTCGGTATGTGGCCTGGTGCTAAGGAGCAAGCTCCCCTCACTTCACAAGCCCAGTGATAAGCTGGTCTCGCTTAGCTAAAATATAGCTTGCCTAGAGATTATCCTCCACCAGAGAACGGAGTGGGTTTTCCCCTTGGTGATGAAATCCAAGTGAGATTGCCAGGTAGGGGTAAGGTATCCGCTGGGGGATGAAATCCCAGTTGGGCCTTGTCTCAAGTATGTTTGATGTTTGATTTAGTGTGAGAGGTTCGGTTGCGTAACATCAAGTGGACTATGATTAATTCAATATGCAGTTATTAATTACTAAGTGTGGACTAAGAAATGCAAGCAAGCAGAAATGAATGCAAAGTGTTTTAAGCCCCAAGTCGAAATGTGAAGTTGGAATGAAAACAAGTTGAGAAAAGGTTTGAAGGATATGATTTTTGACTAGTCTAGAAGTGCAAGAAAATAAAAAAAAGTTATTTTTATTCCTGCTTACGATGTCGTTTAGAAGAGAAGAAAGAGGTGAAAATGGAAAAACCTAATGCACCTATATGAACAAAAGCAAAGGAACCCAAGGAAGGCCCTAAGGGTCCCACCGGGCGTGCCATAATTTTTCTACGCTATATTTCACTTTCTACATTCAAAGAAGGAATCAAGAAACTAAGAAGAATGGTCAAGGCTTGTGTACCTAGATATAGTCTGTGCACCGTAATCCAGACATTGTGAGAACTCCTCTTTGGCTGTGGAGGAATGACACCTGCAAAAGAAAGAGACTAAGACAAAGAAGGTGTTAGATAAGGAGATGGTAGGTTGCCAAGCAAAAGCTTGATCCTAAAAGCAAAATCTTGAGAGATGTCAACCCACTGATTAATAAAAAGATGGTCTGATAAAGGACAAAAGGATAGAAGACTGAAAATGATAAAGATAGAATGAAAAGTGGAAGCAAAAGCTTACCTCAAAGAAGCTGTCGCCTTGGTCATAGTCATCGGCATCGGTTGTCCTACCGGCGTCAGTTGTCAGGAATGCCGACGTCGGTTAGTATGTCGATGTCGGTGAGGGATGTGACCGGTGTCAGTCGGGGCAGCAGTCTATGGACAAGGTCTGGACGAGTTTTGGTCTGTGGATGGGTCTAAGACAGAGTTTTGGGCTTGGTTGAATGGTCCGGGGGTCTGGGTCTGAGAGTCTGGTTTGTGATAATAGTCTGTGCAGAGGTTTTGGGCAGAGTTGTAGTGGTGATGGATAAAGTGTACGGTCAGACAGAGGATAGAGGAAGAGAAATGAGGATTCGGGTCTGGTCTGGTCTGGGGATAGGGAGTGCTGAATCTAGTTCATAATACTTAGAAGCAAATAACTAAGAAACACAATGAAAGTACAAACAAAATACATACCTGTGGCCTGCAGAAGGAGTGTTGCAAACTGGTGTACCTATGGTTGGTGTTGCTGATGTGAAGGTCCTGTCGTTGGTGTTGATGTAGAAAGTTGATGCAGAGTCCCTAGAGAGTCTTTCTTGATGTGTACCTACAGCCAAAGAGGTAGCAGTGGAAGAGAGAGGAGCCAAAGATTGACGGATTGAAGGATTCAGAGTTTGATGCGAGAGAGAGGCCAAGGAAGGATAATGGATGAAAAAAACCGTTATGAAGGATGTCGACGCCGGAAATATCACCGATGTCGGTCGACAGTTGACCGATGTTGGCAGTTGGAAGGCAGGAAAAAGGCTAAAAATAGCCTTCCGTTCGTTTCCCAACTACCAGGTCAGCGAGTCTGAGGAAGAAATGGTCGAAGGTGGCTAAATGGACACGAGAAGTTAAAGGGGAGAAGTTGGAATGGGAGTCTAAGCATTAAAATTGGCCATGTGGGGAATAAAGGAATCCAAGAAGGGTATCCAAGGGTGGTGAGGTGGCAAGGGAGAGAGAGAAAAGGGATTTTATTAATTTAAAATAAGATATTTATTTCAAATTAATAAAACATGGGTTAGGAGTTGTTAAGTGGATGAAGGGGACCAAAAGGGGGAGAAAGGACCAAGGGGTAGACACGATTTCGGTGTCTACACTAGGCTTGAAGAAGAGAGTAGGAAAAAGAAGATTTTTTTTGATAAAACTATAGTTTTTCACTTCCTTGGGTAGGGCATACAACTAGCTGTATAGTTTGGAGTTGGTAGAAAAATACAAAAATATGGTTTTAATTTTTAAACTCTTAATCCTCCTTTGGCATGACCCCACATTTTAGTTCCTAGATGATGTAAACAAATTTTGATAATGCCTATTGAAAATTTTAATAAATATCATCTTTTTCTGGGGCATTTTTGTACAATGAAAACAATTAAAACAAAATATTTTCCTTGACATTTTATTTTGAAAAACTTTGTATGGCTTGTTTATGGCTAAAAAATAAATTAAAATAACTTCTCTTTTTTTATCTTATTCTCCTCCCTTTCATAAGCTTGAGTGAACTTCTTCTATCAGATGGTAGCTAGAACCACAAATAGAAATTCAAATTTTAATTTGCTAAAATTTCTAGAGTCCAGCATGCAAGTTAACAAATATTTTTATAAGGGAAGACAATTTTTATTTAATATGGCCCAAAAAATAGCTTAATTTGCATGATTAATGGAAAAAATAAATGAGATTGCATGCAAGTTAGAAAAGGAGAGATGAATTTGCAACAAGAATGTGCACTATTGAAAAAGGAAGTTGAAATGTGGAAGTGCAACTTTAATTTACATGATTTATGAAAATATAATTTAGAATTGCACGGGAAGGTGAAATGCAAAACAATTTTACAACTTGTATAAAATCACAAATTGATTTTACAACTTGAATGGAATCAAAAATTTATTTTATAATTTTCATGAAAATGTAAATCAAATTTGCAATTTACACAAAATGGGAAAATGATTTTACAAATTACACAAAATTGTAAAATAAATTGGGAAAATGCACGGGGATGGAAAAAAATTGTAAATTACACAAAACATAAAATAAAAAATGTAATTTGCACCAAGTAAAAAAATTATTTTCAAATTTGCACAACTTTTTGAAAAGTAACATGTGTTTGCACAACTTATAAAAAATTAAACATATTTTACAAATTATAGGAAATGTTAACATCTTTTTGCACAAGAGGCTCAAATGCATTTTAAAACAATTTGAGGTAAGAACCAAAATTCCCATGAATTTTTAACTAATCAATTAAATTTAAATAATTAACTAAAATTTTTAAATTTCTTGAGATTTTGACAGTTTTGAGATTATGCCAAATTTAGCCTTTAGTAAAAAATGAATTTCCATAAATTTTTTATTTTTTTCAAAAAATTGTGATAACTAGTAAAATGTGTCAATTGGTAACTTATTCATTCTCAATAGTATACATTTATAAATTTTCAATAAATGACATAAATGATGGGATTACATAAAATTTGGGCATCTACAAGAACTGCAATGTTAATTATAGCATCAACATCAACTTTTAATAGCCCAAGAGCGGTACCCATACCATTTTTCATCATCTATATAATAAAAAATAAATAGGTCAATTATGAATCAATTAAAACTAAACCACTGAGATAGATTTAAATTTTTACTTCTACATAAAGAAATACGGAGAGAGATATAAAAAGATAAAAATAGTGATAAAGAGAGGGGGTTAGAGAGAGTGTGATAGAGAGAAAAAAAGGGTGGGAGGGACATAAATGGAGAGAAAGAGAGATAATAAATCACTCTCTTTCTCTCTATCTATCTCCCCCTCTCTCCCTCTATCTCCCATTTTATCTCTCCCACTTCTCTCACACAGGAGGAGAGGGGAAGGCCAAGAAATCAAACACACTAAAATTCTAATGTATGAAAAATATTAATAAAATATATCAAATTGACAATAATTTCAAAATATATGTGTATATTTCTCTAATGTTAATGGTATCCTAAGAAATAGAATCCCGTTTAGGTAGGGTAGCCATAGGATCGATCATCATCTATAGAAGAAACAAATAAAATAGGTCAAATATGAATCAATCAAGTAAACATTTAAAGATAAATTTATTATTCCTTTAGATATGATAATTTATAATTAATTATATGTGTGAATGTATATGGGGAAGAATATTAATATTTCAAATCTAGTTGTGTAGGGTCCTGAGGTGATGAAGCTACTCTAGGTGGCATATATTTTTTCATGGTGTGTTTAAAACATGTGTGTATAGTCTCTATGGGTATGATTGTTGGCTCTATGGATGTGTCTACTAGCTCTAAAAATGTAATAATTATATGTCTAACATAGACAAGTGGATTATTACACTTCTTTCCACATGATATAAAATGTGGTATGAAAATTATATGTAAACTTCAAGTTGTTCCACCATGTGAAGCATAGATACTAGGATGAACACTACTAGATGTGATTTCACATGTAGTTCGTGTAGTTGAATAACCTTGGGTACTTAAGGTATGTTTCCCATAGTCAATCAAATCAGCTATGTGAGGCTATTGGCTACCTCAAGGGTGTCCATCTATGTACTATGATGTATTATTTTTTTGGATGGCATTATGTGTTCTTGACCTTTTACATATTTGAGGGTGGTTTTGGTAATTTTGGTCCCACTTAGTACTAAGTCTATCAAATGAAGACCTGCCTTCCCTATCTTGATATTCCTTTATGTCAAAATAATTGGTGATTTCTTTGATAACAAACTCACAATAAAAATTACTCAAAAAAATATGTTAGAACCTCATTGTTATGGCATGGAGGCTCATCAAACACCATCCAACACCTATTCCAAAATCTATAAATGAATATACCAATTAATGTTAATATGTCTACAATTTGTGAGTGGTGGTTCATTAATTCCAAGCATATGAAACAAATAAATTATAATTTTTGTTAATATTTTTATTTTTAATGTATTCATTTGACAACTTATTATAATAATAATATTTTAATACCTTCCTTTGATATTGCACATCAAGTTGATGAGTGACATATTCCATTTCATTCTAAATGTCCTCCAATGTATCAACAAGTGAATTGCATTCAATGTTTTTTTATGATTCATTCAAATTATTAATGATAATTTATAATTATTGTTGCTTTAAATTATATCACCAGTATAAATTTTCTTCCTATTCTAAGAAGTTTCTTTTTTAGGTTTTTGATTAGGATTTTATTGGGGATATTATTCAAGCAATGGCTCCATCAAATTAGTAATATGAAATTATATACATAGATACATACATACATATAAGGTAGTTTAAATGTTTCATGAGATAAGTTTTAATATATTTTAATTTTTCCAGGGTTTTGACTCATGTGTGTTTAATTCATATCAAGATGACCTTCATGAATAATCATTATATAATGACATTTTTTTTCTTGTATATTTTTTGTAAATATCACAAGGAAGCATGGAATTTGCTGGTAGGGGAGAATAATAATGAATTTAATAAACCACTTTGGTCTTCTCAACCTATAGCCTCTTTTGACATTGCCAAAATCTTTGGGTGGGTGTAAATTATTGTTTACTTCATCATTGTCTCAAAAATTAGGTATCAATGTGATATTAACTTATTTACAACTAAATCATGTATTTGTATTAACTAGTTTATGGATTTTGCAAGAGAATTTTGATTATTTATTATTATTGTTGTGGCATTTTTAATCTCATGTGTGTTTAAGTCATCTCAAAATGACCTCCATGAATAGTTATTAACCTAATTAAATTTATTACATCATTTATTTTTGGTAATAAATATCTTGTGAGTATTACCAAAAATAAATGAGGTAATAAATATCATTAGGTTAATGACTACCCATAAAGATAATTTTGAGATAACTTAAATAAACATGATT
Source organism: Torreya grandis (assembly GCA_037957365.1). Classification (NCBI taxonomy): domain Eukaryota; kingdom Viridiplantae; phylum Streptophyta; class Pinopsida; order Cupressales; family Taxaceae; genus Torreya; species Torreya grandis. The sequence continues at coordinate 320,211 of JARHVA010005899.1, forward strand.
AAAAATCTGAAAAAAAAATCAAAATATAATGAATATCATCTCGTAAAATCCTTCAACTACCGTATAAAAATACATGATTGTGTATTAGTTGGGTTAATCGCATATTGATACTTAAATTGTGAGGAAATTATGAAGTTTATAAAGCATTACATGAACCAAAAGAGTTTTCAATGGGAAAAGAGGTTAGAGGGTGAGAAGCCCTGAGTGGTTCATTAAATTCATTATTCCTCCTCCCTCTTAAAATATGTCCCCATGCCTTGTAACTATTATTAAAAATAATTGAGGAAAAAATGTAATTATATTAATGACTACTAATGGAGGCCATCACACATGAGAAAAAATACAAAAACAATCATAATATAAATAAACATTTTTTTTTGATATTTTGCATTCAAAAATATGAAACCCTAAGCATGTCCAAATAAATAAAATACATACATGGGATTGTGATTCAAGTGTGAATGCTTCGTGGAGATGCTTCCAGAAAACCTTATAAGGCAAAAAATGCATGTCTTTTCATTTTTTCTCTTCAATCTCCTCAAATTACTATCGGAGTTGTTGCCAGAATCTGGATAACACGAGTGCAATGAAGACGTGATCACACAAGATGAACAAGTGCACACCACAAGATGCTAAAGCAATTTGAAATTAACACAATAAGAGAAATTGCACAAGACAAAATGGAGAAAACCAAATCTGAATTAGCATGGAATAGCCAAAATGAGGACTACAAATAAGAGAGTACGAAAGTAACTCCTCCACAAAAGGTGGACAAGGCACACCAAAAATAGTCAGTAACTCCTCCATGAAAGGTGGTGACAAGGGGCTAAGAATAGAGAAGTAACTCCCATCAAGGGAGTTATTTATGACATTCTTATGACACCTATGACACATCTATGACACACACCTCCACATAAGCTAGCCTATCCCACAAATTTAGGAAAACTCCATGTATGCACAAGAAAGACAATTTCCCTAATTAATAAATAGGGAAAAATAAAAACCTACACTAATACCCCCCATAAGCATAGCTTAGGTGGGAAGTGTGGAAATATAAAATGGGCCCTGACAACTAGGCTTGATGAGGTACCCATATACAAATGCAATCTCCCATAAAAAGGAGAAAACCCGTAGGAAAAAAAACTCCCCCCCCCAAAAGAGAGACATAAAAGAAAAGAAGAGGCTAGAAGGCCCCCCCTGAAGATGATGTTGCTGCAGATGTAGACCACACCCCAAGAAGAGCTCATAGATGAATGAACTTGCTCTCAGTGAAAGGTTTGGTGAGGATGTCTGCAACCTGCTCTGAAGACTGAAAAAATATCAAGTCAATGACCTAACAATGAATAAGCTCCCAAATGAAATGCATGTGAATCTCTAGGTGTTTGGTCTGCTGGTGCTGAACTGGATTCCTACAAATCTGTATGGTACTCTAATTGTCACAATAAATGATGGTGGGCTACCTGATAGGAATGCCAAACTTAGAAAGAATCCCCTAAAGCCAAATAGCCTCAGTAGCTGCATTAACAACTCCCCTGTACTCTGCCTCTGTGGATGATATAGCAATAGCATTTTGCTTCTTTTTAGACCAACTGATAGGACCTGAACCTAGAGAGAAACTGTAACCAAAAGTGGACTTATGAGTCTGTGAATCACCAGCCCAATATGAATTTGTATATCCAACCAAGTCAACCTCTGTGCCAAATCTGTAGTGAATCCCATATCTATGTGAACCTTGTATGTAATGCAAGATCCTCTTAGCTGATTTCCAATGCAGCTCATGGGGTTCCTACATGAATCTGGAGACAAGTCCCACTGTATATGAAATGTAGGGCCTGGTGTGAGTCAAGTAAATGAGACTACCAACAAGTTGTCGATACTGAATGGCATCAACCAATGGTGAAGAACAATCAATCTCAAGCTTGACTCTTGATAGAAAGGGAGTCGAAGATGGCTTGCAATCAACCATGTGAAATCGAGCCAATAAGTTGAGAGCATACTTAGGCTGTGCAAGAGAAATCCCTGAATTTGACTATGAGATTTTGATGCCAAGGAAGTAGTGCAACAAACCCAAGTCTGTCATGTCAAATCTATCCTGAAGAGATGCCTTCACCGCTACAATAGCCGATGAAGAACTCCCAGTGATCAAAAGGTCATCAACATATAGAACCAAAATTATAAGTGAATCATCCTACTGCAAGAAGTAGACATTAGGATCGGAATGGCACCTAATGAAACCCGGTATGAGAAGGAAGAAATCCATCTTGGCATACCAAGCCCGAGGGACCTGTTTGAGGCCATAGATAGATTTCCTAAGTTTGCATACTAAGGAAGAATCCTGAATAAATCCTGGCGATTGCTCCATGTAGATCTCCTCCTCAAGGTCTCCATGAAGAAAGACACTCTTCACATCCATCTGATGCACATCCCAACCATGTGATACGACAATAGCCAAGGTGAGTCAGATAGAAGTCATCTTTGCAATGGGTGGAAAGGTCTCTGAGTAGTTAATGCCTGCCACCTGTGAGAAACCTTTGGTGACCAATCACGCCTTATACTTATCGACTGACCCATCTGCTGCAAATTTGGTCTGATATATCCACCTACATCAAACCATATTTCTTCCCTTAAGAAGTGAAGTCAAATCCCAAGTGTGATTTTTGATTAAAGAAGAATATTCTTCCTCCATAGCACTATCCCACTCAGGTACCCCTGATGCCTCTCAAAAAGTTTGTGGATCTGAAACTGAAGCAAAGAAGGCATGTGGATCTCTCTGAAAATCCCCCCTAGTACGTCTGTCATTTATGGGGTCTCCTACCCATGTGCCAGCACTCTCAAGTGTCTGTCTGGCCCAAAGTGGCCCTGAAGTGGGCGAGTCAGGTGCTAACTCCTCATCCTCTAATTGACTAGAGGTGGATGATACTGCATCACTGTCCTCATTGTCTAAACTCGAAGAAGAAGAAGATGACTCTAGCTCTAAAACCTGCTATGGCTGATCTGAATTTGATGAGGAATCATCATGAAGAAATAGATCTGATGAGGGAGAAGAAGTGTCAAGTGTTGAGTCTCTAAGACTCTCCTAAAAATGGATACTTCTCTCAATGAACAACTCATGTGTGACTAGATCTAGAAGGTGATATCCCTTAATACCATTTGGATATCCTACAAAGATGCAAGGCTTGGATTGATGTTCCATAGCTTTGCATTTTTTCTTCAGAATGCGGGTTATGGCTGGGGATCTGAAAACCTTGAGGTGCTCAACATCAGGTTTCCTTTTATGCCAAGATTCAAAGGGTGTTATCCCTTTCAAAGCTTTGTGAGGAACCCTATTCTGAATGTAGCAAGCATAATTGATGGCTTTGGCCCAGTACTATGGTGCTAAGGATTTGGAGTGAATCATACAACTAGCCATCTCTTTCAAGAACCTATTCTTATGTTCTGCAACCCCATTCTGTGAAGGACTGTAGGTGACTATGCACTGCAAATCAATCCCCTCTGTGGTGCAAAACTACTCAAACCTGATGCTGACATAGTCGCCTCCATTATCAGTTTGAAGAACCTTGATGGATTTCTCACTCTGTTTCTCAACAAGAGCCTTGAAGTCTAAAAAATGTTCAAACACTTCAGACTTTTGTTTGAGAAAATATATCCAAGTGTACCTAGAGAAATCATTAATGAAAGTGAGGATGTACTTGGCCCTTGTGAAAGATGGTTTGGGAAAGGGTCCCGATACATCACTGTGGACTAACTCCAAAGGTTGTGAAGCCCTCCAAGCTTTGCCTTTGTCAAATTTTGCTTCGGGATGCTTCCCAAGGGAGCACCCCTCGCAAAGTCCTTTTGAGAATTGGACACGAGGCAAGCCAATGACCATGTCATTTTTATAAAGTTGCTCAAGATAGCGGTAGTTAAGGTGGCCAAACCGCTCATGCCACAATTTGCTAACTCCATCTGAATGAGTTAGCAATGCTGTAGGAGAAGAATCTAATGCAAAATGTAAAAAGGTGTATAACCTGGCTTGGTGATCTACCCTTCCCACTGCCACTATAGTATCACTATGCAACTCCCTGATAGATACTGAATCTGGTGAAAAATCAACTCTCATGCCCCGACCAATGTGAGTGATTTGGTACACTGATAGGAGATTGGTTGAAAGAGAAGGAACACTTAGAAATTTTTTGAATGTTCCTCCTTCCATTTCAACTGACCCTCTCCCTGCAATAGAAACTGATGTGTCATCACCCAAACTAATTGAAGTCATGCTACAAGGCTCTAAAGATGAAAAATCAACTAGTGAAGAGCCCATGTGGTGAGAAGCACCCAATTCGATGACCCACGAAGATGTGGAAGATGCTATAGATATAAGGGCCTTACCCTTTTCTTTCTCCTTACCCTTGCCCTTTGCCTTAGTAGAATCTTGGGTTGATGAATTCTGCTTGATGGACTCAGGAACACCTATGTTGTTCTTCTCTAGAAGATGAGTTAGGTGGTCTATTTGTTTCTTCATGCACTTGTGTTCATCATGCCCATTATTTTTAAAATAGGCACACTTAACCTTCTCCTTCTTAGGTTTAGCATTGGAGGATGAAGACTCAGTGTTGTTTTTGGTAGGATTGGTGTTTTCTTTCTTCTTCTCCTGATCCTTGTTCTTTTTCTTCTTCTCCTTTGTTGATGTCTTATCCTTACCATTTCCATCTATCAAATCTTGGGGTTGAGTAGACTTCATTTTGCCCATTTTAATTAGCTTATCTTGCTCCCTAGTCAAGTCGGCAATGAATGAATCCAAAGAAGGCATT